>CM029460.1:23446495-23951195 GCA_017140185.1 Eucalyptus polyanthemos subsp. polyanthemos | reverse complement strand
ATACTTCTATTCTAATTTGTCTTTCATTGACCGAGACTCACTTTCGTTCATTATATGTGACAAAGCCTTCGTTGTGGATGTTGACACTCGCTGATATTCTGGGAGTTGAAAGAAGCGCTTTTCAGCCAATCAATATCTCCATCGATCAAGCCACTAGATATTTGGTAAAGGACATATTGCCTTATGGGAGTATCACTTACTCTTGATTGCTAGCAACCAGCAAGGCTCGGCAGGCTCAATGAGCTCGGCCTCGCCGGATCTAGGCGAGATCGAGCTCACCCACTCGCCGCGAGGTCGGCCTCACCTTGGCTCGGCGAGCTCGAGCTCGCCCAAATCCAAATGAGGCTCCCAAGGCCGACAAGGCTGGGCGTCGTCGGGCCACCGCTAGGGCGACGCCGACCTAACGGGTGGCCGGCGAGGCGAGCGTCGCCCGGCCGTTGGGCGAGCTCGGCCTCGCCGGCCGGACGGACGGCCGGTCGCTAGCCCTAGCCAAGGCCAGCGACCGGCCAAAGAAAAAGAAAGAAAAGAGAAGAAGAAAAGAAGAAGAAAAAAGAGAAAAAAAATGGAAAGTGTTTCTAAATTTTGTTTCGAAATAAGAAACAACTTTTTTTTTTCTTTCTTTGTTTTTGTTCATGTGTTTTAACAAAAACGCAAACAAATGCATTTGCTTTTTTTTTCCATGAACAAAAAAAAAAAAAAGTGTTTAGAAACAAAAAAGAAATAAAACAAATGCAGCCTAAGCAAGCATAAATGATTGCTCTTGCAATGTGGTGTTTGCACTTTATATAGGCACTCTAAAGCCATATTGATCATGGCATTGGTTTTACTGAATTAATTATGTGATTTTGTTTTTTTGTTTTTTTGTTTTTTTTGTTTTTTTTGTTTTTTTTTTTACTTTAATAAGCCACCACTAATCTATTATGGCCGATAAGAATTCGAGTAAAATGTAGAAGTTTGTCTTACTTCTACAAATTATAGATTCGGAGCATGGAGACTTGATTATGCTAAAGATTTATTTGACGCCCAATATTTGGAGCATGGTTATGCGATCTTGGTCATCATTTTTTCAAAAAAAAAAAAGTTCCTCTTTGAAGACCAGAAGATCTAAACTATCATGCAAGGTTGCTCGAAGAACAAAATTTAAACACATAGACAATCAAGCATAATATAATAACACAGGCGTGAGTAAAGTACTATAAAATAAAACCCGAGCCATATCGGGTAAAAATTTAACGTCGCTTTGCTATAAGTCCTAGGACAGGACCATGTGAGTTATGCATAAAATTAAACATGCGATTGACGTAGGCTATGGGATGCAAATTTCCTAATATAGATGATGATCCTAACCTAAATGATAATCATGTAATATTAAACTTGATGCGATGCACAACTTCAACTTAATCCTTCGATGCACTTTCTCATTTACATGCAACGTTAATCTTAATTTTCGCCTTTTCTTCTCTTCCTTTTCTTATTTTCTTATTTTTTTCATTTACTCTGCAAGACAACAATTAATCACAAAATGGAATGACAAATCCAAAAGTTAAGGAATATAACATTATAACCTGGGAACTTGCCGGACTAAACACCAGTGACGACCCGACGCCTATCTCGGTTTCCTTGTTTCACATACATACAAGACTACTAGTCGACTGCCACAAATGATCAACAAGAGTTAGAGCTGCACAATGTCAAGATTAAAGGCCGAAATGAGCCTAAACTTGATGGAAACATACTAAACGATGCTGAAACATACATACAAGCAGCGCGGTAGCCTAGGGATCGCTTGGAGTTTATCACAAGACCCAGGAAATGGTCAATAACTCTCTGTCCAGCCCTTGAAGGAGCTGGACAGAGGGGCCTTCGACCCCTTGCCAGACGCGATTTTCAACCCCAAGCTATCCGAGGCCATCTCGACACCCCAGCGGACCATGGAGGGAGTCCTTAACACTAATACTAACATGAATAACTATTATATATTAGCATGGCCAACGATGATAGATCACGAACGAACAAAAACCAACTTGAAATCACACAAGGGAGCTCACATTCTAAGCTTCAAAATCGGTTTCACCTGGTTCCATCTATTGTTTCAACATGGCGTCCGATTTTCTTTGGCAAACTTTGACAGCAAACACATGATTTACAGGTAAAAGGCATACACGTTTGTTGACAACTGAATTTCGCCAACGAGTTCATCATGCATTTTCAATGAAAATTATCTCAGGGATCACAATCGTCAATAACGGCGGAATTGACGCCTAACTGAACATGTTGTTAAATCATGCTGCATTCATTTTTATATTCGAATTTATTCCGTACTTTTAAACTAGGGACATCGTAAACGAGACCTTGGGCCAGGCGAACGAAAGTTTGACAAACAGAGATCGAGGAGCCTCCAATGCCACCGGCCCAACACCATTTTTACGATAAAAGAATTTGAGCTTTTTAGCCCAATTTGAACCCGTTAAGCCTAATTCTTGGCCCATCAAGCCTTGAAACCTAGCCTAGGCTTGAAACTGGACATAAAAAGAAGGCCAAGGCAGCTTGGGCTTAGAAAGCTCGGTCTGGCCCAATTTGGGCTTATACCTAGCCGAGCTGTCTCGTTCTCTCTCGTTTGTCCTTTTGCAGATTCTTTTACCGACCGAAAAAAACTGGGCAGTCTCCTAGCCAGGGTCATCGGTCTATGAAATTTATTGCAAGACAATGATAATGTCATGATATTTTGTCTTGTGGCAGATACTTTCTCCGATTAAACGGTTTTCAAAGATTGGTCCGGTTGTCATTTTCCTAGTGTGAAATCGAATATAGCTTAAATACCATCAACTGTGTTTGTAGTCTAACCATTCCTTTTGACGCCCAAAGAAGCATCGCAAAACAGTCTTCTCAGACCCAACAGATGGATCCTTGGTTGTTTGAAGCATCCCACACGGGGGATGTCGATCAATTGTGCTCCTTGGTCAGAGAAAACGTCCTCATCCTCGACGTAGCACCCCTCATCAACGGATACGACCTTCTACATGTTGCCTCGTTGGCCGGCCATGTGAATTTCGTCACAGAAATCCTCAAACTGAAGATGGAGTTGGCCGACGAGCTGAACCAGGACGGTTTCAGCCCTCTGCACATTGCCACAGCGAGGGGCGATGTGGATATTGTTCGGCCGCTTTTGAAAATGAAAGTGGGCCATCGCCTGTGCTGAATGATATATAAATTCATTAATAAATGGGTAAGGCTAATAAAATAAATAGGTAGGTTAAAAAGTGATTTAAAAAATTAAAAGCATTGGAAGTTAAATAATAATAAATTTTGATCACCATAAAAAATCAAAAATTTATTTCAATAAGTTGACTCTAATTTCTCGTTAGTTATTTGTTTCATTGATAACTTTTGTTAAAGTTTGAAAATATCTTTCCAATTTCTTATGAATTAATTGATTAATGTAATTTGTATAGATTCATTATAAGCTCTTTCTTATTATTTATTTATAAATTAATATTATAATTTATCATATATATAATATTCATTTAATACACAATATTTTTCAACGTGTCAGAATTCTCTATTTTTTTAATAAATTACGTATTGGAGTATCGTATCGTGTCGTGTCATGTTGCAAGTCACATATTGTATGTCTGTGTCGATGATATTTAACCAATGACCTATTGTGATGAAAGCAAATATGAAAACCATTTGTCCCAGGGACACGCTTTTCTTGCAAGAGAAGGCAGTCTCCTAGCTACTATTCTCTAGCGCATCCGGGAAGAAAGAAACAATTCCATTTTTCGCAAACAGAAACCTACCCTGAAGACACTCGTCAGCTTAGCAATAGCAGAAAATCTTTGCACTAATTAGGCAAAATTTAAGAAAAAAGTGCATGCTAATGACTGCCTCTTACCTCATATCTAAAAAGGTCCCGATTGATGATGCGCTTAAAATCAACATTGATGAATCTTCATTTTTGGACACATCGGTCGGAGCTATTGGCTGTGTTTGCCAGAATAAAGATGGAGAGTTGGTGCATGGGTTCGTGAGATTGGTGAGATTGAGCTCCGCCGAGCAAGGGAGACAATAGATATGGTCGAAACCCTAAAGTACACCTCCATGCCCGCACTGAACAGATGTTGGAGCTGGAGTTTGACTAGGTACTGTTGATTAAGACACTTGAAGGAGAGATAAACTATTCGTGGGGACTGGCACTTATTAACCCCTTTTCTCTCTGCCCCTTTTCGACCCTAATTTTCAAGCCATCAACACACACTCACAGCCACCATCGCCGCCCAGGTTACCGCCATCGCCGAGGAATAAGTGAAGACCCTCCAGCTTGGCGACTTGCAGTACTGGGTTGACGATTCTTATATCTACGGCTACTTCGCTCCCACTGGCGAGGTCTCTCTCTCTCTCTCTCTCTCTCTCTCTCTCTCTTTCTCTCTCTCTAACTCTCTCTCTGTTGTTTAGCGATTGATGTATCTTCCTTAGGGTTGGTTCGTTTGGTTTGGTGGGGACTTCAATCCTAAAGTGGGTTTAGATTCAGTAGTTTGTCTTGCTGTGATTTGGATTTTAGCCTTTCTCTTGGATATTATTTGGATATCGAGCGAAGTATCAGACTACTTTTTATCAAATAATAGCATCACCGTATGGAAGTAGGACGACATGTTCTTCATCTGGATTCTCAGTACCAAACCAAAAGGAGGAGGGAAGAAAAACAGAACGACGTTCTTATTCTTAGTAGGATTGGATATCATAATGTGGTCCAAAGCTTGAAAGCCATGGAAGACAATTTAATTTTTTAGCGAAAATGCTGAAAGCAGAGCAGTCATTCCATTTGATCTCTAGGAAGTATAAATTAATGCCTACATTTCTTGTGACAACCCGAGAACTCAGTGCGATTTTGATCAACTTAAATGGGTTAAAAAATATTGAGAGATGTTTTGGATTCTTGGGTTGTTCCTTAGCAAGCAGATGGAATCTCTACGCTGATAGTGAGGTACGGATGCCTCAGTTCTGTTCTTTCGTTCTTTTATTGGGGATACAGGCAATTCTTTGGCTTCATCTTATGTTTTCAGAGTTCAAGACATCTAAAGTGTCAAAACATAACACGAAAGAACACTTAAGTGCCAAAAGTTAGGAAGTGACACTTAAGTATTAAAATTAGAACAAAATGGATCTGTTAAGTGCCAATGGAGTAAAAAATCCGGCCAAAACGTTAACGTGATGATTTTTCGGCTAGCCAAGTACAAAACGACATTATTTTGCATGTTGATGTAGTTAGACAAGCAACAAAACGACGTCATTTTGTTGCTAACATGAGTACATAATTAATATAAAAATTAATTAAATTTAAATTTAAAAACCAAATTTAAAAGAAAAGGAAGGAGGAAGATGAACAACAGCCATGGCTAAGGACCTTTTTTTTAAATTTAATTTAATTAGTTTTTATAATAAAATTTGAATTGTGCCACAATGACCTTTTTTTTTTTTTTTTTTGTGGAGTCAGCCTTCCAACAAGCCACGTAAGTAAGCAAAATTTATAAAAATATTGTCACGTAGGATTTCCGGTGGGGTTTGCTGGATGTGGCACTTAAATGTCCCTTTTTTGAAAAAAAAATGGTATTTAAGTGTCACTTTCCTAACTTTTGGCACTTAAATGTTCCATTATGCCAAATTTTGGCACTTGGAGTATTCTTTAACCTCTGTTTTCATATGCAAGTTCTTCATCCCAAGGACTAAGAGTTTTTGTTTTTTGTTTTTTTTTTAGGCTAAGTATAATATCTCGCTGTTAGGTTCCAAAAAGGAATTGAAGAAAAAAAGAAGAGGCAAGTGAGTTTTTACTTGGAGAATAATTTAAAACCATGAAATTAGGTGACACAGAGTTTACATGATTCAGTCCCTTTGATGCGCAAAAGTTTTGTGTATCAAACTGTGTGAATATCCGGCTAAACAGATTGACTGCAGGAGTATATGTTCGGCCTCTTTGTGATGAATATAAGGGACCGTGCCACTGCTTGGACCGAAAAACTAGGTAAATGAAATCTGAACTCTATATGATATTTGATGGCGGTATAGTCGTGCGGTTACCTCAAATTCCGTTTGCAAAAGGCATTTTTGAACCATTTTCTCCGTCAAGGAATACTATCGGCTTTCTTTCTGTTTTTCGTTTCTTTTGTGATGGTGGTGCGTCGCTATTAGCAAGCCAAAGGAGCATATGCATCTTAGTGTTGTTAGCACTTATTGGGGGAGAGAAATTTTTTGCAGTTACGTCAATGTGCGGGAGTGATAGGTGAAGGTTGGTCCATTAAGGTTCATGAACTGGAAAATTACCGAAAAAAGATGTATTTGACTGATATCATAAATGCACGTGACTCTTCTTCTTATGTAGGACTCCAACGTTAAAGAAAGCCTTTACTTGTCAATCTTTTTGCTAGTGCCATCAAAAGTCATATACTTTACTTGGCATTATTATTGCTTCAGTTCCTACAGCTGCAACATTATCTTGTGGCCCTTCACTGGGAGTTTGTCTGTCTTGTTGCTTCTGCCCTATTTTTTTTTTTTTTTCACTCGCTGCAGGCGAAGGTCATTGCAATCGGAAACCCTAAACTCGAGTTTTCTACCTTTATTAACACGTCGGCTAAATATTATGTGTCAACAATTAGATTCTGCACAGTTACTTCTTCATATTGGATGAGCGATGGACTTATTTTTCTATGATTACTTTGCATCAATAATTTCATTTTGAGAACGAGAAATATTATTGCATTGACTTCCAAGGGTTTCAAGAAACTTTAGTATTTCTTCTTGAATACTATGCTGAAAAACATTATTGAAAAATGTTATCAGATGTTTGGATCTCGTTTCTAAAAGTTAATCTCCTCAATTTGAGGAAAGTAAGTTCCTTAAATAATGAACTAACCATCTTTCTTGAAGATGAGTTTTATGGAAACCATATTTTCCATCTCATAAAACTTATCGTGAAACAAATATATCTTAAGTTTCACTTGTTTACATAATTTGATCGATTCCGTATTGCATGTGGATTGTCCATGATGCATATAGCGCAAATGAATTTTCTCGAAGCTCGTGGGTGGTCTATAAGAAGGACACCTTCAATTACCATAACAAGCTGTGAAAAAGAAGGAAAAAACGCCCCACCGAAGACAGCTGCACGGAGAGGCAGTGTTTGCGGTGTTTATGTGGCCATTACGTGCCATAATTCTTTCCATTACCGTCAACAATGGTGATTTCATGGCTAGCTTTATAAAGAATTTGTCTTTAGCTTGGAAAAGAACATCTCTGTGTCATTCACAAGGTACAAGGAAACTCCTAATTCTTTGTACCCCACAATTTATGCTAGAGCTTTAGACATTATCTTCTTGAATTTATCGCCCAGCCCTTTGATACTCTCCAAAAATGCCCATGTGAGAAACTTACCAAAAAAATGTTAAACTTATTGTACGGCTAATTCAGTGATAAATTCTTCGATTAAGTTAATTTAATACTAAACATTTTTGATAATTTGCCGATTTACTTTTTCCAATCAAAATATGGCTAGAAATTATTGACATAGATGTCTACCGTCCTACATAGCACCGCCGGTGCTAATATTGATAACTTTTGTAAATTTTCTTTCTGAATAAAATATTATCTTTTTCTTTTCATTTCTTTCTTTCTTTTTTCTTTCTAACTATGGGCTAGTGGGAGTGTCATGGCCCTTGCCACCCACGGTTGTCACTTAGATATGGCGTGTGGTCAATGAGGGCATGGAGGCCCTCGCTTGTGGTGGATAAGGGTTGTGATGCCCTCTGCCAGGCTTGCTGATGCAAAGCGACGGCTCCAGCTTCTTTTAAATATTGAATACACTTTAAAAGTCACATCTATGTATAACATTCTTCCCACGATTCCACTATCCACGAAAAGATGATATCTATTGGCCATCTAAATATATCTTATTTTTCTTTAAAATTTGTTGGACTATGAGCCTATGAGTTAAATTCAATTTATTTATTTTGATGAAAAGGAAATGCGATAATCTGTGGTCCAAGGGATTAATTTACTGACTTTGCCTGCAAGGGACGGCAAACACCATTTCAAGCCACAATATCAGATTCCTAGCCACAGGTCATCCGTTTATGCGATTTATTGCAAGTCAATGATTTGTGAGTATTATTACAAGCCCATTTCAGAAGGTGACATATGTTCCTTTTTGGGCAGCCCGTCCCTTCGCTCCTCGGAGTGTGATATTTTGTGGGACTATTGCCAATTATTTTAGAAGTTTAAGTTGTTAGACGAATGCATGATTTAATATTTAATTATATTCTAATACTTCTCCTCACACTTAGTCTAATCTTTTTGTCTAGTATTAAGGGTAGACATTTTTAATTAAGGAGGCTGGGGCCTCAAAAGATTTGAACTCAGATCTCCAGCTCGATATCATACAAAATTTGTGGGACCACTTGTAAACTATTTTAAAAGCTTAAATTGTTAGATAAATGCATGATTTAATATTTAATTATATTCTAATGGGATGTGCTATGTTGTACTCGTCCTCATGATTTATATCTATCCTATGGTGTATTCTTCCTCCGAGTAAACGTCATCAAGATTGGTCCAATTGTCATTTTCCTAGTGTGAAATGGAGTGCAATTTGAATGTCCTTGTCATCAAATCCATTAACAAGTAGTAGAAGATAAACTGTCCAACATAAGAATCATCGATCGTGCTAATTGTCTTTCCCGTGCATTTTGACACCCTTGGAAGCATCACGAAACAGCCTTCTCAGGCCCAAAAGATGGATCCTAGGTTGTTTGAAGCATCCTACATAGAGAATGTCGATCAGCGGGACTCGTTGATCAGAGAAAACGTCCTCATCCTCAACATCGCTTTTCTTGTCGAGGGAGACAACCCTCTACATGTTGCCTCGATGGCCGGCCATGTGAATTTCGTGAGAGAAGTCTTGAAACTGAGGACGGAGTTCGCTAGCGAGCTGAACCAGGACGGTTTCAGCCCCCTGCACATCGCTGCGGCAAGGGGGGACGTGGATATTCGGGAGCTTTTGAAAGCGAGCAATCACCTGTGCCTTGTGAAGGGGGGGAGAGGAAAGGATTCCTCTGCATTATACGGCCATCAAAGGGAGGAGCGAAGTCCTGAAGGAACTGGTCTCGACTTGTCCTGATTCTGTCGAGGAAGTGACGGGTCGGAGGGAGAGCGTGCTCCACCTCACCATGAAGAATAGCCAGTTTGAGGCATTCAAGTTGCGGGATAAGTACACTAATGGTGCCATAAGTTGTGTACGGCGCTCACTTTGGTGCCAAAAGTTTCCGTCGGATCATTTAAGTGCCAAAAAATTTGAAAAACGCTCACTTTGGTGCCAATGCCGATCCGATCCGCCAGAAATCTGACGTGGCCTTTTTTTATTAATTTCTTATGCTGATGTGGCTCGCCGGAACTTCCATTAGATCACTTAGGCCTTCAAACAACGTCGTTTTAGTATCCTAACACCAAAACGACGCCGTTTTGTGTCTTTTCCCCAAATTCAAAACCCTAAATCCCCAAACGACGCCATTTTGTGTTGTCTTCTTCCCCGAGCGGATTTGTCTTCTTCCCTGAACAGATCCAGCAACACCAACAGAATTGAATCAACAACACCAGCAGCGCAAAACCATCAAAATCAGTAATTTTCCAGAAAAGAAACCACGCATTCGCCTCCGCGAGTTTTCCCCCATTTTCAATCACCTTATCAACCTTTCAAATCCCTAAATCTTAGCCTCACCGCCGCCTTTTCCCAAGAAATATCGTTGGGTGCAGAGGAAATGCGACCTTGAAGAATCTCCAGAAGCATGAGTGATCCGGCCAATGGTAGCCGCAAAGATCTGGAACGCCAAGGAGGTTGTCAGCGAAGCCAGCTGCTATGAAGGCGGCGGCCGTGGCCCCACCATCCTCTCCTCCGCCCTCATCGTCGACACCTCCCTCTCTCTCGGGATTTTTCTGTTCGTTTTTTTTTTTTTTTTTTTTGTTCTTTTGTCTTGCTTTGGCAAGCAACTACAATGGAGGTCGAGGGATGGTGGCCGAGTGACGGTGGGCGAGGGATGGCGGCCAAGTGACGGTGGGCGAGGGACGGCGGCCAAGCGACGGTGGATGAGCAATGGTGGACAAAAAAACCCTAATTTCATTCTCAAAAAAAAAAAAAAAAAAAACGGCGTCGTTTTCTTAATGAAGATGGAAAACGACGTCGTTTTAAAGGCTTCTCAATTTTTTTTTAAATATAAAAGCCACGTAATCATTTTGGCCGGAATCTGTCGTCGGTGGCACCAAAGTGATCGTTTTTCCTCCGATTTGGCACTTAAGTGATCCGGCGGAAACTTTTGGCACCAAAGTGAGCTCCGTACACAACTTATGGCACCATTAGTGTACTTATCCCTCAAGTTGCTGGTGCTACGCCGAAGCGGTTTAACAAACAGCATGTTGTGAATTTTCAGGACGCGCAAGGGAACCGGATCTTGCACCTCGCGAAGTGTATGGAAAGCAATACGAGGCAAGTGTCCAGTTCTTTTGACCCATTTCATTTCGTCATATGGTTTTCTCGTCTGTTCTTCACAGGTGAAGCATATGGAATATTAGGAGGAAAATTATCAAAAAATTCTTAAACCTATTACACTCATACCAATGCGGTCATAAAGCTTTCAATTTAGCTAATTTAATCATAAAATTTATATGTTTAAAAAAATCATAAAATTTATAATAATTTACCAATTTTTGCCAAAAATCACTAATGTAGATGCTGATTGTCCTTCGTCTCGTGACTGATACTAACGTAAATAATTTTTTTATAATTTATAATTTATAAATATTTTTTCCCTTTGTGGCTTCATGCTGGCCATTGGGTTGCTAGTGAGGGCCTCACCACCGTAGGTGAGAGCGTGAAGGACCTTGCCAGCTCTAGGTAAGGGCCTAGGCCTTGGACAAGGCCATTGCGACTTCATCGGCAACGGTGACGGTCGTCAGTAACCTTTGCTGGCATAATGAATAAAAGAAAAATAAAAGAAAAGAAAAATAAAATAAAAAATTAAAAAAAAAATATCATAGAAAACCTTAAATCATGCCCACCATAAGATAAATACCCCAATTTTTTTTTTGTCACTAAAAGACCTAAATTTATCCACTATAACACAAATATCCCAAAAAAAAAAAAAAATTGACGTCACTATAAAAACCCAAAATTATACATGTGTGTGGATATACCCTCATTTTCATTTTCATCTAGGGTATAAGTTTGGGGATTTTTTTTTTTTATGACAAAAAAATATTTGCGGTATTTGCCTCACCATGGGCAAGTTGAGAGTTTTTAGTTACTTGAAGAGGAGTTTGGCATATTTGTGTTATAGTGGGCATAGTTTGGGATTTTTTGTGACATTAACCAAAAAAATTTGAACAAAAATTTATCTACATTATCTCGGCTGTGCCACATAGAACGATTTGACGTTCACATCAATCACTTCTAGCCAAAATGACTCAATTGACAAGTTGTTAAAAATGTTAAAAGAATTAAATTAGCCAAATTGAAAGATTTAAGATTGAATCGGCTTTGTCAGACGATAAATGCAATATGTTCTTGAATCGAATAGGTAGTCGAGTTCCTGCTCTCGGGCAACGCAATTGACAAGGACCTGATCGACGTGAATGCCAGAAACGAGGTTGGTCTAACGCCTCTAGACATCCTATTGCTCGTTAACAATGAAGCCGGTGATGCGGAAATGGTGGAAATCCTCATGCGATCTAGAGCCACGAGAGCAGCATAGTAAGCATACCACAAGCACCAATCACGCAGAACTTGGACTGACCGTTTCATGAGTTTTTTCGTGTTCAGTAATGGGAGTTATGGTAGATCCCCATGGTTAGAAAGTACTAGAAAGAAAGGGACTCCCGAGCGATGTGCAGAACGCCTTGCTCGTCGTTGCCGCTCTCATCACCATCGCTACCTATCAAGCCATGCTTCAATCGCCGGGTGGATTTTGGCAGGACAATTCAGGGTCCTCAAGCAGCAGCACCGGTGCCACGAGCAGAGGGATCGAATCGCACAAAGCCAGCCAGCCGGTTTTGGGTACCAAGAGCCTGCCCTCATACATCCTCTTCATCATCTCCAACTCGGCTGGGCTCTTTGCCTCCGTCAGGATGATCACCGTCCTGACGTTGGGATTCCCAATGCAAATGGAGCTGTAGGTGGCGCTGTTCGCCCTGACAGGGATGTACGCCACTGTGATGAGCACCCTCACGCCCAACACTTTCTTCAACTACTTCTTCGGCGGTCTCGCGATATTTCTACCGGTCATCATCGGGCTTGTAAGTCGCTGGGTGAGAAGGTGAGCGTGTCCGCACCAACCACACGATTTAAATAAGACTGAGGGACGTTATATGCATGCCGACCTGTGCATCTTGCTGCTTAAATGATTGAGAGACGTTGTATGCATGCCGACCTCGGTATCTTTTTAGTCAACGTAAAGTTTGCCTTTATCCATGAGAACAGGAGGGGTTCTCCAGCAGCATTTTCTACACTTTTCGTATTGGACTACCGCTATTAATTTTAAATCTATAAAAATTACCAGAAAAGATATGAAGCCTGATTAAAATCGGCTCACCAACTTAACCATAAATCTAATAGATAAAATTAGTCAGAACAAGCAATGAATCTTGCTATTCAAAGATTCTTAGATGAACCTTTGTTTGTTTTGTGGAAAATAAATGATTTGAAAATATGTTCTTAAAAGTAATTGCTTGTATCGCTTACAAAAATGAATAAAATAAAAATATTTGCATCATACACAAAAAAATGTTTGGTCATAAGTTTTTGTCGATAGTGAAAAAAAAAAACTTATTTACTAATTATTTCAAGCAACATAAGCTAGTATATTTAGAAAAATATATTTCAAATAATTCATTTTCTGTGAAACTAACATACTCTAAAGCATTCCATAGATTGTTCTAGTGTCTACATTAGGCAACCTCCATTCTACGGTTTATCCGGAATCATCATAATACGGTGAGATTTCTTTCAATATGTGGGACATTGCTTCTAAGGGAGTTATCTCATCATATGCTCTCATCATGTGCTCTCATCATGCACACTTGTTCGTTCCCCAAACAAGAACCTTATTCATCTGTCTCATATGCAGAGATGACCCCATAGCTAGATTCAATTTCAGAGTCTAAACTTTCGAGTTCCTGCTCATCTAAAGGTTCATAAGCAGGTTGATCGTGACAACTCTCATCTTCGAACAAATTCTATGAAGATTAATCCAGCAACAATTACAGCTGCTCATGAGTTTAGCTTTTGGGCATCGAGAGATTCTCTTCCATGTTTCTTCTTGAAATCGTCAGTCCTCCCTCTCCTAAATTAAGTCTTTTTTCTTATAAATCCAAAAGATTTATCCGATTTATAAGGCTTGAGATTTCTATTAATAAGATCCGAAAGAACTTGTGCTTGTCAATGTGCATCAGGAAAAAATGGGACGCTTGCAAGATTAATTGACGTCCCGAACTTCTAAATATCTTCCTATTGAAGTAATACGTTCACAGAGGGATTTATTCACGAAAGAGAAGGAAGAAACACAATGATAAACTAAAGACCCCCTTCTTCTCATAAAGACCAATCTTAGTTTTCTATAGCCCTGCAAAGGATTTATTGCATTGTGGATTGCTGTCTTATGTGACACTGTATTTTGAATTGAGATCATAGCTATTTACTTGAGATGATGACGTAGCCTCTCGAAAAATAACCAGTCGATCCAATGATATGAGAGTATTGTTTCGCTCTCAGTAGTCTAGTTTTATATGAGATACATACTTTCACCACTGTTAATTGATATCATTATGTTTTGATACTAGACTAGCCAACTGAAATCAATAGTCAAGAAGATGAATTGTCCTGAACATATTGAACAAAATACAATATCTACTTTACTGGATACTTTCACGAAATTCTCCAGCTAAATAAAATAATAATAATTTGAACAATTTAGATTTTTTTTTAAAGACAAAAGTTGTTCGTGGCAATGTTGGATGTGCCATGTAAGATGGCTAGTGTCCACATCACCAATTTTTGACTAAAATCGGCCATAAAGATTATATTGATAAATTGTCAAAATGTTTAAAACTAAATTGACCAAATTGAAAGGCTTGAGATTGAATTATCCATACAATAAGTTTAGAACTTTCTTTCGTAATTGTCCCATTGCATAAGTTATTTTTCTTTGATTTGGAACAAAATGAACTTTATGAATTTTCCTCAATAATTAGCTAGACGAGGCAACATTACTTTCATTGTTTAGCCGTTATAACAAGACATATATCTAGAGAGATAAATCATTTAAATACACTGAGGATAATTTAAATGATCACAATATTGATTTATTAATTGGTGTACTTAATTATAATTATTTGGATAAGTAAGTCATATGGAACCACCCAATATGAGGGAAAATTACCAAAAAGTCTTACACCTATTGCAATTTTTTCAATTTATTCCTAAACCTTTTCAATTATGTCAATTTAGTCCATTCGGTCAAATTTGGCTAGCTAAGGTTGATGTGGACGCCGGTCGGCGCTGGTGAATAATTTATTGAGTTTTTTGAATTTTTTTCTCTATCTCTTTATTATTATTATTATTATTATTATTTTGCCTCCTCCCTCCTTCCTCATGCTCTAGCAACCGACCAAAGGGGAGGGCCAATCACCGAAGCATGAGGAAGAAGGAGGGAGTAGGAAAAAAAAAAAGAGAACAAAGGAGAAAAAGGAAAAAAATTAAAAAAAAATTATTAAAAATTGTCCGCCGGTGCCGGTCGGCATCCATGTCAACGCCGGCCAGCCAAATTTGGCTAGATAGATTGAATTGATACAATTGAAAAATGGTTTATAATTGAATTGGTAAAAAAAAAAATGGTTAAGGACTGAATTGGAAAAATTGCACTAGATTTAGAACTTTTTGATAATTTTCCCCTTGCCATATTACTTAGTATCAATTTTCTAAACCAAACATATTTTAAAAAATCTTGATGATTATGACGATGGAGAAATTATCTATTTGTTTCTAACAAGTTCTTCCGGTGTTTAATTACGGCATAAAAGCGCTCTTATAGGTGCAATCCTCTCATGTGCAATGCTCCTTGATGTTGGGATACCACAAAAGAAGTTTGATACGCTTTTAGCTACAAAGATCACTAAGAGGGAACTTAAATTTGAACCCATCAACACATTCCATTGGGCCCTCCTATACTAAACAATATAAGTAAATGGATTATGAGTTAACTAGGTTTAACACTCACCATTAATCCCACTATTTTTTGTTAAGAAAAATCCCTCATAGTGTTTGAAGGATGACAAAATATTTCAAGTACACTAACATATGTAATTAAGTGTTTAGAAGATATTGCCTTTACATATATAGATTCAAAGGTGAACAAACTTTGCTTTACATAAAGTGAACCAGCTAGTGGACATGAGATAGGTTGATGACTGGATAGACCTTGCAAATGGTGAACTTTTATTGGATGTTGAATATGTTGATGTTTGGAAGGACATTGTAAATGGTTAATAATCTAGAAAACACGTGATTGTCAAAAGGGTTTGGATGGACCAATAGAAAGCAAATGAACTAGAGGACATGAAGATGTCGAGAAGCTTGCATAGACTTTCTAGATGTTGAACAAACTACAAGACATGTGATTTTTGAAGAGTTTGGATATAAGAACGTCAATATGCTTAGAGGTACCTAAATGTAGAAGGAGAATAAGCTTTGCCATGTAGAAGCTTGGATTGCCATGTAGAAGCTTGGATGGACTTGCTTGCAAAAAGATGTTCTCTAGACAAATAGAGTAGTAATTTTACATATGTGCCTTTAGAATCCTGGAGAAAAAACCCAAACTCTTTACTATTTGGTTTAAATCAAAATGACATTTTTCCAAAAAAGGCTGACTAGAGAAGATCTTAATAGTTCAATCAAAGGGCACACTTAGATCATCCTATGTGTACAATGCTCCTCTAGGTGCAATCCTCTCATGTACAATGCTCCTTGACATTGGGATATTACAACAAAAGTCTGATATGCTTTTACTTACAAAGATCATCAAGAAAAAACTTAAAATTCAAACCCATCAACATATTCCATTGGACCGACCTTTAATAAAAATATATAAGTAAATGAATTATGAGTTAATCAGGTTTAACACTCACCATTAATCCCATTATTCTTTGTTAAGAAAAATCCCTAATAGTGTTTGAGTGTTTAGAAAAAATATTTAAAGTATACTAACATATGTAATTAAGTGTTTAGAAGATATTGCCTCTACATATGTAGATTCATAGGTGAATAACTTTGCTCTATGGTAAGTCAACAAGTTATTGGACATGGGGTATGTTGATTGTCATGTGAATTGCAAGTGCACAATTTTTACAAGTAATAAAGTGATGAGTGAGTATCATTCCCAACGGGATTGTCTCTAATTATCCAACTGCTTACGAAACGTGATCAATCCAAATATTTAGTTAACCAAGTAGAAAAGACAAGTAAAAAGTGAACTAAACCAATTAAAGGACTGAAATATAAAAGAGCCGAAACTTAAAGGATTCAAAAGCTAATTAAAATTACAAAGTAAACATAATATAAAGCAAACCTAAAGTTAACAAGGCAAATTTCAAGATTTTAACCAAGATTACAAAGCGTTAGAGCATCCAACTTCACTTCACCACTCAAAATCAATTCTCTTAACTTGTCACGCAACAAATTAATTCTCAATTGTGTTGGTGAAATTTCCCTAAGTTAGATTACAAGCCAACCTTGGTCTAATAATCCCTAATTAGGTATGTTAATCCACACTAACCTTAGGTGAATTTAAACTACCTAAAAGCATTAAGTTCTTGTGGAAATTCCTAGATTCAATCTAAGTAGTCCCAACCTAGATCTGCTACCGCAACCACACAAACAACCTAGTGTAGCTTGACCTAAATTTACTTTATGGTTCAATATCACTAGTGCTCATGCATGCAATCTCCACCCAGTATCATGCATACATCACAATTCATTTAAAAGTTGGCCAAACTCCTAAAAGCATTAAGATCATGATAGAGAATGCCACAATCAAAACAATTATATTGCATGAGCAAGTCTTAAAAATCAAATAATCACAGTTAAGATCATTGTAGCTCTAACAAAATAAATTTAGAACATAGTTAAAGCTAAACCGACAACAAAAATTAGAGAGAATATAATGCTAAATTAAAACAAATTTACCAATTTGAGTCAAAAAATAAGTTCGGGTTTGCCTCATCATTCTCTCCTTGACATGCGCCCATTTCACTAATAAAATAAAAGCATAAAAGCTAACTAAGAAAACCTAAAATCTTCCTTAGGTGGCAGCTCCAAGGGTCCTCCCCCATCTGAAATATGTGGCACAAGAGAGGTTTATATAGCCTCCAAAAATCTGGCCTTGGCAAGCTTTTTCTTCAGGATAAAATGTTTTGGAAGAAACTAAAATGTTCTAGAAGATATTGAAATATTCTGGAAGATATTGAGATATTGTGGAAGATGCTGGGGCGCGGGGATTGATATGCAAATCTAGCACAAACACAAGGGAAAATTACGCATATGGTCTTGGCGTGTTCTGCAAATGATGCGCACGGTCCCTTATGAATCTGAAAGTCATATTTCCTATAAAATTCAATAAAATTACATGAGTAATAGATAAATTCACCCAAAATTCATCAAAACGTAGCAAATACCAAGCTTAAATTAGTAAAAATACTCTATCTAAAATAGAGTTATCATTGATGACTAGATGGACCTTGCAAATAGTGAACTTTTATTGAATGTTGAATATGTTGATGTTTGGGAGGACCTTGTAGATTGTAAATAATCTAGAAAATGTGCAATTGTCAAAAGGGTTTGGATGGATCAGTAGAAAGGAAATGAAGTGGAGGACATGAAGACATCAATAAGCTTGATAGATTATCTGGATGGTGAACAAACTAAAGGACGTGTGATTTTCGAAGATTTTGGATAGATGAAGTAGAAGGTGAATAGTCTACATAACACAAGGACATCAATATACTTGGAGGTACCTGAACGTAGATGGACAACAAGCTCGCCTAAATAGAAGCTTAGATGGAGCTGACAACAGAAGATGTTCTCTAGACAAATAATGTAGTAATTCTACATAAGCACCTCTATAATCTTGGAGAGAAAACCCAAACTCTTTACAATTTGGTTTAAATTGAAATGGTGTTTTGCTGCTAGTCTCAAGTGTTAAAATACACAAAGAGGTTGACTAGAGAAGATCTTAATAGTTTATCCCATGGACAAGTTTGAAGTCCTAAAACTTATCACAAAAGTATAATTGACTTTTAAAACTTTTAAAAAATACAATCTAGTCATAAAACTTATCAAATAAGTATAATGAGGTCTTTTCATTAATTCCATCAAATTTAACTAACTGAAAACCCTAACGTGAGGAACTATGTCTCGTCTAATGTTGATATGGGGACATATTTGCAAGGACTTTTCAACATAAGGTGTGATGGTTCTATAGGGGTTAAGAATTACATTATAAGGATGGTAGACTTGAAGTCTAAAAATTGTACTCATAAAGGAACTCATAAAATCACATGTCATTTTAATAGTTGTCGTGACATACCCCTCAGTGTAAAGGGGAAGTAGGTTTAAGGTTATTACCTAAAAGGTAGGCCTACGGTCCTAGTTTTAGATGCAAACTCTCCTAGCAACGTTAGATGTTCAAATTGACATTATGAGAATTTTTTAAAAATGAGTCGCTACTAACCTATTAGGGTTGGCTGAAAAACAAGTGAAGCATGAGAGTGTGCCTTACTTTTTATGCAATCGAGAATTAGGGTCGATGACTTAATTACATTAATTAATCAATTAGTCCATTTCGGTATCTAATCTTGTCTATTTTAGAAAAAAAATTTATCAAACAGTTTGAATTGATTTTAAATCTATTTACTAATTTATAAGGTGATCATGTATGTGCGTAATCATTAAAATAACAATTAGCAATCAAGGAAAAGATCTAACATTACTGAATAGGGAGCATGCCATCTCTAACTAAGTTGAAGGGAGGCCACAGTCAACACATTGAAAGTGCGCAATCACATAATAGTCGAAATGGAAATGCACAAATGACGACCTATCATTTGTTTCTAAGAATACTCAAATTGTGAAGCCCTAAAAGCTTATTAAATTTTGAGCACAATTTTTTTTTTATCAAGGATTTTCACACATTTTAAGAGAAAACTATCCTGAGAGAGAGAGAGACTATTTTTAAAGCATTTTCTGATTTTTTTTAAATGTATAATTTTTTTGAACTTTTAATATTTTGTTTTAAAAAATACTTTTTAATTAGTTAAAATGGATATATTTTTTAAAATTGAATTTTTAACCAGTCTTCGGATATAGTTTGGGCCGAGACCAACCTGAGTCTGCTGGCCTGGGCCGCGCGTCCCAGGCCCTCACCCAAACTGGGCTCATTATATTGAGCCCAATCTATTCCCAATTTTGAAAAAAAAAAAAAAATAACAAGAGAACAAGCCAGTCCAAATGGCACCAACCAAACCAAGCCCATATTTTCTAACTTACATCAAGCCCAAGCCTACTCAAATATAACAAGCCCACCCAAAGAAATAATTTTCCACTTTCTCCTATTCTCTGTCTTCCACACCCAGTTTACATATCAATTCCTGTATATCAAAATCTCAATCTCTCTCTCTCTCTCGCTCTCTCTCTCTCTCTCTCTCTCTCTCTCTCTCTCTCTCTCTCTCTCTCTCTCTCGCTCTCTCTCTCTCTCAACATCTCCACGTTAAGGCTTATGAAGAAAGCACGAAAAGAGAACTTCGCTTGTTGAAAACACACATTTGAAAACCATCACTATGCTTTGGCCGATAAGCGACACAATGCCATAAAAGGAAAGACGCTGCTAACAACGAAACAACAATTAAAAATTCATTAGATTCACGTTCAATGACTAAAACACAGTTCGAGAACAAAACGAAGCCAAAAACCAAACGAGGCCAAAGCGGATTTGGTTTGGGCATTATGCCAAATGCATAGGCGTCAACTGAGGGGGCACATCCAGAGCATCTAATACAAAGTCCCAAGCCAAAATTGTCATATAGTGGATAAACAATGCTCAAGGTAAACTCCGAAATGATCCCTTCACATTAACACAAGTATAAATGGCGAACGACAAGCCTTGGCCTTAGTCAAGTTGAGACAAACTGAGGGCATTGTCACTAGAGATGGCCCTACCCGGCTAGACAACGACGAATAGATGGCGAAATGGAGTATGTCCGACTCAGTTTGGTCACCTCGCATGTCTTAGAGTGGGGATCATTGGGAGAATCGATTTGAAACAAACAGAACAATGGCTTATTGTGAGTATGGGCACTAAAACAAGGAATCATCAGTGTCGGCGTTCGTCAGGAGTAGACCTCTTCGGTGTCACTAAGCTCACATATTTCACTTATTGGCTCAGCTCTCACTCTCCATGTCACTTGCCCTCTCTCGGTCGTTCTCGTTCCCTCTTTGCTCGAATCTCACTCATGGCCTCTCTCTCTCTCTCTCTCTCTCTCTCCCTTAAGTTGGAGAAGAATCCCCCAAAAAATGATATACCCCTCCCCCTCTCGGGTTCTTGGTTGCTTTCTCTCTCCCTTTCAAGCCGCGATGCCAGTTGCTACCAGATTGATCGTACCATCCTCGCCTCGTCCTTCTTTGTCCTTTTTGTTGTTTTTTAGGTAGCATCCTATAGAGGGGAAAGGTGGAGGAGAGAGAGGCTAGGCACTAAGGGTGAGCATTTGTCTAGGGTCAACCTTGGACTGATCATGGACCGGCCAAACCCTATCGGTCTTGATCCAATTCCCATGAAGATTGGGTCTGCCATTGATTCTAGAATTTTTGAACTAGCACTGTGCGGGTCAGTCCTTGGTTTTGAGAGTTCCAGGTCGGTCCAATCTGAACTAACCCTGACTATATATATATTTTTATAATATTTTTATATAGAGAAAATCTTAAAATAAACGGCGTTAACAATATTAAATAACTCTTTAGTGAGGAGTTTAAGTAATTTTACATTGTTCTTTAATAACTTAGGTTTTTAATATCTTTTACATCGTTAATAGTCATAATTTACAAATGAGGAAAATGTTTTTGCGAGGAGTCCTCATGGTGTCCAAAAAGGCATCTTATGTCATCCTCTTTTAGTATTCGTTTTCTTATGTCTTATTTGTCCTCTTAGTCTTCAATTTGCTAAAATCGAAAAAAAAAATTTCTTCGCTTGCCACTTGACACTCGTCTCACTCACTTTGGGTCACTCATGCTGCTTGCTCCTCGATGTTCGATTGGCTTGTTGCTTGTTGCTCGACATTCAATACTCATTTTGTTCGACGTTCATCCCACTTAACCCTCGCCGCTTGCCTTTTTTAGCTAATCTTGCTCATCATCTAATCTATTGGGTCAGTAGGGTTCTCGGTTGCCCTTTCAAGGAGTACAAAAAATGAAAAAAAAAAATTATTGGTTAGTCTTGGGTTGATCTTGAAACCAGATCAAACCTATTGGGTCAGTCCATTCCTCAATCGTATTTTAAGGAGTACAAAAAATGAAATAAAAAATTATCAGTTGATCCCGGGTTGACCACTGGAACCGGATCGAACCCATTGGGCCGTCTATCCTTGGTCCCAAGCTCAATAGAATCGGTTCTTGGTCCCAAAAATTGAAGACCAACACTATGTGGGTTGGTCCTAGGGTTAAGGGGTGGATTGGCCCAACCCGAACTATGCTTACCCCTACTAGGCACGGAAAGAAGAGAAAATAAATGGGCTGAGCCGACCCAAGTGAGTAGAAGGAAATGGAAAAGAAGGAGTCGCGCTTGGCTGTCTCTAGCCTAGCCCTACTGCTTTTGTGTATGTGTGTGTACATTTATACGTGATGCAATTTAATGAAAATTAAATTTTGTTTAGGGATTAGACATTAATCTCTAATTGTATATGCAATTTAAAATCTAAATGAATAGCAAAATTTAGGTGTCTACAATAGTTTATGTCCTAAGAAAGTATCTTTCAAGAAGGATGGTTACCATTGCTTCTTTTGTAAGAAGAAATGTCACATAAAGCAAAACTGCAACAAGTATAAAACTTGGTTACTCAAGTGTGAGCCTACAGTTAATAATTTTTTGGTATTTGCTTATGACTCATCAAAAGCCTAATTCAATCCATGATGGCTATATAGTAGTGTAACAAATCTTCTTGCATTTACCATATATGGATTCATAAATCGAAGGAAGCCAAATCAAGATTAATCAAAACTCATCATGGAAACAACATTAAAGTCAATGTCGAGCTTATAGGAGGTGTCATTTTAATTCTAGATTCTAGTTTTAATTTAATGTTGAGATTCACATTTTATGTACCTTTTTTAGACGAAACTTAGTTTCCGTAAATGTCTAGACATGTGTGGCTTTTGATATAAGAAACGATTTTGTTTGTATGCTTCTTACTTCAAATAAGGTTGGGTGTTGCAATATATTCAATAGATTGTACAGATTATGTTTAACTACCAATGATATTATATGTCGCTAATACAGTCCAAAAAAAGTTATTTCCAAAAGACTCAACTTAAGAAATTTTCTTATGCATTGTGGCATAAATGACTTGGTCACATCTCTAAGGAAGGAGTTGAAAGGCTGATATAGGTTGACATCCTGCTTGCTCTCAAAGGTGATATGGAGACTTGCATAGATTATTGTAGAAGTATGATGACTTACTAGAAGTTATTTATATTGATATTCATGCTAATCTTGTGTTGAAATTTTATTTCATCATATTTATTGACCACTATTTCCGATGTGGTTATCCGTAATTGATTAAGGAAAAGTTTTGAGTCTCTTAACAAGTTCAAGATTTTTCGAACTAAAGTCAAGAAACAGTGGGGAAAAAGTTCGTAAACGTTGTTAAATCTAATCGAGTGGTGAGTATTTTGGTAGGCATGGCAATGTTGGACAGCTTAAAGGATCTTTTGCCAAATACTTAGAGGATTATGGGATATTACATTAGTTTACTATGCCTAGGAGTCTTTAACAAAATGGTGTGGTCAAAAGAGACAATCGTACCCTTGTGAAGATGATGAAGAGTATGATTAATAGGACCAATTTTACTGATTTTTTATGGGATGAAGCTTTGAAGACAGCCTTATACATTCTAAACAATGTTTCTAGCAAAGTTGTTCCATTGACTCATTTTGAGTTATGGATTGGATGTAAACTTAGTTTGAATTATCTTAAGGTTTGGGGAGTCTTGCAAAAGTGATGTTATATAATCCAACATAAAGTAAGTTAGACTTTAGAACTATTCAATACTATTTCTTATCTTACCTATTTGAAGGGCGTTAGTTTATAATCCCAATTGAGGCACAAAAATTGTGAATCACATACAATGAAGTTTTTGGCATTTGATGTAGCCGAAGAAGGTTGTTGCTATTGAGAATCGCCATACAATAGAGACCATTGTAGTTTTGTCTTTACCTATACAAACGATTGTGGAGTCTCTTATGCCACAGACTGAGCTTGTTAAAGCCCAGGGATCCTATTGTTGAGATAGATTCGATGAACTTCCTCAAGGCCCCGAAGTGTAGGATGAGGTTGCTATAGCTCCACTCAAGAGATCCATCAACTTTGTGGTTGATCCAGTGACTTATGCATATGTTGTTTCTTATGCTCGGTCATATCTATAGTTAAATGCAGTGAAAGATGATATGCAATTTATGAAACATAATAGTGTTTGGAAGCTCGTTGAATTTCCTAAAGGTTACAATCTTATTAGTTACAAATGTGTGTATAAGACTAAAAGGGACTTCAAAGAAAAGAAAGAGAAGCTTAAAGCCAGACTGGTAGCCTATGGTTTCGCTTAGAGAGAAGGAATAAATTATGAAGCAACATTTTTCCTAGTATATTCTAAGATTCTTTTAGAGTGATTATGGTATTGATAGCTCATTTTGATATGGAGTTACACCAGATGAATGTTAAAACTACCTTTTTGAATGGAGACTATGATAAAAAAAAAAAAAAAAAAAGACTATGATAAGGAGATCTATATGGTGCACCCTAAAGGCTTTGTTGTAAATGATTTAGGTAAGCTTGTGTGTAGACTAAAAAATTCAATTTATGGCATATAGCAAGCTTCTACATAATGGTACTCAAGGTTTCATATTGTAGTCACTTTTTTTTTTTTTTTTCAGAACAAAGTAGATCAATGTAGATATTACAAGGTTAGTGGGAGGAAATTTATTTCTCTTGTACTTTATGTAGACGATATCTTGCTTGTGAGCAGTAATCTTGGATTACTGCATGAGACGAAATGGATGTTGTCGAAAAATTCTAACATGAAGGACCCTGGTGAAGTGTCTTCTATCCTTAGCATTAAGATTTATAATGGTCATTCTCGCAGTATATTGGGTTTGTCTCAAAGGGCATATGTTGATTGTATTTTGGATCAATTCAGTACGCAACTTACAAGCCAATAATTGCTCCTTTATTATTGTGAGCTATTTTAGTCTTGTTATGATAAAGTTTACATTTGTATTTGTTACATTTACTAACATTTTGATATGTATCAACTCTTTTGTGTTGAATAAGGTGTTAATGCATTGTTATCATGTTGAGTACATATATTTGATGAAAATCTCAAGGTATTATATAATTCTTGAGTAAATGCTAGGGGCATTCAATTATTAGCCTCAAGGATATGTCTTTTACACATAATGTAAAGTTAATTATAATAGGTCCATTGGAACCATAAGAATATTCTCTAATAAGGAGAGAGAATGTGGATTGATAAAGGGAATGATACATAAGGTATCACTCTTTATGATGTGTTTTCTATTTGACACACTATCATATTGATAGAGTTAAAAATACTCGTGAGCATGGAAGACTCTATGTGTATTCATGCAGTTATCGCCATGATTTAGTATACGAGACTTCATGGAATCGGATTGACTATTAAGAATAATCTCTAGAGCAACATCAACGTGTGCACATATAGAAAATGTAAGAGTTCTTTTGATGTAGGTTACATTGACATTATAATTTACTATTTTACAATATTAGCTTAATAAGATGGTATATTAGCATAACATGAGGCTAGCTTGTACGGGCCAAGTAAAGTTTGGTTTGTAATGAAAGGGTCTATGGCTCAAAAATCTATAAATAATACTCAAATATCTGCTATAACCTAGATGCAAAAGCAACCTCACATATAGAGCATTTATTGAACGTTGAGGGTAATGGATAGTCTTATTGAGCTAGTGATACATAAGGTAATAGAGAAGCAAAATGCTTGAGTTTTGAGGAAAAGTCTCTCTCTCTCTCTCTCTCTCTCTCTCTCTCTCTCTCTCCTTACCCCTTGGCTGATAGGTCACCAGTTGACCATCGTCAGCCATAGGCTAGTCGAGGTGAGGGCCCCCGTGCCCTTGCTGGCCACAAGCGAGGGCATCAGCCCTCGCCCAGATCCAAGCAAGGGCCCAAACCCTCGCTCGTTGGCTAGCAAGGGCCTCTGCACCCTCGTCATCCATAACCAAAGGCATAGTGGCCCTTGCTCATGACGGGTGAGGGTGCGGTAGCCCTTGCCTAGATCCAAGTGAGGGCACAACGCCCTCGCCTACCATGAGTGAGGGCATCAAGCCCTCGCTTAGATCCATGAGAGGGCCATTATGGCCTCGCCAGAGGTGTCGCGGCTTCGCCTGCCACAAGCGTGGGCCTTCACACCCTTGCCTGTGGCTAACAAACATGCAAAGACCCTTGCCCTTGGCCAGTGAGGGCCGCCACACCCTCGCTTGTAGAGGCCCTTGCTGGCCAATAGGTGAGGGTTTTGGTCCTCACCTAGGTCTAGGTAGGGGCCGATGCCCTCACCTGTGGCTGGCAAGGGCGCGAGGGCCCTCTTCCCGACCAGCTTGTGGCCAGCGATGGTCTACTAGCTATCTCACCGGTCAAGGGTAAAGAAAAAAAAAGACAAAAAAAAGGAAATTTTTTTTTTAAAAAATATGAAAAATTATAAAATTTGTCCACGTTGTGCCACATAAGACTGCCGGCAGCCATGCCAGCAATTTCCAGCTTAAATTAGTTGGATGGATTGAATTGATACCAATGTGAAAATGTTTAGGACTAAATTGGTCTAATTGAAAAGTTTAGGACTAAATTAGTACCAATTGTAAAAGTTTAGGATATTTTTGGTACTTTTCCCTTGAGTGTTGGATAGTCACTATTTCGCATTAAAAACGATGGATTCCAAATCAGGTGCACAATTTTTTTTTACTCCATTAATATGTTCTACATTCTAATTATGAAAATCTACAATAGATTCCAAGACCAAGACGTACTCGGAGGTGGAGGAAGATCTAGGGGTGGTAGAGACACAATCTACCGAAGATGTTCAAAGGTTGCCAGTTTGATAGGGGTAGAGATTGACTTTAAGATATGCATCCAGACATGGTCATCGAGAATAAGACTAGGTTTACAGAAAACAAATGAATAGCATCCGAGGTTTGTGTCCTTGCGATACCTTTATTTTATTGTGACGAGGATTCAACCTTAGATTTAGTCAGAGAAAACCAGACACATGAAAGGCGCACAAACTTAAAGATATTACTACGAGAGAGTATTATGCTTTTAGGCTCCAACAAAGAGCATCCGACTCTCAGATTACTGCTAGGCGGTGGTTGTATTTCAAAAGTTTATTGTAGCTGCTTTAGAGTGCAATCTATGCATTCAAATTTCAGTTATTTTCCTTTGATCATACGTTCAATTCATGACTTCATGGCAAGGTTTATAATGGATTCGTCTTTTCATAGCTTAGAATGGAATATCTCTGTGCGATTCACAAGTTACTAGGAAACTTCTCTTCCTATATACCCACATTTTATGCTATAGCTCTAAAGATTATCTTCATGATTTTGTAACAATATATCTCAAAGTCATAGTAGTATTTATAACCTTTTCCGACATTCCATCTCTCCTTGCAATGCGAAAGTAATGATTTCAGCCTTCTTTTGGCTAATAAATAGAGTTTGGAAGTCCCTATCTACGTATAACATTCTTCCTATAATCCCATTATCCACTGAAAGATGATACAAACTTTCTGGTGGGAAATATATCTTATTAGCCATCTAAATTTTAATTTTAATTTCGAGATTTTGGTGGGCGATGCGTTGAATCCAATTATTTTATGTGATGACCGTGAAAGATGAGAACCATTTATTCAACGCTGTAATGTCCTGACTTTGCTTGCTAGAGAAAGCAGAGACCATTTCAAGTCACAAAATTTCATGCTCCTAGCCAAGGGTCATAGGTTTTCGTGGGTTATTGCAAGTTAAAGATTTCGGCTATGCCCATGACGCATGGCGCTGCAGGGCTTCCAAGTCTCGTTGATTACATTCTAGTGAAAAGCTGCTAAAGTTTGACTGCCGATTAAAATCTCGTGGTAAAATTTATGTTAATTTTTTCGGGAGATTAAAGGATTATTTCATAAAAAATTATTTCAGCTAAACTCCATATGAATTATTTGATGTAATTAGAGATTGGGAAATACCGAGAGTGTTTAAATGACTCGATTATGGTTATATTCTCTATTGTATTATTTGATCTATAGTTTAATTCTTTATTACTCTTCTCGTGAGATCACACCGATTAAACCATATAAGTCCAGTTTCTGATTTATTTTCTAGTTATGTATATATAATATTCCTAGCCAAGCGTCATCAGATTTCGTAATTTATTGGAAGTCAATGATTTCGGCTATGTCCATCATCCATGGCCCTTCAGGGCATTTTCAGGATTCAAAACACGTTGACGTCAACTATAGGCACGCGTTTGACCATGTTCGATATACCTCCACCTATTGAAATAAAATGAATTCTAGTTTGAACCAGGATCCATCCTGGGCAGGAAAAAGCAGACTGTTGCAAGCAAATGAAAATCAAGAGTCAGCGGTAACCTTGTGATAAATATATCGCGTGGTAGGTAAACGTAATCAAGATTGGTCCAATTGTCATTTTTCAACGTAATCAAGATTGGTCCAATTGTCATCTTTCTAGTGTGATTGGTCCTATTGTCATCTTTCTCAACGTAATCAAGATTGATCCAATTGTCATCTTTCTAGTGTGATTGGTCCAATTGTCATTTTTCAACGTAATCAAGATTGGTCCAATTGTCATCTTTCTAGTGTGATTGGTCCAATTGTCATTTTTGCCGGTCATAATCGCTCTCGTAAGTCGCTGGGTCAGAAAATGAGCGAGTCCGCACCAACCACACCATTTAAATAAGACTGAGAAACGCCGTATGCATGCCGACCTCGGTATCTTGCAACTTCGTCAGTGAAGCCACCTTTGCTGAATCTACGAAATTTTAGTCAACGTAAAGTTTGCTTTTATCCATGAGAACAGGATGGGTTCTCCAGCAGAATTTTCTAAACTTCTCGTATTTAACTATTACTATTCATTTCATATCTACAAAAATCACCAAAAAAGATACGAGGCCTATTAGATTAATTAAATATTAAACCACTTCTTCATCTAATAATTTAAACTTTTTGAAAAGTTGGCAATTCTTACATGGTATCGGAACTAGAGGTTTTGAGTTCAAATTTTTCCAAACCCCATTTGTCTTTCCAATTAAATTTTCACCTCAATACTAGGCAAAAAGACTATATTAAGCATGAGAGGGAGTGTTAAAATAATTAAATATTAAACAATACATTCATCTAATAACTTATGATTTTAGAATAGTTGATAGTGGTTCCACAAAATCTAACATAGTATTAAAGCTAGAGGTCCTGAATTCAAACCTTTAACTCAAAGGATGAGGCTTTACCTTTAACTCTATATCAGCTTCGGTGAACTAAATATATCTATATCAGCTTTGGTGAACACATATCAACTTCAGTGAGCAATACTATCTATCTAGATCAGCTTCGGTGAGCTATACCATCTATCTACATCAGCTTAGGCAAGTATTTATCAATATCAGCTTAGATGAGCAGTGATCGTTTCAATGAAACGACTTGATAGATAGTAATATTTGATAGATAGTATTGATTTGAGTTGAATGATTTGATTTGATTTGATTTGAAGTGATGGTTGAGTGGTTGAATCGTACCGACTTGTAGGAATGAATTGAGGCAAATGTAACTCCTCTATCTTGTGCGTGTATAGGTAGCCTTTAGGCGTATTTCCTTCCTAGTCAGAACTTAAGGGGTGAACTTGCTGAGACATTGTATCACCCAGTCGTGGGCTCAACTTTTCAAGTCCTTAAGGTGAAGAACCTGAAGCTTGAGGCGGAAGGGTCAAGAGTATGTGTGGCTCAAAAGTTCTTTTGGAGATAGATTTTTTGTACTTAGACCCTAGAGTTGGTCTCTATTTGTAAACCAGATTGTGGTTTTAATAATGTGTTTGATTTAAAATTTGTTGTCATGCTTTTCTATTCTATATATGTTTCTATCAAGGGATTATTTATTTGCTTCTGCATATGCATTAAAATGAATGAGTCAGTGACGTGTTCTAGGACATCGCAATTTAATCGACCACCAAGTGATGGGCACGCACTTGAGGATCGGGGCGTGACAATAGCTATATTATGGTCATTGATAAACATGGTCATCAACCAGCAATCTTTGCTATCGAGAACTCATCAACCATAGCACCAACTCATATTGTTGTCATGTGGATTAACAAAACCTAGCCATTTTTTAGTGTTATCATTTCATAAGGTGTGATCCAATTGCATTTTCTTTAATTAGATAATTCGGCTGGCAATAGCCTCCAAAGACAATGTCCTCCAGCGTTTAGACTTTCATCTTCTAAGCTATGTAATAAAGGATGGGTGGTGCCATCTGAATTTAATGTTTATATTTTGTCGAATTTCGATAGTTTATGCATTAAATACTTTGAAGCACGGACATGTTCAAAGAGTCTACATATCATGTCGGACATCTTGACACATGTTTGACACGTTTGGACACACTTGAACAAGCAGTCGACATGTGTCGAAAATTCGACACATGGTCAACTCTTTATGACACACTCCAACGCACGTGTCTAGAGAGTTTTGGGGCGAGTCTACAAGTTCGAAGGGAGGAAGGCGAGGGTGAGGGAGTGGAGGCGAGGCTATGAGCAACGGCAATAGAGGGCTAGAGGAAGAGTAGAGACCGAGAGGGTTGTGACTGCGAGGCCAAAATGGAGAACTGTGCTGCCATGATGGAGGGTTGGAGGCAAGGTGGTGAGCAATTATGATGAGGCGACCAGGAGTGAGCAGAGATCAAGAGGCGAGACCAAGCAAGGGGGAGGAGGGGGCTTTTGCTAGAGTTTTTGGGTTGCTACTTTATTGAGGTTCCTTTTTTAGTTTTAGAAAGAAGAGCAAGGGGGAAGGAGGAGACGGCTACTGAGGAAGAAACGAGGGCCTAAGGGTGAAACGAATTTGTGATTTTTTTTTCTTTTCATTTTTGGAAGGAGAAGAGGATGGAGCCTCGTGGAGGGTGATTTCGATTTTCAAGAAGAAAGTGACAGACGCCAAGCAGTGGGTGGGGCAAGGGAAGAAACCAGAGGACAAAATAAATTGGTGGGGCCCATTTACCCTCACAAAAGAAAAAGTACTAAATGATAGATAAATTTATTAATAAATGGTAAGACTAATAAATAAATAAATAAATAAATAGGTGAGTTAAAAAGTGATTTCAAAAAATAAAATCATTGGATGTTAGATAATAGTAATTTTTGATCACCATAGAAAATCATAAATTCATTTCAATAAGTTGATTCTAATTTTTCGTTAGTCATTTGTTTTATTGATAACTTTTGTTAAAGTTTGAAAATGTCTTTCCAATTTCTTATGAATAAATTTATTAATGCTATTAGTGTAGATTCATTATAGGCTATTGAATATTATAATTTATCATGTATATATAAAAATATTTATTTAATATATAATATTTTTCAACATGTCGAATTCTTTATTTCTTGAAAAATGACTTGTCGGTATATCGTATCGGGTTGTGTTACATGTCGCGTGTTACCTGCCCGTGTCAATGATATTTAACCAATGATCTATTGTGATGAAAGGAAGTATGAGAACCATTTGTCCCAGGACACACCTTTCTTGCAAGAGAAAGCAGTCTCCTAGCTACTATACTCTAGCTCATTTGGGAAGAAAGAAACAATTCCATTTTTCGCAAACAGAAACCTAACCCGAAGACACTCGTTAGCTTAGCAATAGCAGAAAATCTTTGCTTTACTAATTAGGTAAAATTTAAGAAAAAAGTGCATGCTGATGAGTGCCTCTTACCTCGTATCTGAAAGGGTCCCGATAGATGATGCGCTTAAAATCAACATTGATGAATCTTTATTTTTTATACACATCGGTCGGAGCTATCGGCTGTGTTTGCCAGAATCAAGATGGAGAATTGGTGCATGGGTTCGCGAGATTGGTGAGACTGAGCTTCGCCGAGCAAGGGAGACAATAGATATGGTCGAAACCCTAAATTACCTCCATGCCCGCACTGAACAGATGTTGGAGCTAGAGTTTGACTAGGTACTGTTGATTAAGACATTTGAAGGAGATATAAACTATTCGTGGGGACTGGCACTTGTTAACTCCTTTTCTCTCTGCCCCTTTTCGACCCTAATTTTCAAGCCATCAACACACACTCACAGCCACCGTCGCCGCCCAGGTTACCGCCGTCGCCGTCGCCGTCGCCGAGGAATAAGTGAAGACCCTCTAGCTTGGCGACTTGCAGTACTGGGTTGGCGATTCTTATCTCTACGGCTACTTCGCTCACACTGGCGAGGTCTCTCTCTCTCTCTCTCTCTCTCTCTCTCTCTCTCTCTCTCTCTCCGTTGTTTAGCGATTGATGTATCTTCCTTAGGGTTGGTTCGTTTGGTTTGGTGGGCACTTCAATCCTAAAGTGGGTTTAGATTCAGTAGTTTGTCTTGCTGTGATTTGGATTTTAGCCTTTCTCTTGGATATTATTTGGATATCGAGCGAAGTATCGGACTACTTTTTATCAAATAATAGCATCACCGTATGGAAGTAGGACGACATGTTCTTCATCTGGATTCTCAGTACCAAACCAAAAGGATGAGGGAAGGAACACAGAACGACGTTCTTATTCTTAGTAGGATTGGATATCATAATGTGGTCCAAAGCTTGAAAGCCATGGAAGACAATTTAATTTTTTAGCGAAAATGTTGAAAGCAGAGCAGTCTTCCATTTGATCTCTAGGAAGTATAAATTAATGCCTGCATTTCTTGTGACAACCCGAGAACTCAGTGCGATTTTGATCCACTCAAATGGGTTAAAAGATATTGAGAGATATTTTGGATTCTTGGGTTGTTCCTTAGCAAGCAGATGGAATCTCTACACTGATAGTGAGGTACGGATGCCTCAGTTCTGTTCTTTTGTTCTTTTATTGGGGATACAAGCAATTCTTTGGCTTCATCTTATGTTTTTAGAGTTCAAGACATCTGAAGTGTCAAAACATAACACGAGAGAACACTTAAGTGTCAAAAGTTAGGAAAGTAACACTTAAGTATTAAAATTAGAACAAAATGGATCAGTTAAGTGTCAACGGTGAGAAAATCTGGCCAAAACGCTAACATGACGATTTTTCGGCTAGCCAAGTACAAAATGACATCATTTTGCATGTTGATGTAATTAGACAAGCAACAAACGACGTTGTTTTGTTGTTGACATGGGTAAATAATTAATATAAAAATTAATTAAAATTAAATTTAAAAACCAAATTTAAAAGAAAATGAAGGAGGAAGATGAACAACAGCCGATGGCTAAAGGCCTTTTTTTTTAAAAAAAATAAATTTAAATTTAATTAATTTTTATAATAAAATTTGAATTGTGCCACGATGACTTTTTTTTTTTTGCGGAGTCAGCCTTCCAGCAAGCCACATAAGTAAGCAAAATTTATAAAAATATTGCCACGTAGAATTTCCGTGGGTGTGCCAGATGTGGCACTTAAATGTCCCATTTTTTTTTAAAAGAGAAAAAAAAAAGTGGTATTTAAGTGTCACTTTCCTAACTTTTGGCACTTAAATGTTCCATTGTGCCAAATTTTGGCACTTGGAGTATTCTTTTACCTCTGTTTTCATACACAAGTTCTTCATCCCGAGGACTAAGAGTTTTGAGGCTAAGTATAAAATCTCTCTGTTAGGTTCCAAAAAGGAATTGAAGAAAAAAAAGAAGAGGCAACTGAGTTTTTACTTGGAGAATAATTTCAAACCATGAAATTAGGTGACACAGAGTTTACATGATTCAGTCCCTTTGATGCGCAAAAGTTTTGTGTATCAAACTGTATGAATGTCCGGCTAAACAGATCGACTGCAGGAGTATATGTTCGGCCTGTTTGTGATGAATAAGGGACCGTGCCACTGCTTGGACCGAAAATCTAGGTAAATGAAATCTGAACTCTATATGATATTTGATGGCGGTATAGTTGAGCAGTTACCTCAAGTTCAGTTTGCAAAAGGCATTTTTGAACCATTTGCTCCGTCAAGGAATACTATCGGATTTCTTTCTTTTTTTAGTTTCTTTTGTGATGGTGGTGCGTTGCTATTAGCAAGCCAAAGGAGCATAAGCATCTTAGTGTTGTTAGCACTTATTGGGGGAGAGAAATTTTTTGCAGTTACGTCAATGTGCTGGAGTGATAGGTGAAGGTTGGTCCATTAAGGTTCATGAACTGGAAAATTACTGAAAAAAGATGTATTTGAGTGATATCATAAATGCATGTGACTCTTCTTCTTATGTAGGACTCCAACGTTAAAGAAAGCCTTTACTTGTCAATATTTTTGCTAGTGCCATCAAAAGTCATATACTTTACTTGGCATTATTATTGCTTCAGTTCCTACAGCTGCAACATTATCTTATGCCCCTTCACTGGGAGTTTGTCTTGTTGCTTCTGCCCTATTTTTTTTTTCACTTGCTGCAGGCGAAGGTCGTGGGTTGCTATTGCTTTTGTTTAGCTAGCTATTGGAATGTCTAGCAGGAAATAAAGAAAATTTAGGATATTGGGAATGGAGTTCTGTTGCTGTTCATGTGATTTTCATGAATAATGAGTTACGTATTTTGCGAGGAGATTTGTGAATGCTATCTGGGTGGATTGAAATAGACTATGGAAGTTACGAAAGCTCAAAATGTGGAGTGTGCCAGAATCAAAGCTGTCTTGTGGACTTGTCAGATGATTTAACTGAAGAAGCTTGCCATAGATGTTTTGTTCATATTTTTGAAACATGATTCATGTGATTTGCAGGTCTATTGGCCTCAATTTGGAAGATATTTTGCTTGAGGGCCAATTGTGAGATCTAGACACTTTGTCATCAATAGAGTTCTTCAGAAATTGAAACAGAATTTAATAGGCGGAAGCTCAGAAGACGGGTAGATCAGTACAAGGTTAGTTTTCCCCCCTTTTAACCATAATATTTGAACTATTTAAGAGGACCCGTTTGTTGTGAGTCAGTGTCAATAGTCCTTAGGCATATGATGGATTTCAATTTGTTATAGTGATGACTAGTGCTTGTTGCCACAGCATGCTCCTCCTATCTACGCATGCATGAAACTTACTTTAAGGCTTTTAGGGTACCCATTGCTTACTCTTAGTCTAACATACTGTTTTGTTCGTGTTTTTGTTGAGTTCCTAGGAAATCAAGATTTGGCAATTAGTCAAATCACCTTCTCTTTGTCGCTCTCTTCCTCTCTCAATGCCAACATGTTTAGAGTCTTATAAGGTTTCCCACCTCAAATTAGTGTACTGTTTGTATGAAAGCCATAGTCGTAAATTGGCAGGTGTAGCCATAGATGGCCTTTGAACTGGTTTAATCGAAAGCTGCTTTAGTGTTCAACGTCAGTGATAAGCTTAGCATCCTCTTTGCATCATGCTGCTCTCTTTGTACTCTGTTGATTCACATGTTTGATGAGTATTTGTGGATATTTCTTAGTAACATAGGCAAAAGTAGAGGTAGTGGTATAAGGATGTGCCTTTGTTTGAGACATATTGAAAATTTGTACCAAAATTATTTCATTTGCATGAGTTTAAGTCTGTTTTTAAGGTTTATATAACCAAAAAGTTCATAAACTATTCTTTTTTGAGTTAGAGCCCAAAAATAAAAAAACCCGAAAAACCCAAAAGGCCCGACCCGATCCGACCTGGTTTTTCCATTTCGGGTCATACACATTTTGGGTTGGGTCGGGTCGGGTCGGATCAGAGTGTGCCCCTTATGATTCGGGTTGGGTCGGGTAACATCAAAACCACACCCAACCTGACCTGACCCAACCCATTGACACCCCTACTTAAAGGTGGCCTGCTGCAAGAAGGATTTCAATCGAGCCACCTGTCGTAATGGATCTCTTCCTTTTAATTGGTTGTCCAGCCTTCTAGAAACTTTGTGGGCTTTACTTATTTCGGGTTCACGTGTTTTGTACTCAAACTTCTGAGTTTATTAATGAATGTCCTTCTCCGCCCCAAAAAAAGGGCAGTCTCCTTCCCAGGGCATCGGTTTATGAAAATTATTGCATGTCAATGATAATATCATGATATTTTGTGGTGTGGCAGATACTTCCTCCGATTAAACGGTGATCAAGATTGGTCCGGTTCTCATTTTCCTAGTGTGAAATCGAATTCAGTTTAAATACCATCAACTGTGCTAGTAGTCTAGCCATTCTCCGACTCAACAGATGGATCCTAGGTTGTTTGAAGCATCCCAAACAGGGAATGTCTATCAATTGTACTCCTTGGTCAGAGAAAATGTCCTCAACCTCGAGGTAGCATCCCTCGTCGACGGATACAACCCTCTACATGTTGCCTCGTTGGCCGGCCATGTGAATTTCGTCAGAGAAATCCTCAAACTGAAGATGGAGTTGGCCGACGAGCTGAACCAGGACGGTTTCAGCTCTCTGCACATCGCCGCGGCGAGGGGCGATGTGGATACTGTTCGGGAGCTTTTGAAAGTGGGCAGTCGCCTGTGCCTTGTGAAGGGGAGAGAGGAAAGGATTCCTCTGCACTATTCAGTCATCAAGGGGAGGAGCGAAGTCCTGAAGGAACTTGTCTTGGCTTGTCCAGATTCCATCGAGGAAGTGACGGCTCGGAGGGAGAGCGCACTCCACCTTGCCGTGAAGAACAGCCGGTTTGAGGCATTCAAGTTGCTGGTGCAGCAGCTGAAGCGTTCGAACAAAGAGCATATCTTGAATTGGCAGGACGGCCAAGGAAACCGGATCTTGCACCTCGCGGTGGCTAGAAAGCAATACGAGGCAAGTGCACAATTCTTTTGACCCATTTCATTTCGTGGTATCAATTCAACTTCTTTGTTCTTCACATTAAGCAAATAGAATTATTAGGCTCCGTTTGTTTCGTGGTTTGAAAAATATTTTTCTGAAAATGATTGTTTGCATCGCTACAAATAATTAGTCCATGAAATATATTTCCCCAAACATTTCTGTTGACAATGAAAAAGATTTTGTTTGTTTATTTTTATAAGTAATATAAGTATCCATTTTTAGAAAATGTTTTTAAAATCATCATTTTCCATAAAAGATATGTAACCTTAGTATTAGAATATTTATATTTTAAGCCACACATTCGTTTAACAATTTAAGTTTTATAATGGTAGATAATGCTTTCACAAAATCTCACAAACAGAAATTTCAATAATATTTCTAGCTAATGTGAAAGTGCATGTTTTAGCTAACCTTTCGATAGAAATTGCACGACTAGAATGTTGGATAACGTATAAAATATGTTAGTTAATCGAATAGGTAGTCAAGTTCCTTCTCTCGGGCGATGCAATTGACAAAGATATGATCGAAGTGAACGCCAGAAATGAGGCGGGTTTAACGCCTCTAGACATCCTATTGCTCGTCAACAGTGAAGCGAGTGATGTGGAAATTGTGGAAATCCTCGCACGATCTGGAGCCACGAGAGGAACGGGATTGCCTTCTAGTTCTATGGTAACTGTGGCGACTGAAGAACCACAACCCCAAAGCGATCAATCAAATGGAAATGGCCGCCAGTCACGCCGAACGTGGACCGACCGTTGCCCATGTTTCTTGAAGGTTAGTAATGAGAGAAACGAATGGCTCGTGGAATTCCTTTACAAGAAAGGGAGGGACTCCCCGGGTGATGTACGGAACGCCTTGCTCGTCGTCGCCGCTCTCATCATGACTGCTACCTATCAAGCCGTGCTTCAGCCCCCAGGCGGACTTTGGCAGGCCGATTCAGGGCCCTCGACTAAAGGGACCAATGCCACGACAAATGGGACCGCATCGTACAAAGCCGGCCAGTCAGTTTTGGCGACGACTAACGAGTTCGCATTCATGTTCTTCCTGATCTTCAACACAACCGGATTCCTTGTCTCCTTCCAGATGATCAACTTGCTCACGTTGGGATTCCCGATGAAGTGGGAGCTGCGAGTCGCGATGATCGCCCTGGTATGGACGTACAGCGTTCCGGTGCCCAGACTCTCCCCCAACGCTTTCGTCGGCAGATTCTTTACGGGGTTCTCGATCGCTGTGCTTTTCATGTTGGGGTTCCTCCGTGCGTGGCCATTAAAATGTACTAGGCGGCCCCGACACGCGGTTTAGCTAAGACCGAGGGATGTCCTACGCATGCCTACCTTGGTTTCTTGCAGCTCCAGAACTTGACAGAGATCGGATCATGGAGAACGAAGCCACCGTTGTTGAAAGTGCTAAGTTTTCAGTCTATGTTAAAGCCTGCGTTTACCCATGAGAACATAAGGGGTTTACCAGCAGAATTTTCTGCATTTTCTGTATTTGACTACTGTTGTTCATTTCGGATTTAGAAAAATCACCTACGAAAATATTGTGCCCGATCAAAATTGGCGTACGAATTTAACCATCGATCAGATAACTGAAATTAGTTAGAATAAAAAAATTATTATTTCCGTACAAAGAATCTGTACCACTAGATGAAGATCTTTGCTCGGTAGATTTGTGAAATAGTTGGTAAACGTGAAAAAAACATATTCAGAAATATATATATATATATATATAATCACTTGATTACTTAGTAACTTTTTTGTAACTTACTGATTTTTTTTTTTATGAAATTACCAACACTATTTGACAGTTAGTAAATTACCAAGTTTTCTGATCTTTTTCTGACATTTATTTGTCATTCTTATAAATACCTGAAATCAATCAACTCTTCTATATTCGACCAAAAAAAAAACTTCTATAAATTCCCTAATCTTTACTAATTTAAATCTCGTTATATTACTAATCAGTTTGGGGGTAAACATGTCATTTCAGTAACTTAGAAACATTTCTTTGGTTTTTTAATCACCAACTTTAGTTATCGTTTATCAAGTTTTGTTTCTCTTATTACAAACCACTTACATTTGTCGATTCTTGTATGAATTTACCGATCTTTATTTGATTGACTTATCAGGTTTTCTCCCATTAGGTTATTTGCTAGTTTTAATCTACCAACTCTCATTTTAGTTTTACTTTGTGTTGAAACAAACTTGCCAATTTTTAGTCAAGTTATTAATTTTTGTTTGCCTCGCTACCAACCCGATAAATTTATTGCATATTTATATATTACCAACATTAATTAGGTGATTAAAAATCTTCTTTAGCCAAGTTTCCAATTAGTTTGTTACCAACTTTTAGTTGATTAATTTAGCGGTTGCTTTTTTTAATTACCAAATTCTTTTTGTCTCGATAAAAAAAAAATGCTTTTGTCTTTACATGATTATTTTTATCTTTTTAACCAACACTACAATTATATGAAATCACTTTATTTGTGAAATATTTTACAAGATTATCAACTTTTATTTGAGGGACTTGCCAACTTTTTCTTAATAAATTAAACTAACAGAAAATTGATAAATTAAAAAGATATATAAACTTTTATGTATAACTGATCGAATGATAATTGGTAAGAAAGTTGATAAGTTGCTAAATCAAAGTTAAAGAATTTTGTATAAAAGTTGGTAAATTTAACACATTTAATAATGGTAAATACAAATTGATCAAACATAAGAAAAGTTGGTAATTAAAAGAAAAAAATAACTAGCTACACAAATTAGAGTTGGTAACTCAAAATTATTTGGTAACTTGATGAGTTACTTTAATTAAGGTTGGTAATTTCTAGCTTGCAAAAATTTTGGCAAATTAAAAGTAGATAAATTTTGGTAAGTAACTAAATAAGAATTGGTCACTTCGATATTCAATTGTCATTTAATTGGAGAAAAGTTGGTAAATGTATGGAGTTTGTGAGTACGTAATAGAAATTCCATAACTTTATCTAGTAGATTGCCAAGAGAGAGTCTAAGTCTAAGCTAGTTAACATATTCAATTGAGTCCACATTTACTCAAAAGTCTAAACAAATGAGGTATGAGCTAATTATGATATATTAATTACTCCACGCAATACCAACTCTTCAATGTAAATTTTTTTCCTAACAAAACTTAGGTCTACTCCCCCTTAATATACATGCATCTCAACTATCTCTCTCTTACGAGAGCTCAATGTTAGGTCTACTCCCCCTTAATTCGGGTAATTTTATTGCACCAACGTGTCTGAATTTGAATTTATAATGCTCACCTCATTCATGGTCTCTTTCTCCCGACCAAACCATGAAGGTTGCTATTTGGATCACGTTGCTACACCACAATCCCAGGCTACCTAGAAATCACATTGGTTGGAGTCCTTTCTTGAGAGCAGTACAAGAAAATTGACACATTTTTGTGCAATAATGGATTCACTATAAGTGAAATTGATAACTATTATATTATTTTTGTTGGTAGGATTTGGCACAAGGGAGATTGCTGACATATACGTTTGACTTGTGTTAAAAAAATAAAAAATAAAACTCACATCATAGAGTTGGGGTTGTGTGTAGTAGTTAATATATTTAGTTGGGAAAAAGTACCAAAAAAGTCTTAAACCTATTACATTGGTACCAATTCAGTTATAAACTTTTCAATTGGACCAATTCAATTCTAAACATTTTAATATTGGTACTAATTCAGTCCATCCAGCTAATTTTGGCCGGCCAGTGCTGATATAGAAGTTGGCCGATGGCCGGACGTTGACGTGGCAATTTTTATGATTTTTTAAATATTTTTTCGATTTTTTTTTATTTTTCATTTTTTTCCTTTTCTTTTCTCCATTCTTCCTTCTTGGACTATTCAAGTGGTGGCCGCGAAGCCCTCACCTGCCGCCACAAGGGTCGCGGCCCTAGCACTTCCTGTCCCAGGGCCATCGATGAGGCAACTTCAACCAGATTTGGGCAAGGCTAGCCTCGCCCTAGCCTTGCCACGAGTGAAGGTGGCCTCGCCTATGGCTGGCCTAGCCATGGTGGCCATTGCTAGGTCGGAGGCGGCCATCGCCAAGCCAACATGCTAGTGATGGCCGCTTTCACCTGCAGCAAGGCCTAGCAAGGGCTACATTGGCCTCATCGACTGCAGGTGAGGCTACCTTCACCTGTGGCAAGGCCAGGGTGAGGCTAGCCTCGCCCAAATCGGGGTGAAGCTGCCTCGCCCACGGCCCTGGGCGAGGTTGGGCGAGGGCCGCAACCCTCGCCAGCGCAAGCAAGGGCTTCGCGACCCTCACCTAGTGGTCGGCAAGCCTCACCAAAGGCTCACTGGCCACTGCCCAAACAGTCCAAGGGAGAAAAGAAAATAAAAAAGAAAAAACTAATAAAAAAATTTTAAAATATAAAAAAATCATAAAAAATAAAAAATAAAAAATCATAAAAATTTCCACGTCAACATCCGGCCGACATCCACATTAGCGTCGGCCGGTCAAAATTAGCCGAATGGCCTAAATTGGTACCAATATTAAAAAGTTTAGGATTGAATTAGTCCAATTGCACGACTAGAATGTTGGATAATGTATAAAATATGTTAGTTAATCGAATAGGTAGTCAAGTTCCTTCTCTCGGGCGATGCAATTGACAAAGATATGATCGAAGTGAACGCCAAAATGAGGCGGGTTTAATGCCTCTAGACATCCTATTGCTCGTCAACAGTGAAGCGAGTGATGTGGAAATTGTGGAAATCCTCGCACGATCTGGAGCCACGAGAGGAACGGGATTGCCTTCTAGTTCTATGGTAACTGCGGCGACTGAAGAACCACAACCCCAAAGCGATCAATCAAATGGAAATGGCCGCCAGTCACGCCGTACGTGGACCGACCGTTGCCCATGTTTCTTGAAGGTTAGTAATGAGAGAAACGAATGGCTCGTGGAATTCCTTTACAAGAAAGGGAGGGACTCCCCGGGTGATGTACGGAACGCCTTGCTCGTCGTCGCCGCTCTCATCATGACTGCTACCTATCAAGCCGTGCTTCAGCCCCCAGGCGGACTTTGGCAGGCCGATTCAGGGCCCTCGACTAAAGGGACCAATGCCACGACAAATGGGACCGCATCGTACAAAGCCGGCCAGTCAGTTTTGGCGACGACTAACGAGTTCGCATTCATGTTCTTCCTGATCTTCAACACAACCGGATCCCTTGTCTCCTTCCAGATGATCAACTTGCTCACGTTGGGATTCCCGATGAAGTGGGAGCTGCGAGTCGCGATGATCGCCCTGGTAGGGACGTACATCGTTCCGGTGCCCAGACTCTCCCCCAACGCTTTCGTCGGCAGATTCTTCTTGGGGTTCTCGATAGCTGTGTCTTTCATGTTGGGGTTCCTCCGTGCGTGGCCATTAAAATGTACTAGGCGGCCCCGACACGCGGTTTAGCTAAGACCGAGGGATGTCCTACGCATGCCTACCTTGGTTTCTTGCAGCTCCAGAACTTGAGAGAGATCGGATCATGGAGAACGAAGCCACCGTTGTTGAAAGTGCTAAGTTTTCAGTCTATGTTAAAGCCTGCGTTTACCCATGAGAACATAAGGGGTTTACCAGCAGAATTTTCTGCAGTTTCTGTATTAGACTATGTTATTAATTTCGGATCTAGAAAAATCACCTACGAAATTATTGTGCCCGATCAAAATTGGCGTACGAATTTAACCATCGATCAGATATCTGAAATTAGTTAGAATAAAAAAATTATTATTTCCGTACAAAGAATCTGTACCACTAGATGAAGATCTTTGTTTGGTAGATTTGTGAAATAGTTTGTAAACTTGAAAAAACCCTATTTAGAAATATATATATATTATCACTTGATTACTTAGGACGCATTTAGTAATATTTATGTTCAAAAATTATTCTAGGAAACAGAAATTGGAAAAAACTATTTTTGCTCCTGAGAACAATTTTTGAGCGAAAGAAGGTTTGGTAAACTTATTTCGGGAATAAAAAATGAACAAAACACATTTAGTAATTTGTGTTCTTATTTTGTTTCTTTAATTTTTTTAAATATTTTTAATTTATTTTATTTTTTTTTTTTTTCTTCTTTTGGCCGGTCATCGGCCTTGGCCATGGCCGGCAACTGGCCAATGAGGGCTGGCGGCCTCGCCTAGCCATGGCGAGGCTTGCCGGCCCCCGGTGAGGTCGAGCCTCGCCGTGGTTGGGCGAGGTTTGGCCTTGCCTTGGCTAGGCGAGCTCGGCCTTGCCCAGATCCGGCAAGCCCGAGCTCGCCCAGCCTTGCCCCGCATCAGCGAGGCTCAGCCTTGCCATGGCTGGGTGAGCTCGGGCTTGCCAAATTTGGGCGAGCTCGAGCTCGCCCAGCCACCGGTGAGGCTCGGCCTTGTTGGGCCACCTCTAGGCCGGCGACACTCCAGCGAGGTCGCTGACCCTCGCCGGCCATGGTTGAGGCCGACGATCGGCCAAAGAAAAAAGAAAAAGAAAAGAAGAAAATAAAGAAAATAAAAATATAGGAGAGAAAAAATTTGTTCTTCAAAATTGTTCCAGAAACAAGAAACATGTTTTTCTTATTTCTCGTTTCTGTTTTAAATGTGTTCCTGAGAACAAAAAAATAGATTTTGAACAAAAATGCAAACAAACGCATTTCTGTTCTTTTTTGTTCCTTGGAACAAAAAAACAAAAATTGTGTTCACAAATAGAGTTAACAAACAAGGCCTTAATAACTTTTTGGTAACTTAGTGATTTTTTTTTATGAAATTACCAACAGTATTTGACAGTTAGTAAATTACCAAGTTTTCTGATCTTTTTCTGACATTTATTTGTCATTCTTATAAATACCTTAAATCAATCAACTCTTCTATATTTGACCAAAAAAAAAAACTTCTATAAATTCCCTAATTTTTACTAATTTAAATCTCGTTATATTACTAATCGGTTTGGGGGTAAACATGTCATTTGAGTAACTTAGAAACATTTCTTTGGTTTTTTAATCACCAACTTTAGTTATTGTTTATCAAGTTTTGTTTCTCTTATTACAAACCACTTACATTTGTCGATTCTTGTATGAATTTACCGATCTTTATTTGATTGACTTATCGTGTTTTCTCCCATTAGGTTATTTGCTAGTTTTAATCTACCAACTCTCATTTTAGTTTTACTTTGTGTTGAAACAAACTTGCCAATTTTCAGTCAAGTTATTAATTTTTATTTGCCTCGCTACCAACCCGATAAATTTATTGCATATTTGTATATTACCAACATTAATTAAAGTTATTAAAAATCCTCTTTAGCCAAGTTTCCAATTAGCTTCTTACCAACTTTTAGTTGATTAATTTAGCGGCTGCTTATTATTTTTTTAAAATTACCAAACTCTTTTGTCGCTGATAAAAAAAAAAATGCTTTTGTCTTTACATGATTATTTTTATCTTTTTAACCAACACTACAATTATATGAAATCACTTTATTTGTGAAATATTTTACAAGATTTTCAACTTTTATTTGAGGGACTTGCCAACTTTTTCTTAATAAATTAAACTAACAGAAAATTGATAAATTAAAAAGATATATAAACTTTTATGTATAACTGATCGAATGATAATTGGTAAGAAAGTTGATAAGTTGCTAAATCATAGTTAAACAATTTTGTATAAAAGTTGGTAAATTTAAGACATTTAATAATGGTAAAAAAATTGATGAAACATAAGAAAAGTTGGTAATTAAAAGAAAAAAAAAATAACTAGCTACACAAATTAGAGTTGGTAACTCAAAACGATCCGGTAACTTAGTTGAAGGAAAGTTTATGAGTTACTCTAATTAAGGTTGGTAATTTCTAGCTTGCAAAAATTTTGGCAAATTAAAAGTAGATAAATTTTGGTAAGTAACTAAATAAGAATTGGTCACCTGATATTCAATTGTCATTTAATTGGAGAAAAGTTGGTAAATGTATGGAGTTTGTGAGTACGTAATAGAAATTCGATACCTTTGTCTAGTAGATTGCCAAGAGAGAGCGTCTAAGTCTGAGCTAGTTAACATATTCAATTGAGTCCACATTTACTCAAAAGTCTAAACAAATGAAGTACGAGTTAATTATGATATATTAATTACTCCACGCAATACCAACTCTTCAATGTAAATTTTTTTCTTAACACAACTTAGGTCTACTCCCCCCTTAATATACGTGCATCTCAACCATCTCTCTCTTACGAGAGCTCAATGTTAGGTCTACTCCCCCTTAATTCGGGTAATTTTTTTGCACCAACGTGTCTGAATTTGAATTTATAATGCTCACCTCATTCATGGTCTCTTTCTCCCGACCAAACCATGAAGGTTGCTATTTTGATCACGTTGCTACACCACAATCCCAAGCTACCTAGAAATCACATTGGTTGGAGTCCTTTCTTGAGAGCAGTACAAGAAAATTGACACATTTTTGTGCAATAATGGATTCACTACAAGTGAAATTGATAACTATTATATTATTTTTGTTGATAGGATTTGGCACAAGGGAGATTGCTGACATATACGTTTGACTTGTGTTAAAAAATAAAAAATAAAACTCACATCATAGAGTTGGGGTTGTGTGTAGTAGTTAATATATTTAGTTGGGGAAAAGTACCAAAAAAGTCTTAAACCTATTATATTGGTACCAATTCAGTCATAAACTTTTCAATTGGACCAATTCAATTCTAAACATTTTAATATTGGTACCAATTTAGTCCATCTGGCCAATTTTGGCCGACGGTGCTAATATGGATGTTGGCCAATGGCCGAACGTTGACGTGGCAATTTTTATGATTTTTTAATTATTTTTTTATTTTTATTTTTCCTTTTCTTTTCTCCCTTCTTCCTCCTTGGACTATTCAGGTGGTGGCTGCGAAGCCCTCGCTTGTCGCCACAAGGGTCGCGGCCCTAGCACTTCCTCTCCCAGGGCCATCGGCGATGCAACTTCAACCAGATTTCGGCGAGACTAGCCTCACCCTGGCCTTGCCGCGAGCGAAGGTGGCCTCGCCTACGGCTGGCCAGGCCATGGCGGCCATTGCCAGGTCAGAGGCGGCCATCGCCAAGTCAGAGGCGGCCATCACCAAGCCAGCATGCTAGTGATGGCCACTTTCGCTTGCAGTAAGGCCTAGCGAGGGCTACATTGGCCTCATCGGCCGCGGGTGAGGCTACCTTCACCTATGGCAAGGCCAGGGCCAGGCTAGCCTCGCCCAAATCGGGGCGAAGCTGCCTCGCCTGCAGCCCTGGGCGAGGTTGGGCGAGGGCCGCAACCCTCGCCAGCGCAAGCAAGGGCTTCGCGACCCTCACCTAGTGGTCGGCAAGCCTCACCGGAGGCTCGCTGGCTATTGCCCGAATAGTCCAAGGGAGAAAAGAAAAGGAAAAAGAAAATAAAAAAGAAAAAAATTAATAAAAAAATTATAAAAATTATAAAAATTTCCACGTCGCATCCGGTCGACATCCACGTTAACGCTAGCTAGTCAAAATTAGCCAAATGGCCTAAATTGGTACCAATATTAAAAATTTTATGATTGAATTGATCCAATTGAAAAGTTTATAACTAAATTGGTACCAATACAATAGGTTAAAGACTTTTTATTTTTATTTTTATATCTTTCCCTATTTAGTTGGCCCATCTAACTAGATATGTTGATTGACTTGGAATTAGGCTCTCCCTTCACGATCTCCTTGGATAAAAGTATTGGGCTTTTGTTGCACATTCCTAACAAATGGTATTAGAGACAATGATTAGTGATTTATTTGCAATGTCTATTAGTGGTCAATTGGACAATTGATGGATAATTAAAGCAATAATCTCATATTTTCATTCAAAATGCAATTGGTCGCACGACTTATTTGCAAGTATGAATTATTTTTTAAAGTTGATGAATGTTGAATGCCTTATATTTTTTATAGAATGCTATCAAGCTCATCATGTCCGAGTGGGAGATATTGTACTTAATCAGTACATCCATGATGTGATGTGATGAGAACGCACTGTTTCATCTTGATATGTTACGATGGAAAGACACCTTTTGAAAGGGTATGGAAGAAATTGTATAAAGTATTCTATAGATATCTATTGGCACGGTTGGCAGAACATATGCTCAAAAATTCCTTTTCTTGTCCCCTTTCCATTAAAGAAAAATGAGGCGTTTCATTTTTCTTTTACAAGAACAATTGGCATTTACACTGTGAAAATCAGATGTTTTTCTTGTGACTACATTCATACTAACGTGAAGTAATATTGTTCATGATTCATCCACAATTCAGCGTTCGTTTCGAGGTAAATTGTTGACTACATATCGAAAACAGGTAAGTCGTCTTTTGCCGACTTCCTTCCAACAAATAGAGATGACAAACTATGCATAAGCAAATCGTAGCAAACAAACTTTGTAGGGCTAGTAAATAGAGTTTTGTGGTAGCAAATGACAGATGCAACGCTATTCGTGGGATTTGAGTTTCAAATGGTCATTTGAAGTATGATGGCTATAAATTCAACTCGAGAAAAAGGAGTAGTGTTGGGGTAGAAATTAAAAAAATTAGCCTATGCTCTAGGTGTTCATCTTTTTGCCATCTTCTTACCGTTCTTGTGTGTAGAAGATGTCTACATTTGATTGTATCCCTCTGTCAAAGTATATGCGTCTGCATCTGGGGAAGAGACTTAGTTGTAATGTTGTGAGTGTTTGAGTTTGTAGAAGCATCTACTAGAGCTTTGTGTAGAAGCAATACTCTGTACAAGCTATAAAATCTCAAGGATTACATGATGGATTCTAGCCTTGTTGAAGCTGTTAGAGTTGGAACTGTGGAGTGGGTCAAGTGGAAAGCCAATCCATTATAAATTTGTTTTGCATATATTTTATCTCTTTAACTCCTTTGTATCTCTATAGATAAAAGATAATTGTTTCCACATACGCTCTATTTACTCCTCTCTTAGTTGTTTGTGCCTAATCTATTCATCAATTGGTATCAAAGCCAAGTACTTAAGAATCGAAATGTTTCATACTTTAGAGTAAATGATACAATAGATTGCATTATAGAAGCTTATTCTAGCAATGGACGCTATTTGACCTCCTACGTTCAAAGGAACTAATTATACCGATTGGAAATGCGACATGAAAATGTTCATTTGCTCCATGGAGTAAGTGTTATGGAACGTAATCGAAAGGCTTCTATATATTCTGATAAGAAGAAGTGCAATACCTAGAAATACAACTGCAAATGCTGCTGTCTTGGTAAGAGTCACTACGGCAACGTCGTACGTGTATCTAGTACATATCAATGATTGTTTTGCATTTGTTTCATGTAGATTCACACGGTCCAGTCGCTCAAATGAGTGGGGATTCATGAACCGTACCCCAACTCTAGATTCCCCCGAGAAAAGGACGAGCTGTGAGTTTTCATCATGACACAAGTTCCCGCTCGCGGGCCCGGCCCAAAAAGGTTTGCCGTAATTTCGGTAAATGCAAAGCCACTCGTAGGTAGGGACTCTCGTGCGATCAACATTCAGCTTTTCCACAATATCCGTAGATGAAAAGCCACTCCTGTCCCACCGTAGATTTGCTTTCCAAGAAAATAAATAATCTTAATTTTTTTTAATGATTACTGATACAATTTAAAATAATTAACCAATAAAAAATATTTTTATTATCAATAATAATTTTTATCTAAACAATTTCGTAAATGATTAAAATATTTTTCATTTAACACAAACAATCAGTTGAAAAATATTTTTTGAGTCCTTCATTCTTCGCGAAATATACACGTCACTAATTTCACGAGAGAAAATTAAAAACATTGACCCAGCGTCAACCTCTACTTCTTGGTCTGGCTTCTTCTGATTTTGTCTATGAGAGAGAAATTAAAAACATTGACTTGGCGTCAACGTCTACTTCTTGGTCTGGGTTCTTCTGATTTTGCCTATGAGAGAGAAATTAAAAACATTGACTCAGCGTCAACATCTACTTCTTGGTCTGGCTTCTTCTGATTTTGTCTATGAGAGAGAAATTAAAAACATTGACTCAGCGTCAACGTCTACTTCTTGGTCTGGCTTCTTCTGATTTTGCCTCTTTAAAAGCGATTCGCTCGCCCGTGAGACGCACCCTTCTAATTCTGCGCAAATCATGAAACACAGTTCCATAAGGAATTTTTTCAATACCTTGTTCCGGCACGAAGGGAAAACTGCTGATGACAAGGGCTTCGCCAACTACCACCTCGTAGTGGCAACCCTGATTGCTGCTGTGACTTTCCAAGCCGGCGTGAATCCCCCTGGCGGGGTATGGCAGGAGGACTTGTTTAACAAAGATGGCAAGAAGGTGGGCGAGGCGGGGCGGGCCATTTACGCCACGGACGAGACGGCCTTCTACATATTCCTAGCATTCAACACGCTCGCCTTCTCAACATCGATGTTTCTCATAATCTGCCACACCTGGGACTTCCCTTTCTTTTTCGAGGTGATCGTTGCGATGATCTCCATGGGGATAAGTTATGGGGCCTCGGTCTTCGCAATCAAGCCGAGTAACATGGAGTCCCAGTTCTTGTTGTTTATTGCAGCGGTTCCGGCTATCGCGAGGGTTCTCATCCTGATTTGCAAGTATGTCTATCCGAAAATATTTAAACAAAATAGTAAGAACCTTAATGGTTAAAAGTGATGCATGTGTCACGGGCCGAAAGAAGGTGACCTGAGAGGTTTCCCGGGACGACCGTGACTCATCCGTGATAGACTTCTTGTGCTTGCTCGGATTTCCAACGAGCCTTCTCTCCGAAGTTTCTAGAAGACTCTAGCTTTACTTATGTTGGTAGCTAGTAGTTGGCATTTATATCTGGTAGTTAGCACTTAAACCGGGTAGTTGAGGTGGTGCGATTTTGTCCGCTGATAGAATTCTAAATTAATGGTTGTAATCCGAGGCACTCGACTATAAGAAAGGGTGTCCTCTTTCATTTGTAAGCATCCACTACTTCCGCAATACAAAGCAAACTTCTTTCCAGAGCTCTATTCTCTAGATTATTTCTTTCTCTATGATCTGGGTAAGGCGAGCGAGTGAGCATTCGATCGAGCAAGGCATGGCTTAGGTGCTTCAGCGATCCAAATCGATCCTAAAGTGCCCAAGTCGCCGCGCAGTCACGATCCCAATCGATCGGCTCGTGACACATGCATCTTGATTTTGAGTGGATTGGCTGTCCATAATAGTGTGTTTTCAGTTGGCATGTGAATTAGCGAAAGAGGAAGAAAGGCACAATGCTGCAGTTGTAGAAATCCGCAGTTGACTTTGGGTGTGACGGTCTGCGGAGTAGAATAAGCATGTCACATTGGTGAAGCTCTTTCTCTAGATGTAAATTTTAAATCTTGTAAGCACTTTATGAGATGTAAATCGTTTGCATGTAGACCGTTCGTCGATTGCTGTCTTTCAATTCCAATTTCTGAAAAAGAAATATTGATCACAACAAAAAATGACTGAGGGAGGAAGAGAGGGATTGGAATCTTATTAATTTAAGGTTAAATGGACATCAGCATTTCGCCTATGTCCAAGAGAAGAATTGTGATGTCTCGACATTTCCACTTCTTTTAATTGGGGTCATTTCTGACATTTAAAAGTTCCATATTGAATGAGAGAGACCAGATCGAGTAATTCACAAATAAACACTCTCTCAAACAGCCATTTTTTTATGTTGTCACTGAAATTATTGGGTTGAGCTATGACAATAAATTCCAAATTGACTTAAAACCCATCTTTAATTATAAGGTTGATGCCATGAAAATCATAAATTGGTATACTTGTAATAAATTTATCCCAAATTGATTTTTCTATCACAAAAAACTTCAAATTTGTACAATTATAAAAAATTAACCCCCAAACTAATTTTTTTATTACAAAAGACCACTAACTAGTTTATTTTATTAAATTTTATCATCAAATTATTGAGCTATAATACATGGCGAGTTGATGAGTATACCGGTTGGAATTTTATCCTCGTTTGTTACAAATGTACCAGTTTGTGATTTTTTGTAATATTAATCCAATCGAACAAAAATTAGTAAAGAGTAAATTTGTCACAAATATATTAACTTGAGGTTTTTATAGTTAAAAAATTAATTTGAGGTAAATTTATCATAAGCGTGTCAATTCGGGATTTTTTTATAGTTACAAAATTAGTTTGTGATAAATTTGTTACAAACGTATCGGTTTGAGATTTTTTGTGATATTAATCCTTAATTATATGAAAGTCATTGATTGTGAAGTAAAGTAACCTCCTACACTCATAATTATCAAAAATAGAGTGAAATGAGTGTGTTTTGAAAGTTGGCATAAAGTTTTGCTACATAAAGGTATTTTGGTCCTATACCAACTAATAATGGAGTATCCTAATCTTTCAAAGGAGGGTAAAAGTGAAATTAGAGTGAAAAACAAAGAAGGAAATAGTTCATTTTCTTAATGGATTGAATAATTGAACCGTTCATATGATCAAGCAAGTATTCATGAACCCAAACCCATACCGGAAAATCCCCTAACTGTAGAATTTCCATAAGAAAAGGACACATAAGAGCAATTAGGTTTCCTCAGGACACACTATTCCTAGTCACAGGCCTAGTCCACAAAGGTAGGGACCCTCGTGCAATCAACATTCAGCTTTTTGGGAATCTTCATAATTGAAAATCTACTCATTTCCTACTAGAAGCCAAAGACGCGACTTGGATTCTTCCTAATCTCTAGACTAAGAGAAATTATAAACATTGACTCGAGCGTCGACATCTACTTCTTGGTCTTGCTCCTTCCGATTTTGCCTCTTTGAAATAGAGTCGCTCGCTCGCTCGTGAGATGTAACCCTTCTAATTCCACGCAAATCATGGGCACGGTTATTTTATAAGGGAGTTAAGCCCATGTCCGTTAAACTTAAACCAAGCCCAAATTAAAAAGACTCACGACCAGCTTGCTCTTTCACTTAAGCAACGTCAAACCCATGCTAAAGCCTCTTTCAAATAAGGATGGATTAAATCCAAGTCCATGTTTTCTGTGCTTCTCGCTCAGTTTCTCTTCATGTTCAACTCATTCAAACATTTCCAGATTGCGAAACTTCCCTTCTTTTCGCTCCTTCTCTTCTCTCCTTCTCTCACCCTCCATAGTTGTTTACTAAACTTTCTGTATCCATTGTTTTCAGTTGGTGGACTGAGAGCTCATTAAATTTTATCCACTTACTCATGAACCTTGAGACTCACAATTTAGAATCAATGCACCAAGAGCTCAAGCCACAAACACATGGACTTCACCCCTGACTGCCCATCATCGTATCGATTCATCATTTACGTTCTAGCCGTACACTTTATACACTTCATTTCAGTCAAGCATCACAAAGCCAACACCAAAACATGCAAAACAAGGAGCCATGTCCACGAGCCAGATAAGAATGAACTCGAAATGAACGAATCGAAGATGAATATTGTGATTTAAAAAAGAAACTATCATCAAAATGTTTTGATTCAGGGGATGTTCGTGAGACAATAATAGAGGTTCCTTTGCAGCGCATTGAGGAGAAGCAAATGACCATTCTAAGGCTCGGACTCAGATCTAGACCCGTGACGCCAGAGAAATCAACACAGTCAAACACAAAACACTCAAGAACCGAATAGACCGAGCTCAACTCATCCTTTAGACAGAACAAAGCAGAGCGGAAGGGCCTCACGTGGGTGAGCGTTTAGACGCGGAGACCCCTACCCAGCTCAAAGGCGGTGGTTATGGGGTGAACTCGAGACAGCCCGAGCTATGGCCAACTGCCTCGTGATGTCCTTGAGCCGAGATCCAAGGGGCAAGGGAATGTCGGACCTAAAAGACATTTGCCGAATAGGTGGGTACAGGGAAAGTGAGGTCGAGACGACGAGGATAATGGCTGGGGGTTATCAAACGGGACTCAAGGGCGACCGAGAGACTGGAGAACTCCTTCTTGCCCACAGTCGCTCTCTCTCACAGTTTCTTTCTCGAACGATTTCTCTCTCCTCAAACAAGCGAGCCCCATCGCTTTTTAGGGCAACCGGCGAGCGCTCATGGCTTTTGCCATTGCCACCTTACCAGCCGACCTGACCCTGACCTGCGGATCACGCCGCAACCTCTGCTCCCTCGCAACCCTCTACTGCACGATGCTCTGTTCTCTGGCTTGTACACTCCTTTTTGCAGAAGCATGAACGGCGTGAGGGGGATGGAGATCAGCACGCGGGCTAGGCTTGGGAGAAAGGATAATGGGCTGGCCCGCGCGGAGGAAAAGAAAAGAGAGAAAGGAGTTGGGCTAGGCCCAGCCGGAAAAGAGATAAGGGTCACGGTTAACCCGGCCGGGTCTAGCTCAACTTCTGTCTTCTTTTTCTTTTTGTTTTAAAAATAAAATGAAATAAATAAATAATAATAATTTTTATAATTTAGCAAATTTTTAACGAATTCTATCACTACTCAATGTAGATGCCCCTAAAGTTAATATGCTATGCAATTTCAATGATTTTTTAGGGGTTAAAAATTAACCCCTAATATTCTATGCAATTAAACCCTATATAGATAGTCAAATTTTAGGTGGAAACAAGTGCTTTGAGGATGAAAAAACATTTTAAATATACTAACATGTGTAATTGAATTGAGAAGTATTGCTTGTACAAACACATATTTATGGGTTGATGGTTTCAACAATGGGACGTCTAAGGATTCAATTGATAACATTTTTATTACCGAGAACAACTTCTTTTCTATTTCTACTCTCTGAAATAATATCTAAGTGAAACAATTCGTTTGGTAACTATACAAAAGTTATATTTTTAGAATAGAAAAAGACCAAGAATGCATTTAGTGCAATCCATAAATTTTTTTATAAAGTGAAATTTCTTTTAATTTTTTAAGAAATTTTTTCTTTTTTTATTTTCTTCTTCTTGCTTGCCACTTATCGTAGCCGCCAATCAGTGGTCGACGATCAATGGTAGTAGACGGCAGGGTGGTCAGTTGCAACCAATAGGGGGTAGCGACTAGCTAGTAGTGGGGGGCGACAGGCGATAGGGGTCAGCAGTGGTGGGTGGTGACTATTAGGGGCGATGAGTGACAAGCAAGAAGAAGAAAAGAAAAAAATTGACTTATTTTTAGAAATTGTTTTTTTTTTTTTGTAAAAATTATTTCTAGAAATTATTCCTGGAGCAAGATGCTACATTTTTTTTACTTCTTATATTTATTCCAAATCTATTCTCTAACTCTTTTCTATTCTCGGGAATAGAAAATTAGTTAACGTTATCAAATAATTTTTGTTCTTTTTTTTTCCAGGAAGCAAGAGAGCAAAAGAACATAGGGATAGAAACGTTCCCATATAAGCTCTAAGAGTGCAAAACAACTTTGCTCTACAAAATGTGAGCATGCTACTGGATGTGAGATATATTGATAACAGGATGGACCAATAAAAGGTGAATGAAGAAAAAGGACATGAAGATGTCAATAAGCTTGAATAGACCTTGTATGGTGAACAAACTAGAGGGCAGGCAATCATCGAAAAATTTGGATGGACTTTATTGCAAAAGGAGTTCTCTCTACAAATGGAGTATCAGTTGTGCATACAAGCCTATAAAAATCCTAGAAGGAAGACCAAAACCCTTTATTAATTTGATTTGAATTCGATATTGTAGCTTACAATTGATTTCAAGTGTTGGATTCCTCAAAAGGGTGGGTTGGACAATACCATATTAGTTTACCATATTTGGGCAAGTAACAGAGATGACAGAATTTGTAGAAGCAGAACTGACCATCTTAGCAAATAGAGTTTGCAGAGCTACTAAACAGCATTTTACGACAGCAAATGACAAATGCAACGGCTATTCATGGGATTTGAGTTTCAAGTGGTCATTTGACGTATGATGGCTATAAATTCAACCAAGGAAAGGAATAGAGTTGGGGGGAAAAAAAACTAGCCTATGCTTTGAGTGTTCATCTTTTTGCCATCTTCTTACCATTCTTATGGGTAAAGACGTGTAAATCAAATTGTATTCCTCTATCGAAGTATGTGCATAAGAAATCTAAGAAGAGAGTGAGTTATAGTGGGGTGAGAGTTGCTTGAATATGTAGAAGCATCTACTAAAGCTTTGTGGAAGAAACACTTCCTACCAGCTGTAAAATCTCAAGGATTACATAGTGAATTATAGCATTGTTAAAACTGTTAAGAGTTAGTAGTGTAAAGTAGGTCAAGGGGAAGGTCGACCCATTATAAATTTGTTTTGCATCTCTTCTATCTCTTGAACTCTTTTTATATTTCCATCGATAGTAGATAATTATTTCTGCATACACCCGACTGTCTGTCTAGTACTCTATCAAAGTTACAAGTTTTTTTAGACAACCAATTCCCCCTTCCCCACCCCCCCACCCCCCAAAAAAAATTATCAACTAATATCAAAGCTAAGGGCTTAAGAATCGAAGTATTCCACACTTCAAGTAAAAGATCCTATAGATAGCATTGTAGGAGCTTATTTTAGCAATGGACACAAACCTCCTATGTTCAAAGGAAATTACAAATACTGATTGGAAATGCAAGACGAAATTGTTCATTTAATCTATGTAGTGCGCGCTATGGAAGGTAATCGAAAGAGGTCTATATATTCCAATAAGAAGAAATGCAATCCCTGGAAATGCAATTGCAGATTCTGCCGTACTCTAATCTCAAAAGTTATACATAATTTGTATTGTGATTTATTGTCTATTGAGATTAATAGAGTTTCTTCACTTGGAAAAGGAAATTTGGTATGCGCTTAAACTTAAATACGAAGGGACCAATAGAGTTAAAGAAATCCAGATGAACATCTTGCTTGAAGATTGTGGGACGTTTAAAATTAAGTCTTGTGAAGGCATGATTAGAATGGCCATGCCCTTCAAGTACATCGTGTGGACTTGCTACACTCGTCAAGATCTATACAGATGAGGAATGCTCAAATAAGATACCTCGAGCAATATCATAAGAATTAGCTTTTGAATTAGTGGCAACGGCACTTGAGGTGCAGACAGAACGGGAAGGGGTGTGACAGTGATAACGCCGATGGCGAACTCAAAGGGGGAAAGGTTGGGGAAGTTGGGGGGGGGGGGGGGCGCCGCGTGGGTTGGGCAATAAATATGTTTTTCTATGGCTATATTGTACGTGTTTCTAGTATGTAGAAAGCTAAATTTTGATCCAGGGGTAACTTTCGGTCAAAGGGTTAACAAAAAAGTCAACCCGAAAGTTAATCGTTTGATTTTTTGGGTTTCTCTTAAAAATAAACTAGAAATTACTTAAAACAATAATGCAAAAGAAAAAAAAAACGATACTTTTTGGCCGTAAAACAGGACTTTATCGCGATTGAAAACTAAAATCTCGATTTTTTTACCTTTTAATGATGCGTTGACTAAAAATCAGGTGTCTATAGTCTTTATAATTTGGAAATGCGAACTACACCAATTACCCCAAAAAGACAAAAGCAACCCAAGCTTTGAGTAAATTTACCCCAAAAGCTTTAATCCTTTTTCTGTCTTTTTACATGTCTATGTGTGAACAAATGTGTGAACAAAGTAGATAGAGTGCTCAATGACCTCAAACACCGTGCTCATAGACATGCCCAGCGTCAACTGTCCCTGAATCAAGGGTCTATTATTGGGTTATCAACTTTTTTTTCCATTAAATTAATATGACTCGCCAACTTTTTTCCATAAAATTATCATATAACCTTATCAATTCTCGCATGAGTTACATACTAAAATTTATTAGGGTTTTCTTTATTCACTAGTTTCTTACTGTTTCAAAATTTCCATTAATTTGCCTAAATTTTTAGAAATTACCAAACCTTAATTAAAGTGACTCTAACTTTTATCTGATTAAGTTACTCGTGACTTTTGGGTTGTCAACTCTTATTAAAGTTATTAACTTTGATTTAACTAATTTTATACTTTTCTTCAATTAAGGTATTAACTAGCTATGGATTACCAATGTTAATTTGAGTTACTTACTAATGTTTATTTATTTTCTTCTTAATTTACCAACATTTCTATTGAGTTACTTAATCAAGAGTAAAATTGTTAAGTCAACAAATAAAAACATCGGTAATTTCATTTAATAGTCAATATATTTAAGATTATGGTAAGAAAGTTAATGAAGAGGTCCCCCCCCCCCCCCCCCTAAAATTTACTTCTTAAAATTAAAAGTGATTGTGAAATTGAAAGAAAGCGCAAAGTAGGAGGTTTGATCTCCTAACTTTTTTCACAAGCGAGATTGAATTGGGGAATTCTATAGCTAGATTTTAGAGGGAGAAGCTCTTAAAGCGAATTGGCAAATGCAAAATACCATCAGTTGTCAAATGAACAAAATTGGTGAATAAAGTGAAATTTTGAATTTAAGCTGGAAAATGCAATTAAATGTTATTGTGCATTTATTTCATGAAAAATAAATAATTTGAGAAATATTTCTTTAAAATCATTTCTTACATCAATTAAAATTGAAAATTTGGATGGACCTGATTGTAGAAGGTGTTCTCTCTATAGGTGGAGTATCCAGTTACGCATACAAGCCTATAAATTCCTAGAAAGAAGACCCAAAATCTTTATCAATTTGATTTGAATTCAAATTTATGTTTTACAATTGGTTTCAGGTGTTAAAATCCACAAAAAGATGAGTTGGAGAATTTCATAATAGTTTACCATATTTAGGCAAGTAAAAGATATGACAAACTATGTAGAAGCAAATCTTAGCAAACAAACTTTGTAGGCTAGTAAATATGGTTTTGTGGTAGCAAATGACAGATGCAACGGCTATTCATGGGATTTGAGTTTCAAATGGTCATTTGAGGTACGATGGCTATGAATTCAACCCAAGGAGAGGTGTAGAGTTGGGGGGAGGGGGGGGGGCGGGGACGTACAAAAATTAGCCTATGCTCTAAGTCTTCATCTTTTTGCCATCTTCTTACCGTTCTTTTGTGCAAAAGATGTGTAAATCTGATTGTATCCCTTTGTCGATGTATATGTGTTTGCAACCAGGGAAGAGAGTGAGTTGTAGTGTTGTGAGAGTTGCTTGAGTTTGTAGAAGCATCTACTAAGGCTTTGTGTAGAAGCAACACCCTCCAAAAGTTGTAAAATCTCAAGGATTACATCATGAATTCCAGCCTTGTTGAAACTATTAGAGTTGGAAGAGCGGAGTAGGTCAAAACGGAAAGCCAACCCATTGTAAATTTGTTTTGCATATCTTCTATCTCTTTAACTCCTTTGTACTTCTATACATAAAAGATAGTTGTTTTCGCATATGCATGATTACTTGTTTGGCAATTTATATGAAAAAGTTTCAAGGTTCCTTAGACAGCCAATTTACTCCCCTCTTGGTTGTTTGTGTCTAATCTATTCATCAATTGATATCAAAGCCAAGTGCTTAACAATCAAAGTGTTCCATACTTCAGAGTAAATGATCCAATAGATAGTATTATAGGAGTTTATTTCAGCGATGGACACCATTCAACCTCCTACGTTCAAAGGAACTAATTATAGTAATTGGAAATGCAACACGAAAGGTTTCATTTGATTCATGGAGTACGTGTTATGGAATGCAATTGAAAGACGTCGATATATCCCAATAAGAAGAAATGCAATACCCAGAAATGCAACTTGCAAATGCTGCTGTTTTGCTAAGAGTCACTACGGCTACGTCGTACGTGTATCTAGAACAAGTCAATGGTTCCTTTTCATTTTCTTCATGTAGACTTCACACAGTCCGGTCGTCCAAGTGAGTGGGGGATTCACGACGCGCATCCCAACTCTAGATTCATCATGACACACCGTTCCCACTCGCGGGCCGGGTCCACGAAGGTTTGCTGTTATTTCGATAAATGCAAAGCCACTCATATCCTTCTAAGAGCTGGACGCGACAAGGATTCTTCTCGGTCTCAAGACCAAGACAGATATAAACGATGACTCACGGGTCAATGTCTAGAAATGACTACGTTTTGGTCCCGTAGCACCTAATAATAGAGTAACCTAATCTTTCAAAGAAAAGGATAAAAGTGATTTTTTTTTTTTAAACAAAGAAGGGAGTAGTAAATTTTTTTTACCCATCCTGCGGTGGACGAGTTGGTTTGTGCTTTGACCTCTCATCTGGGAGGGTAGAGGTTCAAAACTTCTCGTTCCCATTGCGTGACTTAAGTGAGGTGCCGTGAGAGATGGACCCTCGCGTTAGTGCCCCCAGGTTTATGTCGTCAGCTGCCGGTCATATTCCCAGGTCATAAAAAAAAATAGTTAATTTTTTGTGGATGAATAATTAAATGTGATCTATTCACTTTGGCCCCACCGCTAAGAGTAGCTATTGCTTGTGCCATCGCATGCTATCCGGTCCATATTAGTCATTGTTGCTTTCATTTCATGGGGGGCTGGAATAGGGACATGAGAGTGAGGGAACAGGGTTTTGCAACTTACGTATGACACATAGCACACACAATGATTTATAAAATAAATACATGATAGGAGTAGATTAAGAGAAACCTAGACCTCGTGTGATGAACCGCTCTTATGGTAAGCGTTCATGAACCCGAATTCATACTAAGGAAGATCCCCAGCACTAGAATCCCCCAAGGAAAGGACACAGGGCAATTAGGTTTCATTATGGCACAAGATATGGATTTTCCACAAAGGTAGGGACTCTCATGCTATCAACATTGAGCTTTTCCACAATCTCGATTCATCATGCCACAAGATATGGATTTTCCACAAAGGTAGGGACTCTCATGCGATCAACATTGAGCTTTTCCACAATCTCGATAGATGACAAGCACTCATGTCTTGCCTTAGATTTGTTTCTCAAGAAAATACATAATTTAAAAAATATTTTTTTAGGATGATTATTGGTATCATTTAAAATAATCAGTCAAAAAGAAATATTTTCATTATTGATAACAATTTCTCTCTAAAAAATTTCGTAAATAATTAAAATGATTTTCATTTATTTAAATTTTAAAACCAATACAAGCAATAATTTTTTTTTAAAAAAAATATTTTTCGAATCATTTGTTGCTCGGAAACGAACGCACCTTGATTGCTAGAGCATGGGGAAGAATATAAACATTGACTCAAGCGTCAACGTCTACTTCTTGGTCTTTGCTTCTTCTGATTTTGCCTCTTTAAAAAGCGATTCGTTCACTCATGAGACGTACCCTTCTAATTTTTAGCAAATCATGGAACCCGATTATTCCAAAAGGGGGTTTTTCTTTAAACTGTTCATGCACAATGAGCGAGATGCGCCCAATCCCGAGGAGTACCGCAAAATGTACCGCAACTATCACCTCGTGGTGGCCACCCTGATTGCTGCTGCGACTTTCCAAGCCGGCGTGAATCCCCCCGGAGGGGTTTGGCAGCAGAAGAGCGAGGGGCGGCACGAGGTGGGCCGGGCCATTCACGCCACGGACCCGTCGGCCTTCTACGTGTTCCTGGCGTTTAACACTCTCGCCTTCTCATCATCGATGCTTCTCATAATCTGCCACACCTGGGGCTTCCCTTTCTTTCTTGAGGTGATCATTGCGATGATCTCCATGGGGATAACTTATGGGGCCTCGGTCTTCGCGATCACGCCGAGTTACATGGAGTGCCGGTCCTTGTTGTGCATTGCAGCGGTTCCGGCTATCGGGAGGAGTCTCATCCTGGTGTACAAGTATGTCTATGCGAAAGAAAAATAGTAAGAACCTTAATGGTTAATAGTGATGCATGCATCTTGGTTTTGAGTGGATTGGCTCTCCATAATAGTGTGTTTTCAGTTGGCATGTGAATTAGCGAAAGAGAGGAAGAAAGGCACAATGTTGCAGTTGTAGAAACCGCAGTTGACTTTGGGTGTGACGGTCTGCGGAGTAGAATAAGCATGTCATATTAGTGAAGCTCTTCCTTTCGATGTAAATTTTAAATCTTGCAAGCACTTTGTGAGATATAAATCGTTTACATGTAGACCGTTCGTTGATTGCTGTCTTTCAATTATAATTTCTGAAAAAGAAATATTGATCGCAACAAAAAAATGACAGTGAGGGAGGAAGGGAGGGATTGGAATCTTGTTAATTTAAGGTTAAATGGACATCATCATTTCGCCTATGTCCAAGAGAAGAACTGTGATGTCTCGACAATTCCACTTCTTTTAATTGGGGTGCATTTCTGACATTTATAAGTTCCATATTGAATGAAAGAGACCAGATTGAGTAATTCACAAATAAACACTCTCTCAAACAGCCATTATTTTATGTTGTCACTCAAATTATTGGGTCGAGCTATTACAATAATTCCAAATTGACTTAAAACCCATCTTTAATTATAAGGTTAATGCCATGCAAATCATAAATTAGTATACTTGTAATAAATTTATCCCAAATTGATTTTTCTATCACAAAAAACTTCAAATTTGTACACTCATAACAAATTAACCACAAACTAATTTTTTTATTACGAAAAACCACAAACTAGTTTATTTTATTAAATTTTATCATCAAATTACTGAGCTATAATATATGGCGGTTGATGAGTATACCGGTTGGAATTTTACCCTCGTTTGTTACAAATGTACTAGTTTGTGATTTTTCGTAATATTAATCAAATTTAACAAAAACTAGTGAAGAGTAAATTTGTCACAAATATATTAACTTGATGTTTATATAGTTAAAAAATTAATTTGAGGTAAATTTATCATAAGTGTGTCAATTCGAGATTTTTTATAGTCGAAAAATTAGTTTGTGATAAATTTGTTACAAACGTATAAGTTTCGGATTTTTTGTGATTTTAATCCTTAATTATATGAAAGTAATTGATTGTGAAGTAAAGTAACCTCCTACGCTCATAATTATCAAAAATAGAGTGAAATGAGTGTGTTTTGAAACTTGGCATAAAGTTTGCTACACAGAGGTATTTTGGTCCTATACCAACTAATAATAGAGTAACCTGCTATTTCAAAGTGAAGGATAAAAGTGACATTAGAGTGAAAAACAAAGAAGGGAATAGTTCATTTTCTTCATGGGTTGAATAATTGAACCGTTCGTATGATCAAGCAAGTATTCATGAACCCAAATCCATACTGGAAAATACCCTAACTATAGAATCTCCCTAAGAAAAGGACACATAAGAGCAATTAGGTTTCCTCAGGACACACGATTCCTAGTCACAGGCCTAGTCCACAAAGGTAGGGACCCTTGTGCAATCAACATTCAGCTTTTTGGGAATCTCCATAAATGAAAATCTACTTATTTCCTACTAGAAGCCAAAGACGCGACTTGGATTCTTCCTAGTCTCTAGACTAAGAGAGAAATTATAAACATTGACTCGAGCTTCGACATCTACTTCTTGGTCTTGCTCCTTCCGATTTTGCCTCTTTGAAACAGAGTCGCTCGCTCACTCGTGAGATGTAACCCTTCTAATTCCACACAAATCATGGCACGGTTATTTTATAAGGGAGTTTAGGCCATGTCGGTTAAACTTAAACCAAGCCCAAATTAAAAAGACTCACCACCAGCTTGCTCTTTCACTAAAGCAACGTCAAACCCATGCTAAAGCCTCTTTCAAATAAGGATGGATTAAATCCAAGTCCATGTTAAACTTATTTATCATTGTAGAGCCCATACCCTAATTTTCTGTGCTTCTCGCTCAGTTTCTCTTCACGTTCAACTCATTCAAACATTTCCAGATTGCGAAACTTCCCTTCTTTTTGCTCCTTCTCTCACCCTCCATAGTTGTTTACTAAACTTTCTGTATCCATTGTTTTCAGTTGGTGGATTGAGAGCTCATTAAATTTTATCCACTTACTCATGAACCTTGAGACTCACAATTTAGAATCAACGCACCAAGAGCTCAAGCCACAAACACATGGACTTCACCACTGACTGCCCATCATCGTATCGATTCATCAATACGTTCTAGCCATACACTTTATCCACTTCATTTCAGTCAAGCATCACAAAGCCAACACCAAAACATGCAAAACAAGGAGCCAAACACAAGAAAAAAAGGACATTAAGCCATGTACACGAGCCACATAAGAATGAACTCGAAATGAACGAATCGAAGATGAATGTTGTGATTTAAAAAAGAAACGATCATCAAAATGTTTTGATTCGGGGGATGTTCTTGAGACAATAATAGAGGTTCCTTTGCAGCGCATTGAGGAGAAGCAAATGACCATTCTAAGGCTCGGACTCAGATCTAGACCCGTGACGCCAGAGAAATCAACACAGTCGAACACAAAACACTCAAGAACCGAATAGACCGAGCTCAACTCATCCTTTAGACAGAACAAAGCAGAGCGGAAGGGCCTCGCGTGGGTGAGCGTTTAGACGCGGAGACCCCTACCCAGCTCAAAGACGGTGGTTATGGGGTGAGCTCGAGACAACCCGAGCTATGGCCAACTGCCTCGTGATGTCCTTGAGCCGAGATCCCAGGGTCAAGGGAAGGTCGGACCGAAAAGATATTTGCCGAAGAGGTGGGTACAGGGAAAGCGAGGTCGAGACGACGAGGATAATGGCTGGGGGTTATCAAACGGGACTCAAGTGCGACCGAGAGACTGGAGAACTCCTTCTTGCCCACAGTCGCTCTCTCTCACAGTTTCTTTCTCGAACGATTTCTCTCTCTCCTCAAACAAGCGAGCCCCCTCGCATTTTAGGGCAATCGGCAAGCGCTCATGGCTTTTGCCATTGCTAGCTTACCAGCCAACCTGACCTGACCTGCGGATCACGCCGCAACCTCTGCCCCCTTGCAACCCTCTACTGTACGATGCTCTGTTCTCTGGCTCGTACCCTCATTTTTGCAGAAGCATGAACGACGTGAGGGGGATAGAGACCAGCACGCGGGCTAGGCTTGGGAGAAAGAATGATGGGCTGGCCTGCGCGGAGGAAAAGAAAAGAGAGAAAGGAGTTAGGCTAGGCCCAGCCGGAAAAGAGATAAGGGTCCCGGTTAACCCGGCCGGGCCTAGCTCAACTTCTTTCTTCTTTTTATTTTTGTTTTTTTTTTGGTTTTAAAAATAAAAAGAAAAAAAGAAAAAAATAATATATATTTTTTAAATTCAACAAATTTTTAACGAATTCTATCACTACTCAATGCAGATGCCCCTAAAGTTAATATGCTATGCAATTTCAATGATTTTTTTAGGGGTTAAAAAGTAATCCTAATATTCTATGCAATTAAATCCTAAATAGATAGTCAAAATTTAGGTGCCAACAGGTGCTTTGAGAATGAATTTTTTTTTTAAAGTATACTAACATGTGTAATTAAATTGAGAAGTATTGCCCGTACAAGCACATATTTATGGGTTGATGGTTTTAGCAATGGGACGTCTAGGCGTGCAATTGATAACATTTTTATTACCAAGAACAATTTCTTTTCTATTTCTACTCTCTAAAATAATATCTGAGTAAAATAACTCATTTGATAATTATACAAAAGTTATATTTTTAGAATAGAAATATAACAAGAATGCATTTGGTATAATCTATAAAAAAAAATTTATAACATGGAATTTCTTTTAATATTTTAAGAAAATTTTATTTTTTTCCTTTCTTCTTCTTGCTTGCCGCTTGTCGTAGCCACTCACCAATGGTTAGCGATTGATGGCAACGGGCGGCAGGGCAGTTAGTTGCAACTGGCAGCAGGTAGCGACTGGCTAACGATGGGGGGCAACGAGCGATAGGGGTCAACGGTGGTGGGTGGCGGCTATTGAGGGCAATGAGTGGCAAGCAAGAAGAAGAAAAGAAAAACTTGACTCATTTCTAGAAATTATTCTCGGGAGTAAGATGCTACATTTTTTTACTTCTCATTTTTATTCCAAATTTATTCCCTGGTTGCTTTTCTATTATGGGGAATAGAAAAATTAGTTAACGTTATCAGATAATTTTTGTTCTTTTTTGTTATTGGGAGCAAGAGAGCAAAAGAATTGAGGAATAGAAATGTTCCCCTATAGGCCCTAAAAACAACTTTGCTCTGCAACATGTGAGAATGCTACTGGATGTGAGATATATTGATAACTGGATGGACCAATAAAAGGTGAATGAAGAAAAGGACATGAAGATGTCAATAAGCTTGGATAGACCTAGTGTATGGTGAACAAATTAGAGGGCAGGCAATCATCGAAAAATTTGGATGGATCTTATTGCAAAAGGAGTTCTCTCTACAAATGGAGTATCGGTTGTGCATACAAGCCTATAAAATCCTAGAAGGAAGACCAAAACTCTTTATCAATTTGATTTGAATTCAATATTGTAGTTTACAATTGATTTCAGGTGTTGAATTCCTCAAAAAGGTGGGTTGGAGAATAACCATAATAGTTTACCATATTTGGGCAAGTAATGGAGATGACAGACTCTATAGAAGCAGAATTGAAAATCTTAGCAAATAGACTTTGCAGAGCTACTAAACAGCATTTTACGATAGCAAATGACAAATGCGACCGCTATTCATGGGATTTGAGTTTCAAATGGTCATTTGACGTATGATGGCTATAAATTCAACCCAAGGAAAGGGAAAGAGTTGGGGAAACGAAAAAAAAAAAAAAACTAGCGTATGCTTTGAGTGTTCATCTTTTTGCCATCTTTTTGCCATTCTTATGTGTAAAGATGTGTAAATCAAATTGTATTCCTCTATCGAAGTATGTGCATAAGAAATCTAAGAAGAGAGTGAGTTATAGTGTGGTGAGAGTTGCTTGAATATGTAGAAGCATCTACTTAAGCTTTATGTGGAAGCAACACTTCCTGCAATCTATAAAATCTCAAGGATTACATAGTGAATTATAGCATTGTTGAAACTGTTAGAGTTACTAGTGTAAAGTAGGTCAAGGGGAAGGCCGACCCATTATAATTTTTTTTTGCATCTCTTCTATTTATTGAACTCTTTTATATTTCCATCAATAGTAGATAACTATTTCTACATACACCCGACCGTCTATCTAGTACTCTATAAAAGTTAAAGGTTTTCTTAGACAACCAATTCCCCCTTCCCCACCCTACTGCACCATGCCCCCCTAAAAAAAAATTATCAACTAATATCAATGCTAAGTGCTTAAGAATCGAAGTATTCCACACTTTGAAGTAAAAGATCCTATAGATAGATAGCATTATAGGAGCTTATTTTAGCTGTTGGAAGACACGCGGGAATATTAGAAGATATACAAGAGTCCTCTAGATATTATTGGATCAACCAGGATCAATCAATATCAGATTTGATTTGTAGATTATATTGTTGCCTTTTCTTTACACATATTTTGTACTATAATATTGACTATGTACATTGAGTTAAGTGATATATAGATATACTAGAAAAATTTCCCCCTTCTTCTCTCTCGTTTTCCTTTCCCTTCGACTTCTTTCATGGTATTAGAGTAGGTTGCACGCCTGTTTTTTCATCTCTTCCGCTTTGTTTTCTCTTCTAGTTTTCTGATTGCTACTGGAAGAAACAAGCTAACCTGCAAAAAAGCATTAGCACTCTAGTGTAGGAATAGGTACCTTGAATTTTTTTTTTTTTAAATAGACAAAGGAAAGGAAAAAGAGGGTTTTACCACCATGGCCGACGATCGAATTCCTGTAGAAACACCTACCTCAAGAGCACAAGACTCCATGCGAAATGCCATGGGTCGAGCCGATCAGCCCACTGTAGGGCAATTTTTTCCATGGCAACCCAATATGGGGTAGCCCACTTCAGGGCCTCCATAATAGTGGGTGCCATTTCCCATTTACTATGGGTCAAGCCTAGATGTTTCCTTTTCAAGAGGCCAGATTCGAAGAGACGACATTCAAGACAGCCCACCAGTTGCAAGTGGGGTGGCCCCTCTTGTCACACCCTGATCCTCCGAGCGCATGCCCATCCCTTGGTGGTCGATTAAATTGCGACGTTCCAGGATGCGTCGCTGACCCATTCATTTTAATGCACATGTGAAAGCGAATAATTAAATCCCTAGATAACACAAAGGTGGGATAGAAAAGTAGGACCACAATTTTTGAAAAGCACAACACACTTTATACACATCAACTAAGTCATATACAATATTTAGGGGGGTACATATACAATATTTAGGGGGGTAGAGGGCTACAGATCCTCTAAGCATTCGAGTCTTCAACTAAATGCTCCGGGGACCCTGGATCCGAAAGATTCGGGTCTACCACTAAACCACTAGGATGGTCAGTTGTACCTTTGCCAAAAGCAATTTCCAACATCGACCTAGGAATCTCAGACTCTGAAAGGGGGCCTTCTCTGGGTCCATTTCGCCCATAACAATATCAGCATTTGAATTTATGGGGTACCTTATGGGGTAGACCCGCATCAATCTAGATAGTGGATCTCACGAGTTCGTAGACCTAGGCTCCTTGGCTCCTAGGGAGGGGAATCTAAGAGTTGCTATTGAGTGACCTTTTTTGGTTGGCCAAAACGCTCGGGAGGTACAACCATCTAAGGACCTATAAATGTTAGCCATGACTGGGTGAGACAACGTCTTAACAAGTTCATCCCTAAACTCCGACTAGGAAGGAAATATGCCTAAAGGCTACTTAGGCAAACACAAGACAAATGACTTTGCCTCAGTTCCTTCCTACAAGTTAGTACGATTTATATATTCAATGAATCACTCCAATTTGAATCAAATCATCAAATCAAATCAAGTTATCGATCAATCAATCCAATTAATTCCATACCATCAATATCATCTCTCAGTCAATCCATTCAATACTATCTATAAAATTCGATCTAATCAAGATCTGCTCACCCTAAGCTGAGGATAGATAGTATAGCTCACCAAAAGTTGATAAATAATATAGCTCATCAAAAGTTGATAAAGTATACTACTCACCATGACCTGATATATCAAGGCCCGCAGGTTGATATAGTATATTGATAGTGCTTACCAAAGCTGTGCGGTACTTAATATGTTCACTAAAGTTGTGTGATACTTAATATGCTCACTAAAGCTGCTAGAGTATACTGCTCACCCTAAGCTGATATATCGAGGCCGTAGACTGATATAATATACTAATCTCATCAACTAACGATTCACCGTTTTTATGATACACGGTAAAAACAATCGTGCGTGGGTACACAGTTGGCCTTAGCCAAAATACCGTATTTTCCTTTTTAAAAATCCCACCATTTAATATAGTCCATAAAGATATTTTTGGTGTTATAAATCGACGCCCGATGTTTCCTGATTAAATACTTAAATTACTAAATTTTGGGATAAATTCCCAAAATTACAAATATTACTCAAATAGCACAAATTAGCATCCAATTAAATAAACCAATCACACCATTACAATCAACAAGAAATTCCAGTCACTGACCATCCAGATATAATTTCTGAAAAATATCAAATAATTAAATAAATACAAAAAATAATTAAATAAGTACAAATAAATACCATAAATACAAATTTAGGCCGGAAAAGCCTAATTAAATACCGAAATGGACCCGGAAAATTTCCGAACCTATCTAGATAAATGATACAACCTATCTAGTCGCTAATTACACTACTCTAACCATCTAACATGCAATAACGAGTAATTAAATCACTAATCCGTTCTAACTAACCACCTAAACCATACTTAGCCTAAACTAATCAAATTTTAAGCATAATTAATTCCCTAAGTGGAGATTAGTGAGTAAACTCACCGGTTTTGAAATCTAATGAGTCCATGAGGACGGCAAGGCGAAGATGAGTGACAAACTCCAAAGCGGTGACACCAAGCAAGGCTAGGAAAGGCTTGGAAATGGGCCTCAAAGCCCACTGGACTTGCTGGGTTTGGATTTTGGATAGTGGGCCGAGGGACAAAACCGAGCTGCTGGTTTAGCAAGAAAGGATTGGTGAAGTTGCTGCGGCCTAGGCGAGTGACTCTGGTGGTTGGACAACGGTGGCACGGCTCCGTTGGTGGCCTGAGGAGGCTCGGGATGTTAGGGGACACGAGCATGAGGCTCGAATGTAGGCGAGACGGCAGAATGACGCGCAATGAGTAGGCGAGCAAGAAACGGTGGTCTGGCGGCTTGGTGAATTGGTTAACAGCAAGGGGGCTTGGGGCTCGGGTTCTGTGCAACTTTCAGAGTTTCTAGGGGTTGGAAATGGAGAAAGCAAGTTGAAGGAAGGAGAAGAAAGGGATAGCCAAGCTTGGAGGGGGCCACACCTCTTTTATTCTATCCCTTTGTCTCCTTGAAGAGGCCCCACCATGGTTGGCTAGCTTCCTCAGCAAATTTCCAGGCACAAAGCTTCCTTTAGAAGCCATTGAAGGGGTCCAAAGATTGAGGGACCAAGGGGCTACGGATGTTGCACATTTACACATTAATTCCATTCAATTATCCTTCAATTCACATCCAATTGAGCTCAATTTGTTGCCCAAAAATCCAACCAAGGTGTCCATGATTAAATCGACATTTTTTCTTGCTAATAAAACCAACTTGCGTCCCAAAAATCGCGATAAAAAATGGTCCCCTAAATTTTACAGTCGAAAACGGCCCTAAATTGAATTTCCGCCAAAAATCTTAGTTTACAGAAAAATCTTCGGAGGGTGAGTTAACGTTCCTAAAATGACTCGTGACATGAAAGAACTTTCAATTTCTGAAATCGTATTCAAATTCGCAGTTAATTTGAATTTGGCGCAATTTTAGTATGACCTAGCTTATTGGGTATCTTTTAGAATTTTTTGGTGCAATTGACTCATGATCGATTTATTTTGAGTCATAATGTATATTTTTGACAGATTGGCGACTCTCGGTGGTCGTGAAAATCTCGAGGTTTCAAATATGGACACAGGGTACCAAAATGACAGAAAAATCAGTTTAACACCGATCGACGATAATTTTGCAATCTGGTGGAATCACCCATACTCAATCACATATCTCAGTTGAATCGACCTATCTTCAATTTCTAATCAATTTTCAATTACGTTGTAATGATCCTTGCAGACTAGCACGGTCGAGCAGTCGGTTTCTAGTTGAATTCTCAAGTTTATTGCATTAAAGTGCCTTAACAGTTTCCCCTGTTAGACTAGTTATCTAGTGAGTGATCAGCTTAGAGAATAGCACTATAGGCGCGTCGATGAAAGGCCTGATTCATTTAATTGAAAATAGGATGAAATTTCAAGATGTCACACCTCCAGAAACAACTAGATCCTCCAATGCAGGCGAAAACCCTAACAGGTCAGGCCATTCAAATGCGGGAGTTCCAGGCGGGTTCAATCCGAGTCAACTTGCAAATCCCTACTCAGGATTTCCACCCGGTTTTCTGCCGTTTCCCATTCCGGCTGCCATGGGTCGCCCATAACTCGGCGATGCGTTGCATGTCTCTACTGTTGATGGGCTGGAGTTGCGGCTCATTAGCCACTCTCTCACAGGACCAGAAAATTATTCGAGTTGGGTGTGGAAGTTTAGGCGAGCCCTCGTCATGAAGGACGAGGGTTTTATTGATGGGACCATTCCAATTCTGATTGACGAAAAAATGGGGTGACAGTGGAAAAAGTGCAATCAGTTGGTTAGAACATGGATAGGAAATTGCATTAGCCTAGAAATCGCTGTTGGTTTGCCTCCACTGAAGATTAAAAAATTATTTGGGACGGCATCATAGAAATGTAAGGGAAATTGGATTGGGCGAAATTTTTTTTGCTACATCAAGCCCTCAGCAAATTGAAGTAGGGAAACATGTTCGTAACGGCATGCTTCAACAAGCTTTCAACCCTTTGGAATGAGCTGGAAGCAGCTAAGGAAAAATTGAAGGACTTGAAATGACCCTTTAGTAATACAAAGCGATGAAGGACAGAGAGAAGGCCACACGTTTTTTTGCTGATTCTTAATGAATCTTACCTCACTTTCAGGTCGCAGATCCTGGCTATGAAGCCAGCACCTTCCCTTGGCCGGATCTTCTAGCTCGTGGTGTAAGAGGAGAACCAGCGACTTACCTCGTCGGATAGTAAGGCCACCGAGACCCTGGCGTTGGCGACAAGAAGTGAGAAAGGATAGAAAACCCTAGAAAAAAAAGTGTGATTCGTCGCTAGGGTTTACTGAACAGCGAGGTTTTAAAGGCCTTGTGATGGATGGCTAGGATCGAGCATAGCGATCTGATGGCTCTAAGGGCTTGTGCTACCCAGCTGATCTGGATGGCGGAGATGGGTTCAGATCCAAGGGATCTAATGGTGCCCATTTTTCAAAAACCTATGGGCCGAATTTTAAAAATAAGGGAAAATTCTTTTGTGATTTTTGCAAGCGACCCCACCACACAATTGAAAATCGTTGGAAATTACGCGGCAGACCTGGAGAAAAGGAAATAAAGGAAAGGAAATATCAGCTGCAGCCTATCAACTTACAGGATCGGCAGATGCAAATCAACCTATTACACATGGGGAATATTAGCAATTAATGCAGACATTACAGAAATTAGAGGTTCCTAAAAGGGGAAGCAGCTTTACAGGTATTTCTCATTACCTGATAAATACTATATCGAGAAATGCCTGGATTATTGATTTAAGAGCCAGTGACCATATTGCATGTGATAATGGATTATTTTCTATTATTCATGAAGAACTAGATAATCATATTACTGTGCAATTGCCAAATGGACACATTACTCATGTTAGTATAACAGGGATAGTCGCTATTAGCTCCGAGATTGTTCTCACAAATGTCCTTTATATTCTGGACTTCCATTTTAATCTCATTTCTATGTCTAGAGCCTATAAGAAAAATTCATGTCAATTGTTTTTCAATGCTGATACATATCTATTTCAGGCCCTTTCGATTGGGAAACTAATGGGCTGGGGTAATCTCTTTGAAGGATTATTTTTCTGGAAAAGTTCACCCAAAAATCTCGATCATTTTCCTTATAATAAACAATCATTGTGTAATTTGACTACCAATGATAGAAATTTTCCTCAGTGTCATATTTGTCCACTTGCAAAACAGTCGCGTAGCCCCTTTCCATTGAGCAAAAGTCGTTCAAAAAATATTTTTTTCATTGCTACATATTGATGTCTGGGGACCATATTATACACCGAACCATGATGGGTCTCGGTTCTTTCTTACCATTGTGGACGATTATTCCAGAGCCACATGGATTTTTCTCATGCAGTCTAAGGGTCAAGTTATGTCCAATTTAAGGACCTTCTTTTCTCTGTCAAAAACCCAGTTTGGGAAAATTGTCCAAAGAATACGGACAGACAATGGAAGAAAATTTTTCAATCATGAATGTGCTACTCTATTTTCATCATAAGGGATATTACATGAGAGATCATGTACATATACACCACAACAAAATGGAGTGGTGGAACAGAAGTATCGTCACCTGTTGGAAGTTACACGGGCTTTGAAATTTCAAGCCTTTATTCCAGACAGTTTTTGGAGGAATTGTGTATTGACTACAACTTATTTGATAAATTGTATGCCGACTAAGATACTTGACGGGCAAACCCCTTTCAAGTTGCTTTATGGGAAGAAGCCAGGTCTGGGTCATTTGAAAACGTTCGGTTTGTCTATGCTACGCCACAATAGTAGGACCTAGGGATAAGATAGGTCATCGTGCTTGCCGTTGCATATTTATGGGATATCCTAACCTACAAAAGGGATACTGGATATATGATCCTTCTATAGGAGAATTTTCCATTAGCAGAGACGTTTTATTCCAAGAAAATGTTTTCCCACTTGCTATTTCGGAATCAGGCACAGATAGCAATGGACATTCTCATACTTCTCCTATCGAGGAGACCATCAAAGATCCAGGATATGTTTTACTTCACTCATTAGCATATACAAAGAACTCTTCTACATCAGCTACGAACTTGACACCTTTAATGGTAGTGACAAATCAAAGCCAGCATGATGTCGTTCCTCAAGACTTGTCTAATGTCGAAAATCTAGATACTCTTTTACCCCAAGAGAATGATCCACAAGACGTTTTGGACGCGTCATGCATCCACCTACTTGGACTAGAGACTATATATGTGGTGTCAGGAATTCACTAGGTATTCTTTTCCCCATTTCTTCTTATGTTTCCTTCGATCGATTATCTCCAAAACATAGATGTTGCATCACTTGCATCTCCGAAGAGCAAGAACCGTCCAATTTTGATGAGGTAAGCACTAATCCGCGATGGCAGAAAGCCATGGAAGCAGAATTGAAGGCTTTAATGGATAATCACACATGGGAACTTGTTATCCTACCTCCACATTGCAAAGCAATTGGATGCAAATGGGTATACAAGATCAAATATCACGCAGATGGATCAGTTGAAAGGTACAAAGCCTGATTAGTGGCTAAGGGTTTAACACAACGGGAAAGTTTTGACTATCACGAAACCTTTTCCCTGGTAGCCAAAGATGTTACAGTCCACTCATTTCTTTTAGTAGTGACATTTCAAGACTGGTCATTGCATCATATGGATGTTCACAATGCTTCCCTGCATGGAGATTTAAATGAGGAAATTTATATGGAAGTGCCACAAGGCTTACGGAGATAGGGGAGATAAAGTATGTTGTCTCCGCAAATCCTTGTATGGACTTAAGCAAGCTTCTAGACAGTGGTACGCAAAATTTGCTGAGTCACTGATAGCTGTCGATTTTCAACAGTCCAGATTTGATTATGCTATTTTTACATGGACTAAATGTCATGCCTTGTTTTCGAGCGCATGCCCATCCCTCGACGGTCAATTAAATTTGCGACATCTCAAGATGCATTGCCGACCCTTTCATTTTAATGTGCACAGGGAAGCGTATAAATGAATCCCCAAACAACACAAAGATGTGATAGAAAAGTAGGATCACAATAGCACAACCACAACACACCTTTGTATATAGCCGACTAGTTTATATACAGTACTAGTCTATCATCAGGAGTCTACAAAAGATGACAGCCAGCAAGTCCACTAGGCTGACGAATCCCCAATGGAAAACTCTGAGGTCTCTTGGGGACTTGGGTCCACCACTGCACCACTAGGAGGGTCAGCTATACCCTCGCTAAAAGTGATCTCTAACACCAACACTGGAACCTCAGAATCTGGAAGGGGACCTTCTCTGGGTCTATTTTGCCTGTGACGATATGATGCTATGAATTGATGGGGTACCCTTTGAGGTAGACCTGCATCAACCTAGACAATGGTCCTCACTAGCTCATAGACCCATGCTCCTTGGCCCTCGGGAAGAGGAATCTCAGAAACGTGTTCGATGACCCTCTTGGGCTAGCCAAAACGCTTAGGAGGTACAATGTCTTAGCAAGTTCACTTCCTAAACTCTGACTAGGAAGGAAACATGCCTAGAGGCAGCTGTGCCTCAGTTCCTTTCTGCACGTTAGTACGATTCATAAACTCAACTAATCAATTCAACCCAAACTATTAGTCCATCGACCCAATCAATAAATCAATCAATCAATCAAGCAATTCGATTATTGCTCACCCAAGTCGAGATTGATTATTATTGCTCACCAAAACTAATACATATATATTATTGCTCACCAAAGCCGATATATGTACATTATAGCTCACCAAAGCCGATTAATGACTGTGTTGAAAATACTTGATAAAAATAATCGTGTGTGGGTACACAATCGGCTTGAGCTAAAATGCAATATCTTTCTTTTCAAAAATCTCACTATTTAATATAGTCTAGAAAGATATTTTTGGCGCTGTAAGCTAACGCTTGGTATTTTCTGATTAATTACTTAAATTACTCAATTTTGAGATAAATACCAAAAATTCTAACTTTCACTCAATTTGCACAAATTAGTACTCAATTAAATGAACCAAATGCACCATTGCAACTTAGCACGGAATTTTGGTCACTGGCTATCTCGGTATAATTTCTAAAAAATAATAAATAATTAAATAAATACCAAAATAATTAAATAAATGTAATTAATTACCCAAAATAGAAACTTAGGCCGGAAATGCCTAATTAAATACCGAAATGGGCCCGGAAAATTTTCGAACCTATCTAGATAAATAATACAACTTATCTAGTCTCTAATTATGCTACTCTAACCACCTAACATGCAAAATCGAATAATCAAATCACTAATACATTCTAACTAACCACTTAAATCATACTTAGCCTAAACTAATCACCCCTCATTAATTTCATAAGCAGAGTTTAGTGAGTAAAATCATCAGTTTAGTGATCTAGTGAGTCCATGGTGATGGCAACGTGGTGACGAGCGAGAAACCTCCTGGCAGTGAAGCCAAGTGGGGCTCGGAAGAGGTCCAAAACGGGCCTAACAATCATGACTAGGTTGAGAGGGCTCAGTTTTGTTCTTGGGCTGAGAGGTTGGAATGGTGGCTGGTTGGGGTTGAAATGGCAAAGTGGGCCGGCGAGTAGCTGCAGCGGGCTAGGCGAAGGCAAACGGTGGCTAGGCGGTGACGGTGGAGGTCTGGCTGAGCTCTACGGTGACCAGGGGTTGAGGTGAAGGTGAGGAGGTTTGGGATCGGCGAGACGAGTGGCAGATTGGCGTGTGCTCGCGCAGGGGCACGACGGCGTACGAACGGTGAGCAACGGCGGCAGGGAACTTGGTGGGCGTGTGATGGGCTAGGGGGAGAAGTTGGTGGTTTCTTATAATTTCTCTAAGCTTCCTAGACTCTCAACAATGGGGAAAGGTGGTTAGCTGAAGATGGAGAAGCCAACTGCCCTTGGAGGGTCCTTCCTCGGCCTTTAAAGTCTTCATTTGATCATTGCATGGTCCCCCACCATGTTTGCCTTATCCACAACCAACTTGCAGCCCATAAACTTCCTTAACACACCTTCCAAATGGTCCAAAAGGTTGCACACCATGGGGGCTACGAATTTGGCACAAATTTCTCTAGATTGAACCAAATCCTCTCCAATTGGATCCAATTTAGCCCTCATAATTCAACCAAGATGTCCTCGATCAAATTAATATTTTTCCTCGCCAATAAAACCAACTTGCATTCCAAAACACAATAAAAAATGGTCCCTTGAATTTTATGGTAAAAAACAGCTCTATTTTGAATTTTTGCCAAAAATCTCGATTTGTAGAAAAATCTTTGGAGGATAAGTCGACGTTCATAAAAAGACTTGTGATATTAAAAAACTTTCAATTTCTAAAATTGGGTTCAAATTAGCAGTTAATTTGAATTTGGCGCGATTTTAGTGTGATTTAACCTACTGGGTAGCTTTTAGAAATTTTTAGCGCATTTGACTTGTGGTTGATCATTTTCAAGCCACAACGTACATCTTCCACACATTGGTGATTCTCGGTTGTTGTGAAAACTTTAAGATTTTAAATATAGACATAGGGTATAGAAATGACTAAAAAATCGGTCTAGCGCTGATCGACAAAATTTTTGCAATTATTTGATTACACTAATCACATGCCTCTGTTGAATCGACCTATCTTTGGTCTCTGATCGATTTTGACAGTACCGTAATAACCCTTGTAGACTAGCATGGTTGAGCAGTCAATTCCTGGTCGAATTCTCAAGTCTATTGCATTAAAATCCCTTAACGGTTTAACCTGATAGACTAGTTATCTCATGAGTGATTAGTTCAGGGAAAAGAACTATAGGCGTGTCGATAAAAGGCCCAACTTATTCAATCGAAGGCAAAACCTGAAAATTATGATGTCACACTAAAGGTATGTCATCTATCTACTTAATGATATTTGTAAATGATATACTTATTATGGGCAATGATGAAGTAGCTATCAAAGATTTCAAAGAATATTTGCATCTACCTTCCACATGAAAGATTTAGGTTTGCCAAAGTATTTTCTTGGAATCAAAATTGCATGATTAGACCAAGGAATCTCCCTCAGCCAGAGGAAATTTGCACTAGAAATTATATAAGAAGTGGGTTTATTGGGATGTAAGCTAGCTGTAATTCCAATTAAGCAAAATGTCAAGTTGACTATAGAGGATTATGATGCTGGACTATCTTAAGAAGCTGATCCCGTACTCAGAGATCCATTGGATTATCAGAAACTTATTGGGAAGCTCATATATCTAACTATGACTAGGCCAGACATAAGTTATGCTATGCAAACACTCAATCGGTTTATGCACAAACCAAAGCAGTCTCATATGAATGCTGCACTAAAAGTGGTCAAGTACTTGAAAAAATGTCCCGGACTTGGGATTATTCTTTCCAGGAAATGCAATATGAGAATGATTATGTATTGTGAGGCGGATTATGCAACCTGTCCAATGAGCAGAAGATCCATAACTGGTTTCTGTATTAAATTGGGGGATTCTTTAATTTCGTGGAAGATAAAGAAGCAACCAACCGTTTCATTATCATCAACAGAGGCAGAATATCATGCTATGGCGAAAACCACATGTGAAATAGTGTGGTTAAGAGGATTACTTCGGGATCTTGGGGTACAGGTTAAAAGGACCAACCAAATTATTTTGCAACAATGATGCAACCCTTAAACTTGCATCAAACCCCATTGTGCATGAAAGAACGAAGCATATAGAAGTGGACTGTCATTTCACTCGAGAAAAAAACCAGCAAGGAATGATCAAGACACAGGGGATTGGAATAGAAGAACAACCAACGGATGTCTTCACCAAACCTTTATGTCAAAGATAGCATGTGTATCTCTTAAGCAAGCTAGTCATCTTGGATATCTACAAGCCACCAACTTGAGGGGGAGTGTTGGAAGATACGCAGGAATGTTAGAAGATATGCAAGAATCCTTCGAATATTGTTGGATCAACCAAGATCAATCAATATTAGATATGATTTGTAGATTATATTGTTGTCTTTTCTTTACACATATTTTATGCTATAATATTGACTTTGTAAAAAGAGTTAAGTGATATACAGAAAAATTTCCCCCTTCTTATTGAGATAGCTAGTATAAGCACCTAGAGGGGGGTGAATAGGTGTAAAAATAATTCCTCGAGATACGGAAGCGATACTAGACAAACGATAGAAAGGAAGTTCTTCTTTTGATTAACAAAATGAAGTACGATCAAAGTAAAGTAAAGAGTAGGGAAGAGAAAATTGAACGCAATGTTTATAGTGGTTCGGCTTATTCCAAGCCTACGTCCACTCTTCCGCACTGATAGCCCACCGGCTAGATTTCACTGAACAAAAGAGAAGTTACAGCACAGCTTTTCCTTGATTCCACAGTGTAGATGTTCTACCACACTTCCTCAAGGATTCTCACAAATATAGACTCTTTTGTGTACAAGATTTCGCTCAAATGAATTAATTAAACAACAAGGAGCTTCAGACTTTGGAATTCTTTTATCGTGCACTTCTTGAACAACTTAGAACGTCTTCCTTATATACTCCTTTATGCCATCATACCTGTTGGCACTTACCAAAGGAATTCCTCCAATCTACCCGTTGGACGGAATCAATTAAGAAGATCATTCGAGCTATTAAAGGAATATGTCAATAGCCCATCAATCATGTTCGCCCATACAATCAGGATATTGGTTTCCATAAGTAGAACCTTCCAAGTATACTTTGTCAATCATCGGATCCTTAATCTTCGAGTCAATCATGATCAAATAAAGGATTCCGTAATGTCTTATCCAGCTAAGAGATCTTCACCAGTTGATAAGGTCATATCCTTAATGAAACATCTAGTTCTTGATAGCCTTTCTTTAACAGATTAGCAACTGTCAATGAGGATAGACTTTGAGTCTTGAGTCTGGCCGTTCGAAGGTCTTCAGATTTTAAATAGCAGAGTTTGGAGATCTTCAGACTAGACTGATGGAAACGTTTTGTTAGCATCAAAACACTTCACGAAGAATTTCTCCAACAATCTCCCCTTTTTGATGGTGACAAAACTTTTCTGCAGATTTGGATAACTTTGACCTACAAAATATTACTCAAACAAATATGGATATCTTATAAAGATAAACGGCTTAATGATAACACTAGAATCTGCAACCACAGAAATCAGGTTAATCTTGCATGAAGCCATCCATAAGATATCAATAGTAGTTAATATAAGCAATCAAGTCCAAATCCAAATTCAGTCCACATCCAGACACAAAAGTAAAGTCAAACATCAAAACAATCTTCAAACATCAAACCAAAATCAAAAGATGTAAAGATTCAAAGTTTGCAAATCTTGCATCTCTCCCCCTTTTTGTCAGCATAAAAAAGGTCGAGATGAAAGTGGAGTAGAATCAAGAATGCTTGGAACACGAACAAGCTAGAAATCTCCCATTGACTGAACGATGCCTTCCAGCCTTTTCAAGTCTTCCTTTAGTTGTGCAACATCCTCACCCTTAGCATTAGCCTGAATTTAAAGAGAAAGGGATTGGATTTGATCATTCAAGGAACCCCAAGAGACTTGACTTGCATTCTGCAAATTCTGAACTTTGCATCCCAGAGCATAGATCTGACCTCGCACTTCCAAAAGAATATCCAGAATTCTGCGAAAATCTGCTAAATTATCGGTCTACGTACTAGCTTCGGCACGATCTGATGGAGTAAAGGCAGACGATGGCAGATCATAATCACGCAGATTTAGTGATGAAACATCATGTCCTTCCTCAGGAAATTGAGAGGCATAAATGTCCTCTGGATCTGCTGGAGAGCGACTGACTCCCTCACTGGTAGCAGGATATGAGGACATCTCTCTTTTCTCTTGATCTCCCCCTGTTTTTATGCCTTCAGGTTGAGAAGAGTGTTCTTTGTGTTCTCCTTCCTCTTGATCTCTTTTCTCTTCTTCTTCTTTCTCAACTCTTTCCTTCTTAGCATCTCTTTCTTCTTCTTCTTCTTTCTCCTTTGCTTCTTTTTCTTTTGCTTCTTTTTCCTCTGCTTCTTTCTCTTCTCTTTCTCTATCCCTCTGTTTTGAATCTTTCTCTGGAACAAAATGACTTAGATTCTTCAATGCCATTGCAGAGATGGTGATGTTTTCTTCATCATCTTCATTTTCAACGATGAGAGCTCTTCTTTTCTTGGATGGAGCAACCATGGGCTCCTTCCCTTTCCTTTTTGATGTAGAAGAGATTTGATGAGTTTTGACTAGAGTCTTCTCCTTGAATTTCTCCAATGCCTTGCTTAGTTACTTCAGATGCATTTTAGTCACCATTTTCAGCCCTACCACCATATCATCACACGATCAAGCACAAAGAATTTGCGGAGGCTGAATGTTCAGATGTTTGAATAACTTTGTCACAAGACCTGGATAAGGAAGTTGACCTTTATCTTTCACCACTCCTCTATACATGTGGAACATAATAGTGTGAGGAAGAGAAAACTTTTTCCCAGTGATGATAGCACACATCAGCTTTGCCTCTGAACTTGAAAATCAATCTTGGAAGTTGATTTTGGTCTGAGGCAATTGATCACAATCTTGTGAAGCAGAATGTTGAACGCACTCATCCTCAAATAGGAAATATTTTCCTCTGTTCTTTTATCCTTAACAAGTTCCAATGTAGCACAAGTAATAGAAACATTAATAAGTTGATATCTTCTTCTCTCAACCCCAAGGACATCCGCCAACATATCCATATCCACCACAAAGTCCTGATCTCAGACACTAAAAGAAAACCTATTTGCATCCAGGAAACTAAGATTCGAATAGAAATAGGCAATCAATTTAGCATGGGCTTCTGTGGTGTTAGAACAGAACTACTCAAGTTGAAGAAAACTAAACTTTTCTCTCAAATTGACATTTACAGCATCAAGGAAATCAAAATCCACACTCCTAGGATTTATCACTCCACGCTTTAACAGTTTCGAGTATAGAACCTTATGTTCCTTCGATCTAAACATCTCTGTCCTTTTTGCTCGAATTTTCGCTGCAACACCCATCCTCGGTTGAAATTGGCTGTACAATTTATCATCATCATTCCCATCTATCGATTAAATCCCCAATCACGAGGATCACTTGGGATATTTGCAAGGGTTTCTTCTACCAACCCTTTAAGAGCAATTCCCCAACTTTCCATTTTTCGCAAAAAGATATATTCATTCCATATCCTTTGTCCTTAAGAAAATCATCGACGTAGTTCAATGGAGTACCAGTCCTCTTTAAAGCACGATAAAGCTTATAAATAAAATAGGGTCTTTGAACTCTTACAAGATCTGCGTCTTCAATAATTTCTTCCTTTTGTTGATGATCAACACCTTGAGGACTAGATGGTGGAGAATGACGCTACTAAGAATGTTGTGGGCTTTGCTGCTGATTTGGAGACACTTCTTCCTCAGTGAGGTCGAAGTGAGTAGGTTCCTCACTCATTCGCCATGGTCCCCTGCTTGCGATCCTCGACGACTTTATTGAAGACGACATCTTTCTCACTCTTTGAGAGATTCCTTGCTTGACTTTCCCAAGAAAGATGACAACTTTTTCGAAGATTAAACAAGATAAGAAAATAGAATTGGTAGATCGGTGCTTTTTAGGGTTTTGAAGTTAAAACGAAGAGGAACCGATTGTATATAACTAAATCAAAAAGGGAGGAATACTAAACGTCATAAAGGAAAGTGATAAGATGCCTTTTCAAAAAATAACTGCCTTTTTCAGAAAAATAATTATTTCAAAATAACTCCTTTTTTGAAAAGGAAACGTTGCAATAGTCATGTCAAATATAGCAATAATCAAACACAGTTGACGATCGTACCTTTTCAAGATGATATTCGAGAGAGAGAATAACTTACAGTCAAAGTCTTGTATATTTACAGCCAAGGTCTTGTATATTTGAGTATGAGAGTCTCTAGACTTTAACTTCTTCAAGCCTCAAAATGTTGAGTCTGGAACGGATGATTTCAAATTGATTTTTCTCCAAAGGTTTTGTAAATATATCTACCAATTGGTTCTTTGAGTCAACAAACCGAATCGAAATTTCTTCATTTTGAACATGATCTCTAATGAAGTGATGTCGAATCTTTATATGCTTTGCTCTTGAGTGAAGAATTGGATTTTTGGTAAGATTGATTGCACTGGTGTTGTCGCAATTAATCTTCGTGCATGAATCTCCAATTCCAAAGTCTCTTAGCTGTTGTTTTATTCACAGGATTTGTGAACAACAATTTCCAAGAGCTACATACTCTGCTTCCGTTGTAGAGAGAGCTACTGTACTCTGCTTTCTTGAAAACCAAGACACTGTCCTGCCTCCAAGTAGTTGACAGGTACCCGAGGTGCTCTTTCTATCAACTTTGCATCCGGCAAGGTCTGTGTCTGAGTATCTAAGAAGAGTAAAGTCTCCATTTTTAGGATACCAGAGACCAAAGCTTGAAGTTGATAAAATATATTTGATAATACGCTTTACAGCATTTAAATGAGATTCTTTAGGGTTTGCTTGGAATCTGGCACAAATACAAACACTAAACAAAATGTCAGGTCTAAAAGCTGTAAGATAAAGAAGTGAGCCAATGATACTCCTATATAACTTCTGATTGACTTTCTTTCCTCCTTCATCTTTGTCTATCTTCAAGGAACTTGACATTGGTATATAAGCCTTTTTGCAATTGTCCAGACCAAACTTTTTGACTAGATCTTTAGCATACTTTTCTTAATGAATAAAAGTTCATTCCTTCAATTGTTTTACTTGTAGCCCGAGAAAGAAGGTTAACTCACCCATCATGTTCATTTCAAATTCATCTTGTATTGTCTTAGAGAATTTCTTGCACAAACTTTCATTAGGAGATCCAAAAATAATATCATCGACATATATTTGAACAAGTAGAAAACTTTTGCTTTCTCTTTTAATAAAAAGAGTAGTGTCTACTTTACCTTTTAAAAAACCATTTTAAATTAAAAACTTACTCAGCATTTTGTACCAAGCTCGAAGTGCTTGCTTTAAGCCATACAAGGCCTTTTTCAGTCTGAATACTGAGTCTGGCTTTCTTGGGTCTTCAAACCCAAGTGGTTGCTCCACATAGACTTCCTCATGGATAAATCCATTCAGGAAAGCACTTTTGACGTCCATTTGAAATAACCTAAAATTCTTATAACAAGCAAACGCAAGTAATAATCGAATTGCTTCTAACCTTGCTACTGGTGCGTAAGTCTCGTCATAGTCTATCCCTTCTTCTTGCGTATATCCCTTGGCCACAAGTCTTGCTTTGTTTCTTATGACTTTTTCTTTCCCGTCCATCTTGTTCCTGAAAACCCATTTAGCTCCAATAATATATTTACCTTTTGGTTTAGAAGTCAACTCCCAAACATCATTAATTTTGAATTATCTGAGTTCTTCTTGCATAGCTTCAATCCAGCTTTCATCAGATAAAGCTTCATCTACGCTTCTGGGTTCTATTTTAGAAATAAGAGTCACAACACTAAACTCTTCGCGCTTTTTGGATCTTGTGCGAATTCCTTCATTGATGTCACCAATAATAAGATCTTTGGGATGACTGGACTTATGCTTCCAGTTGCTGCTTGATTTGTCAGGTTGATGATCACTTCCTTCATTTAAATCTTCAATAATCATTTGTTGCTGGTCCTTCAAAGTTTGAGTTGCTTCTTGAGATTTAGACTTTGTAGAGCCTGGAGCAGGTTTGGATTTTTCAAGATGAGTCTGAATGGATTCATTTTGCATAGAATCTTGGAATTTAACATTCATTGATTCTTCCATAGATTGAGTCTTCTTGTTGTAGACTCTGTACGCTTTGCTTGTTGTTGAATATCCAAGGAAGATGCCTTCATCTACTTTTCTTTAAACTTACCAACTCGATCATTTGCATTTTTTAATATAAAACATTTGCATCCAAACACATGAAAGTATAAAACAATAGGCTTCTTTCCTTTGAATAACTCATAGGGTTTTTTTCTAGAATAGGCCTTAGAAAAACTCTATTGATAATATAACATGCTGTTGAAATTGCTTCAGCCCAAAAACGTGAAGATATATTGCTTTCAATAAAAAGAGTTCTAGCCATTTCTTGAAGAGACCTATTCTTTCTTTCCACAACTCCGTTTTGCTCTGGAGTGTATGGAGAGGAAAACAAGTGCTAAAAGGCCGATTCATCACAAAATTTTGTAAAATCTTGATTTTCAAATTCACCTCCATGGTCTGTTTTTATACTTGAAATAACATACCCCTTTTCATTTTGAACCTTCTTAGCAAATTTTTCAAAGTAAGAGAAAGTTTCAGACTTACTTGCCAAGAAATATACCCAAGTAAATCGTGAGTAGTCATCCACAATTACTAGGCAGTATTTCTTACCTCCAATGCTCTGTGTTCTGGTTGGTCCAAAAAGATCCATATGCATAAGCTGCAGTACACGGTTAGTGGAAACTCTATTTATTGGTTTAAAGGAATTTCTTACCTGTTTTCCCAATATGCATGGTGTACATAGGTCAGACTTTGATATGATAAATTGGGTAGACCACGAACAAGCTTCTTTGCTGAGATTTTGGCTATCTGCTTCATATTGATGTGCCCAAGCTTTCTGTGCCATAAGTTTGCTTCGTCTTGGATTGAGATTAGACATTGCGATTCATCTGGTTTCACGTCCAAGAGGTAGATATTTCCATGTCTTCGACCCATGAATGATTGAGTAGAATCTTTACTAATTCCTAAGCATATTCCCTCTTGAAAGTTGATTTTGAACCCGGTATCACACAGCTGACTGACACTAAGCAAATTGTAATTGAGTCATTCTACCAAAGAAACATTGCTTATTGTGAGATTTCCAATCTTTACAGTTCCAAATCCCACAATTTTTCCTTTGTTGTTTCCTCCAAATGAGACTTTTCCACCATTTACTCGAACAAGCTTTATGAAACAATTTGAATCTCCTGTCATGTGTCTTGAGCATCCACTATCCAGATACCATTTTACCTTTTTCTTGATAGTGACCTGCATTTAAAAAAGAAACTCAAACTTTCTTTGGTACCCATATTTTCTTGGGTCCATTGGTGTTAGTATGATATGCGGTTTTTGCCCATACTTTTTATTGACGGTTTCCAAACCATAGGACAATCTTTTTCAAAATGATCTACATTATTGCACTTTGAACATCTAGAGCATTGCGACCTACGATTTTTTACAAAGATTCTTTTAAAGTGATTTTTGTAGGCATCTCTTGTGGGTCTTTGCTTAATTCTTTCTTTTACTTTTGGAAAATCAATTAAAGGAATGGTTTCAACAGTCATTCCCAAACTAGATTTATTGAAATAAGGTCTTTGAATAGAAAGAATTTTTTCAGTTTTTTAGAACCTATATAAAATCTTTTAGAAATATTTGAGATGTCATTTTTCAAGAATGCATTTTCTTTTAAAAGATTATCTTCACTTTCTTTAAGAGAAGAAACATTCTTGTCTAAGCATTTCACTTTTTCTTCCAAAACATTTTCTTGTTGTTTTAAAGCAAAATTTTCCTTTTTGAGTTCGAAAATTCTTTTAAGAGAAGTCTTAAGAATAAAACACAATTCATCAATGTATTTTGAAACTTTAATAGGAATTTTGAAGTTACTTACCTCGAATTCGCTTTCTGAATCTAAATCTATCTCGGAGTTTGATTCTAAATTCGATTGTGCCATTAAACATACATTGGCATAATTATCATCATTATCTTCGCACTCTATATCACTCCAGGTTTCTGCTTTAAGAGCCTTTCGATACTTTTAAGCTTTTCCTTTCTTCTTCCTCAGAAGAGGACAGTTGGGTCTGATGTGTCCCTTTTTCTTACATTCAAAGCAGACTACATCTTTGTTTGATTCATAATTTTCAACAGACTTGGTCTTTTGCTTTTGAAAACTTTGTTTCTTTGAATTGAATCTTCTTCCTTTTTTGTTAAGCTTTATGAATCTTTTTATCATGAGAGCAAGCTCCTCATCATCCATATCATCTTCAGAATCTGAAACATCATAATCATCATTAGATTTTAATGCAATGGATTTCTTACCTTTAGGGTCTTCGTCTTCATTGATTCGTTCCACTTCATAAGACTGAAGAGTCCCAACCAACTCATCAACAGATAGTGGCATGATTCTTTAGGTCTCTCTGATTAAGGTCTTTATGTGATTCCAATCCTTGGAGAGTCCACGCAGTAGCTTGTTTACCTTCATGGGATCAGAAATTGGTTGACCTTGATTTTCAAGACCATTCACAATATCTGTAAAACGACTAAACATGTTAGTTATAGATTCTCCTGATTTCATTTTGAAGGCTTCGTATTGACCGAGAAGAATGTTGATTCTAGTCTCTTTCACTCGATCGGTTCCTTCATAAGTAATATGTAATCTATCCTAGATTTCTTTGGCTGTAACACAAGAAGATATTCTGTTATATTCAGTAGGTGATAAAGCACAATATAAAGAATATATTGGTTTTGCATCAAGAGCTTGTCTCTTGATTATCTCTTCCTGAGTCATTTCACTAGACTCAACAGTATCTTTTCCCCTCTCTGAAACTGGTGCAGCTTCAGGAATGATCCATTTTTCTACAACGTCCCATTCCAAAGGATCCTTTAATCTTAGGAATGCCTTCATCTTGTTTTTCCATATGTTGTAATCATTTTCATCAAAGTAAGGTGGTCTGGTATTGCTTTGTCCTTCTATCAGCCTTGGAGCCAATATACTAGCCATGGATCTTTAACTCTGAAGTAAAACACTTCAAACAAAGTGAGTACACATGCTCTAATACCAATTGAGATAGCTAGTATAAGCACTTAGAGGGGGGTGAATAGGTGTAAAAACAATTCCTTGAGATACGGAAGCGATACTAGACAAACGATAGAAAGGAAGTTCTTCTTTTGATTAACAAAATGAAGTACGATCAAAGTAAAGTAAAGAGTAGGGAAGAGAAAATTAAACGCAAGGTTTATAGTGGTTCGGCTTATTTCAAGCCTACGTCCACTCTTCCACACTGATAGCCCACCAGCTGGATTTCACTATGAACAAAAGAGAAGTTACAACACAGCTTTTCCCTGATTCCACAGTGTAGATGTTCTACCACACTTCATCAAGGATTCTCACAAATATAGACTCTCTTTTGTGTACAAGATTTCGCTCAAATGAATTGATTAAACAACAAGGAGCTTCAGACTTTGGAATTCTTCTATTGTGCACTTCTCAAACAACTTAGAACGTCTTCCTTATATACTCCTTTATGCCATCATACCCGTTGGCACTTACCAAAAGAATTCCTCTAATCTACCCGTTGGACGGAATCAATTAGGAAGATCATTCGAGTTATTAGAGGAATATGTCGATAGCCCATCAATCATATTCGCCCATACAATCAGGATATTGATTTCCATAAGTAGAACCTTCCAAGTATACTTTGTCAATCATCGGATTCTTAATCTTCGAGTCAATCATGATCAAATAAAGGATTCCGTAATGTCTTATCCAGTCAAGAGATCTTCACCAGTCGATAAGGTCATATCCTTAATGAAACATCCAGTTCTGAATAGCCTTTCTTCAACGGATGAAGAACTGTCAATGAGGATAGACTTTGAGTCTTGAGTTTGGCTGTCCGGAGGTCTTCAGACTTTAAATAGCAGAGTCTGGAGATCTTCAAACTAGACTGATGGAAACGTTTGGTTAGCATCAAAACACTTCACGAAGAATTTCTCCAACACTTCTCTCTCGTTTTCCTTTCCCTTCGACTTCTTTCATTAGCAAATGGACATAAACCTCCTATGTTCAAAGGATCTAACAAATACTGATTGGAAATGCAAGACAAAATTGTTCATTTAATCTATGTAGTGCGCGCTATGGAAGGTAATTGAAAGAGGTCTATATATTCCAATAAGAAGAAATGCAATCCCTGGAAATGCAATTGCAGATTCTGCTGTACTCTAATCTCAAAAGTTATACATACTTTGTATTGTGATTTGTCATCTATTGAGATTAATAGAATTTCTTCACTTGGAAAAGGAAACTTGGTATAATACGAAGGGACCAATAGAGTTAAAGAAATCCAGATGAACATCTTGCTTGAAGATTATGGGACATTTAGAATTAGGTCTTGTGAAGGCATTATTAGAATGGTCATGACCTTCAACTACATCGTGTGGACTTGCTACACTCGGCAAGATCTATACAAATGAGGAATGCTCAACTAAGATACTTCGAGCAATATCAAAAGAATTAGCTTTTGAATTAGTGGCAACGGTACTTGAGGTGAAGACAGAACGGGAAGGGGTGTGACAATGATAACGGCGATGGCGACCTTAAAGGGGGAAAGGTTGGGAGGGGGGGGTTGGGCAATAAATATGTTTTGCTATGGCTATATTGTACGTATATCTAGAACGTGTCGACCGTTATTTTCATTTTTTCATGTGGACTTCACATGGCCCAATTGTTCAACTGATTAAAGGTTCATAACTCGAATCCAAACTCTAGATTCCCCCTAAGAAACGAGACAAAAGAGCAATGAGCTTTCATAATTACACAAGGTTCCCACTCAGAGGCCTGGTCCACAAAGGTAGGGACTCTCGGGCAATCATTCAACTTTGCTGCAATTTCGATTAATGAAAAGCCACTCATATCCTTTCAAGAGCCGGACGCGACATGGATTCTTCTGAGTCTCAAGACCAAGACAAAGATATATAAACAATGACTCAAGTGTCAACGTCTAGAAATGAGTATGTTTTGATATTTGGCAAAAAGTTTCCCACACAGAGGTACTTTGGTCCCATACTACCTAATAATTATCCTAATATTTCAAAGTAAATGAAAAAAGCGAAATTAAAGTAACAATCAATGGAGGGAATAGTTCAATTTCTTTAAGGATTGCATAATTTGATGTGATCCATTCACATTGGCCCCACCGCTAAATAGGCATAGGCAAATTTATTAGTAGGAATAGGTTCCTCATTTTTTAGAACTTGAAACCTAATCTATCATAGTTTTTATTTTATTTTATTACTTGTTGGCCACATACATTGATATTATTTCCTAATAAAAAAATGTGGTTAGAACTCAAATACATTTGCCTGTGTATATCTGAATTTATGGGTATGAATCTAATTTATTCTTGTTTACATTCAATCATCAATTGGTAACTGACTTACTCTCCTTAACAATATGGTTTCTCATACATAATCCCAGTATGGTGATGAATTTAATGTCTAATGGCTAATACAAATCACCTTAGAAACAATTTCATTGTTGATTACATGATAAAAAGTGGGTCAATAGTAAAGCTACCCGATCTGTATATTGACTCAATTTCCTTCGTAAGAAACACAAATACGTACTAATTACTTGTACTATTCTTGGTAGTAGTAAATCTATAATTTCTCATGTAGGTAGGTGAACAATGCGTAGGTAAAGAAGACTCATGTTAAGTATTTAATAGATGAATTTAATCGCTTTTTTCTACATACAGCTTGCTAGGCCAACGAATTTCTCCCCATAGCTTCGACTTTTCATCACATCTATCACAACCAAAATTCACCATCTTCTACACACACATCACAGCATGCAAAGGGTAGGTTTTAGGACTCTACTTGCCTAAAACTTAAGCACAAAACAGCGATGAACGGTGGGCAAAGCAACGAATGAACGGCGGCGAGCTTCCCTCCTTCCTCTCGCACGCACAACCTCTCCTTTCTCTCTTCCTCTCTTTCTTTCCTTTCCTTTCTCTCCCTCTCTCTCCTCTCTCTCTCTCTCTCAGATGACACTCTCTCTTTCTCTCCCTTTCCTCGCCTAATTTGCCCCCTATTTCCCCCTAATTTCTTCCCTTCATCATTAGCCATCATTAGATTATGCATGGCTTGCTACACTTGGCAACTAGGAAGGAACACTTGGCATTTTTCATGCAAGATGGTCTTCAATTTGGCTGGGCTTGGGCCAGCTTGGCCAACGGCAGCTCTTCGTCTCCCTTGGGCTTTGCGGGCTAGGCCCATATGGCCAAATAGTGGGTGATTGTGGGCTGGGTTTTTGGGCCAGCTTGGCCTAAGAATTTCGGCCCACTTCCCTTTTAATTATCTACTAATTTCCTCCACTTAAATAAATCCCTAACTTACCAAAAATAATATGACCATAAAACTTGTAGTCATAAGTCCATAAATTCCAATCTATAACACACATGGCTAATGATAGAATTTTCTTTTCTATCAAGTAATTATCCATTAAAAGCTTGGCCATGAATCTTATTGCAAATTACGGATCAAATGGCTACAATATAACTTGATGGTACTTCCATCATCTTTCCATAGGTTGAAATGTATCTAGAGGTTGCCATGAATTTTGGGATGCCACAGTAAACCCTCATCAACCCAGATGGTGGTCCTCACAAGTTCGTAGACCTAGACCCTATGGCCTCTAGGAACAGGGATATCAGTGACCTACTTGGTAATTGCCATATAAGGACCTGAAGAGGTTGAGCCCACAATGAGGTGATATAATGTCTTAGCAAGTTCAACTCCTAAACTCCGACTAGGAAGGAAATATGCCTAGAGACAGCTATACACACAAGTCAGAAGACTTACATTGCCTCAGTTCCCTCATGCATGTTAGTATAGTTCATAATCTCAACCAATCAATTCAATTCAATCGATCACTCAATCAATTCAATTCGATACAATCGATACAATCAATTCCATCTATCAATTTAATCAATTTGATTACTGCTCACACAAGTTGAGGTATATTTATGCTTGCACAAGTTGATATAGATGGTTGCTCGTACAAGCTGATATAGAACATTGTTCTCACAAGCTAACATATCAATGCTCATACAAGCTAACAATCATTGCTCACACAAGCTGACGATTCAATGCTCTCATAAGCTGACATACACTAATGCTCGCACAAGCTAACGTACGATCACGCTTACACAAGCCGATATCAATGCTCTCACAAGCCGACATGCGATCCATCAATTCCGGACATTGTGCCTTGCACACCAATTCCTCAATTAAATTAATCAACTTGGCCTATTTTTATAGTATTAAAAATATTTGATAAAAAATAATTGTGTGTGGGTACACAGTCGATTTAAGCAAAAAATGCAATATCTTTCTTTTAAAAAATCTTACGATTTATATAGTGTCTAAAAACATTTTTGGCGTTAAAAACCGATGCCCTGGTATTTTCTAATTAAATACCAAAATTACTCAATTTTGGGATAAATACTTAAATTATAATTTTCACTCAATTTGCACAATATAGCATTCAATTGCAGAAACTAAACACACCATTACAATTAGAACAAAATTTCGGTCACCGACTATCTCGGTATAATTTCGGAAAATAAATAAATAATTAAATAAATACAATTAATTACTAAAAATGTAAACTTAGGCCGAAAACGCTTAATTAACTACCCGAACAAAGCCAAAAAATTTATGAATAGATCTAGATAAATAATACAACTTATCTAGTCCCTAATTAGGCTATTCTGACCACCTAACATGCACAAACGAATAATTAAATCGTTAATCTATTCTAACTAACCACCTAATCTATGCTTAACCTAAATTAAACACCCCTTAAGCGTCATTCACTCCCTAAGTAGAGTTTAGTGAGTAAATTCACTAGTTTAGTGATTCAGTGAGTCCGAGACGTCGACTACGTAGAGGCGGGCAATGACTAGGCCTGTGGCGACACCAACGGAGGTCAGAGCAGGCCTAAAAACGGGCCATGAAGCTTCATAGCCCTTGCTAGCTTTAGCTACTGACATGGGCTGAAGGAGAGGAAACCGATGGTTGAAATGGTGAGGGAGGACTGGCGGAGGTTGTAGCGGGCCAGGCAGAGGCGAACGACGACTGGAATGGTGGCGAACGGTGGCCTGAGATGATCGATAGCAACTAGGGATAGCTGCGAGATGGCGAGGAGGTGCAAGTGCTGGCGGATGGGCGCGACATAGGTGCGAGACGAGAGGCTTGGCGCGACGGGCTCGGGTGGTGCGAGCGATTGCTTTGGTGGCCTAGGCGATGGGTCGATGGGCTAGGGGGAGGGGCTACTGGTTCTCTTTGGTTCTCTTAAGCTTTCTCAAGGCCACAACAATGGATAAAGTGGCCCCAAGCTTGAAGGAACTGCTAAAGATGGGGGGTTTCTCTTGGGCCACAGAGTCTTTATTTCTTTCCCTTTCTACTCATTACAAAGTCCCACCACTTGGGCTGTCATCCATGGCCAAATTGTAGCCTCAATCTTCCTCAACACACTTCCCAAATGGTCCAAAATGTTGAGTCCACCTTGGCCTATGAATTTTGGACCAATTCCCCCAAATCCACTTCAATTCTCCTCCAATTAAATTCAATTTTATGTCCATAAATCTCACCAAGGTGTCAACATTCCATTCAGCATTTTTCCTCACCAATTTGTCCAACTTGAGTCCCAAAGACGCGATAAAAAGTGGCTCTCTGATTTTTCCGGTCCAAAATACCCTTACTTTGAAAATTTGCCAAAAAATTTTCGGAGGATGAGTTGACATTCCTAAAATGACTCGTGATATGACAGAATTTTCAATTTCTGAAATCGGGTTCAAATTCGCGGTTAATTTCAATTTGGCGCGATTTTAGCGTGACCTAATCTATTAGGTAGCTTTTAGGAATTTTTAACGTATTTGATTGGTGGTTGATCATTTTCAAGCCACAACGTACATCTTTGACACATTGGCGACTCTTGATTGTCGTGAAAATCTTGTGGTTTGAAATACGGACATAGAGAACCAAAACGACAAAAAAATCAGTCTAGTGTCGTTTGACAGAAGTTTTGCAAATAGGTGGAATTATCCACACACTAATCACATACCTCTATTGAATCGAACTATCTCTGGTCTCTAATCGATTTTTAACTGTATTGTAATGACCCTTGCAAATTAGCATGGTCGAGCAATCGATTCCTGATCAAATTCTTAAGTCTATTACGTTAAAATTCCTTAACCGCTTCACCTGATAGACTAGTTATCCCGTGAATGATCAGTTCAGTGAAAAGAACTATAGGCACGTTGATGAAAAACCCAACTTATTCAATCAAAAATAGAACCTAAAAATCAAGATGTCACAAAGATGGTCAAAAAATAGCAGCTGTCAACAATATAGAAGAAGCTCGAAAAAGAGCTATTCTTAATGCTAAAGCTAAACACCTCTTGTATTGTGCACTATCATCATCTGAGTTTAACAAAATTTCTTCTTGTGACACAGCAAAAGAAATCTAAGACCGCATCATGCTGACATTTGAAGGAATAGAAAGAGTCAAAGAAACAAAGCTGAACATCTTGCTCGGAAACTATGAGATATTCAAATTAAAGTTTGATGAAATAGTAACATAAATGTTCACACGATTCATTAAATTAGTGACGATCTTGCTCTCCAAGGAAAAATTTACACTGATGTTGAGAAAGTGAATAAGTTGTTACGAGCCTTGCCCAAAGAATGGAGTACCGTGAAGACCTCATTATGCAAAGCCATGAGGATTCAACTAATTACAATGAATAAACTGATTGAAACATTCATGTCCTATGAAGTTGAACTCCAAAATGAGGGAAGTAACTCAAAAGGTAAGAAAGTCATTACATTTAATGCTAAGCATGATGATACATGTGGAGAAATATCCTCTCATAAAGAAGGAAGTGATGAAGATGTCACATTATCAATGAAGAAGTTTAAAAGCTTCATGAGGAAAGGAGGAAACTACAAAGGGAAAAAGTCATCTAAACATCCTAAAGACAAGAAGCCTCATAGGAAAAGAAGAATCCAAAGGAGGACATCGTGCACTATGAATGTAGAAAACCAAGACATATAAAACTAGATGTCTATCTATTGAGAAGAAGAAAGGAAAGTTCGAGAAGAAGAAAAATGTGCTGAAAGATAAAACATGGAGTGACACCTACTGTGAGTCAAGTGATGAAGAAGGATGAAATCTTTGTCTTATGGTTGACTCGGAACTAGAAGAAGATGAGTTAAAGGATTCTGAACTATCTTATAATGAATTACAAGATTTTCTAAAAGAAATGTTTGAAGAACACCAAAAGGCTTAAAAAAGAATTTCTACTTTGGAAAAGGAGGTTCATGATCTAACTACTAAAAACCTCATTGGCAAAACTCTCATTGACAAGTTAATAAGGAGCTTGACCTTCAAATAAATGATGTAAAGCTTCAGCAGGTTAGAAATGAGAATGTCAAGGATGAGATTTGAAAAATTAGCACCAAATTTTCTTTTGATTAAAAAATGTTACGGCACATTCTCTCAATTCAAATCCCTCACTACAACAAAAGTGGTCTAAGATGTAATGAGAATGCAAAAAACAGATGAATCCTTTTCCAAACACAAAAGATAAACTAAAGTACCGACCTCCTGTACACTATTACAAGTCCCATTTTGATAAACAATTTACTAGAGCCAATGGTAGGAAATTTTCCAAGTGCTCACACTATGAAGGATATGGTAATTTCAAAATTGGATTGTCCAAAACATCAAAGGAAATATAGAAAGACTAACTATTCTCTTGACCCTGCATCGAGATCTAACCACAAGGGACTCAAGCTTATGTGTGTATTAAAGAAAAGATGAAATTTCTTTGATTTCAGGTAATCTCGAAGAAAAAATAAATGATACTTGGATAGCAAGTGTTCTAGACACATGGTTGGAGACGACATCAATTTTGTAACACTCATGACCATAGGTGGAGATACAATCACTTTTAGAGGAAAGACAAAGGAAGAATCATTGGGAAAAGGAACATCAGGTTAGGGAATCTAGTCGTTAAAGATATGTCACTTGTCCAAGGGCTAAAGCATAATCTCCTAAGCATTAGCCAACTCTATGACAAAGGATACAAAATAAAATTCAAAAGAGGTAAGTGCACTGGCATAAGCAAGGACAAATCACAAACATTCACTAGGAATAGGTATGGTAATACCTACTTACATGATATCAACTTTGAAGAATTGTACTGTCTAATGTCCATCAAGGAAGAGTGTGATCTATGGCACAAGAAACTAGGTCATATCAACGCAAAGCAGATTCACAAGATATCCTTTAAAGATCTTGTTCATGGTTTACCAAGGATCAAGTATAGAAAATGTGATTCCTATAATGCATGCATGTTGGGTAAATAGGTAAGGAGTTCCTTCAAATCTACAAAAGTTATTGTAACTAATAGATCTTTGCAACTGTTGCATATGGACCTATTTGGACCAACTCAAACAACTAGTCTAGGAGGAAGGAAACATTGTCTTGTTGTAGTCGATGATATCTCAAGATTCACATGGGTAATGTTCTTATCACATAAAAATGAGACATTTCATTCCTTTGGGAATTTTTCAAGAACTTCAAAGTGAAAAATGATACAACATTGCTACCATAAGAACTAATCATGGAGAAGAATTTGACAATCAAAGTTTTGTTGATTATTGTGATGAAAATGGGGTAGAACACAACTTCTCTACTAGCTACACTCCTCAACAGAATGGCATAATAGAAAGAAGAAATCGATCACTTTAAGAAATGGCCAGAACCATGATGACTAAAAGTAGTGTACTTAATTCTGTGTTGAAGCTGTTGCCACTACATGCTACACACTCAATAGAGTACTACTAAGACCTATGGTAGAAAAGACTCCATATGAAATCTCCAAAAAAGAAAGTCTACTCTACATTACTTCCATGTATTCGGATGCAGATGTTTCATTCTCAAGAATATAAATGATGACATTAGGAATTTTGATACACAAGCTAGTGAACATATTTTTCTTGGTTACTGAACTACGAGTAAAGCTTATCAAGTCTTTAACAAAGATTCAAAGGTAGTTGAAGAATCCATAAATGTGAAATTCAAGGATAATCAAAAGGGAGTGCAAACTGATGACTATGAAGACATCATACAAATATCTATGCTAGTCACTTATAAATAGCAGCAACCACAACCATCTAAAGATCTTTCAAACCATGGACAATCTTCCAAGGATTGGAGATTCAAGTTTGAACATCTTGAGGAACAGATTATAGGAAAAGTGGATGAAGGAATCAAAACTAGATAATCTCTCAAAAGCATGTTAAATTTGTTGGCTCTCATATCCAAATTTGAGCCTAAGGAAGTGGAAAATGCTCTCAAGGATGAGAACTAGATTGAAGTTATGTAAGAGGAATTGTATCTATTCAGAGTAAATGATGTCTAGAAACTAGTTACGAGACCCAAAGATCATATAGGAATAGGAGTCAAATGGATATTCCAAAACAAACTTGATGAAATAAGTAATGTTATTCACAACAAAGCAAGGTTAGTTGCTAAAGGATATCTATAGGAAGAAGGCATTGATTTTGATGAAACTTATAGTCCTGTTGTTAAATTAGAAGTTATACGTTTATTATTTTCTTACGCTTGATTTCATAATTTTATACTATATCAAATGCATGTCAAAAGTGCATTTCCAAAAGGATATATCAAAGAAAAAGTATATGTTGAGGAACCTTCAGGTTTTGAAGAATCAAGAAGATCTAGTGATGTCTATCATCTCAAGAATGCACTCTATGGATTGAAACAAGCACTTATAGCATGGTATGATATATTAAGTAATTTCTTGACAAATCATAAATTTGAAAAAGGTAAGGTAGACACTACTCTTTTCATGAAAAAGAAAGGTAAGAACTTGCTCATTGTTCAAATATATGTTGATGATATAATTATTGGAGCCACTAATGACTACTGTACAAGGATTTTACAAAGACGATGAAAAGTGAGTTTGAGATGAGCTTGACTGGAGAACGGAACTTCTTTCTCAGATTTTAAATCAAGCAAACTCCTAAAGGCACCTTCATACATCAAGAGAAGTATGCAAAGAAAATAATTAAGAAATTTGGTCTGGAAGGTTACAAGAAAATTGAGACATCCATGTCATGCTATATCGAATTAGATAAAGTGAGAAAGGTAAGTTTGTCGACTCCAAGCTATATAAAAGTACAATAGGGTCATTCTTTGTACTTGACAGCATCTAGACTTGATATTTTATTAAGTACTTGTTTTTGTGCTCACTTTCAATCTGATCTAAAAGAATCTCACTTATCTACTATTAAGCAAATTATTCGATACATCGGATCCCCTCCAAAACTAGGGATTTGGTATCCCAAAAATATAGATTTTATGGTGTTTAGATATTTGGATGCTGACTTTGTAGGTTGTAAAGTAGATAGAAAGAGTACATTGGGTACTTGCCAACTACTAGGCAATATGCTCATCTCTTAGTTCTCAAAGAAACAGAACTCAGTTATACTTTCAACTACTAAGGCTGAGTACATTACTCTCAGAAGTTATTGTGCACAACTTATTTGAATGAAACAACTTCTTAGTGACTTCAAAGAAGATGGGGAATGTATTTATATTATGTGCAACAACAATAATGCTATGAATCTCAACCAAGAACCCAATCCTACACTCAAGAGTGAAACATATTGAGATAAGACATCACTTCGTTAGAGATCAAATTAGCAATCGTGATATTTGCTTACAATTTGTAGAATCAAAATAGTAGCTACCGGACATTTTCACCAAGCCACTGGGCAAGTCAGCTTTCGAATAAATTTGTAGTGAACTAGGAATATGCAATACAATGGAGTAATATCTTCCATGAAATATTTCATTTCTATTAAAAACATCAGGTACAATAAAAATTACAAGTACACACCTACTGTCTTATTTAAAAAAAATCTCCATTATAGTACTACATAGTTATCTTTCTAACTATATATACACTCTATCTAGGGTTGTTACAATTTTTTCAATAAAATCTTAAAGGATAATTGTATTGCCTGTTCAAACAATTAACTTTGAACACAACAGACCAATAGGATGGCCGGAAGTAGGTAACTCGGAAGAAGAGGCAACCGCCGGGGTCTAATGGGAAGGACTCTTCGACTCCTATCTCTTCTTTGAAGTTTATGGATAAATCAGATTCTTCTCAAGCTTTAAGCAAGTCTGCCCAGAAAAATAAAGGTGCTTTGATTCCCAGCTCTACTGGACCTCATTCCATGATGGTTCCTGTTGAGTTGATCCTAGAATTTGCTTATATTGGGTCTGGCTCTACTGTTGAAGAATCTGAGGATGCGGCTAGTGCGGTAAGTAGCAGCTCAGATGAGGAACCCGATGGTCCTAGTGAATTGGTTACAAATGTTAAGCATTTTGCTGTTTCTGAGGAAGCCCCTGCTAAAAGGAACTCGTCCAAGACTTAGTCTGTCCCAAAGTTGGCCGCCCCTCCTATCCCAGCGTTGGCTGCTCCTTCTGACCCTCCTCAAGGCACTAGCCAAAGGAGATCATGTTGGTAACTTCTATTCTCATTGTAATACATTATATAGTTATATATAGCTATGTATATTGGAGTTTTAAATATTATGGGACTTGGTAACCATCTCAAACAAGCTGAAATCAGAAACTTTGTTAGATCTCATAATCTATGTTCAGTTGGTATTGTTGAAACAAAGATTTCCCAGGGTGCCTTTAGTGTGATCTCCGCTGTTTTGTTGCTGGCCTAGAAGTGGGAAAACAATTATAATCATTCCTCGAAAGGAAGAATTTAGGTGGGGTGGAACCCTCGTGAAGTCTTATTTGTTGTGAACTCTTCTTTGGATCAAGCTATTCATGGAAAGTTATCTTGCTTAAATTCTGGTGAGGTTCTCTTCCTTACGGTGGTCTATGCTGAGCATAGTTTTGTGGCTAGACGTCCTCTTTGGGTTGACATTATTCAGACTAGCTCTCTCCTTTCGGGTTTCCCTTGGATACTAGTAGGAGACTTTAATGCAATTCGTGACCCTTCGGATAGATTGGGTAGTTCTAATGGTTGGATCCCAGCTTTTGATGAGCTACGTGAGTGCCTCATTCAAGCTGGTCTTGACGATCTCAGGTATACCGGGAATAGATTTACTTGGGCTACTTCCATGGGTGCCAACCGTAAGCAAGAAAGATTGATCGTGTTCTCGTTAATTCTTGTTGGATTGCTGAATTTTCTTTTTCTGAGGCCTCTTTCTTGGCCCCTGGCATTTTAGATCATTCCCCAATGATTATTAAGATTATGCTTGCCCCTAAGTCTTGCAGGCCTTTCAAGTTCTTCAATTTCTAGTTTTCTCATCCGGATTTTACTGATGTGGTTTCGCAAGCTTGGAGTTCTCCCTTTGTGAGTTCTCCAATGTTTATTCTTTGCTCTAGGCTTCGGCTTCTCAAATGTGGCTTCTCAAATGTAAGTTGAAACAGATCAACAAGGAGTCCTTCTCGGACTTGTCCTCTAGAACGGCTAAAGCAAGACATGCATTACTCCAAACCCAAGATGCTCTTCAGAATGACTATTCGAATATTCAACTTGCTGAATTGGAAAAACAACAGCTCCAATCCTTCTCAGATTTATGCCTTCAAGAGGAATCATTTTATAGACAAAAGTCTCAGGTGCGGTGGTTGAAAGAATGTGATAATAATACTAAATTTTTCCATAACTCGATAAACAAGAGACAACTTCACAATAGAATTATCTCACTCTCCGATGGGATTGTTTCTACCTCAAATCCCTTTGAAGTTCAAAACCTGTTTATTGACCACTTCTGGGAGTTATTGGCCTTCTCTTCCCCTACTATGAGACCTTCGGTGGAGGAGATGCGTGCGGTGTTGAGGCACACCCTTGATGCGGATCAGGTACGTTTTATTTCTAGCCCCATCTTGGAGACTGAAATTAAAGATACTCTATTCTCTCTTGCGGTGGGTAAGGCCCCTGGCCCTGATGGATACAATGTGGAATTTTTTAAACATTCTTGGGAGATTATTAGACCTTTTGTTATTTTGGCAGTGAAAGATTTCTTTGAGACGAGCATGTTGTTGCGGGAAATTAACACAACTATTTTGGCCCTGGTCCCCAAAGTCTTGAATGCTTCCAATGTGAATGATTTTCGGCCAATTGCTTGCTATAACACATTATACAAGTGTATTACCAAGCTTATTGCTAATCGGCTCTCTTAGATGCTACCTTCTATCATTAGTCTGTCCCAAAATGCCTTTGTAAAAGGTAGACATATCAGTGATAATATTTTACTTGCTCAGGAGCTGTTTTGTGGTTTTCACAATGATCCTTACCAGCCTAAATGTGTTATTAAAGTTGATTTTAGGAAGGCCTACGATACGGTGGATTGGAGGTTTATTGAATTGTGTCTGCAGGCTTTCGGTTTCCCCTAGGAGTTCATTGCCCGGGTTATGATTTGCATTTGTACCCCCAAGTTCTCGGTTGCAATTAATGGGGAACTCCACGGGTTCTTTTCAAGTGGAAGGGGTATTCGTCAGGGTGATCCCATGTCGCCGTATATTTTTACTCTTGTGATGGAAGTTTTTACAGGTATTCTGGACATTCAAACTTCACATCCGGACTTTGGTTTTTTCTAGTGTTGCAAGCCCACCGGACTTTCTCATGTTTTCTTTGCCGATGATGTACTACTCATCGCTGAAGCTAACTCATCATCTATTGATCTTCTCAAGAATGGTATCGAGAAATTTTCTAGTTGGAGTGGGCTGATTTCGAATCTTCGGAAGAGTGAAGTTTTCCTTTCTGGAGGCTCCTCTGACCTTCATGAGGATATCTTCAATAAGTTGGGCTATCAGTTGGGCACCTTTCCTTTCCGCTATCTAGGAGTACCGGTTATTTCAGCTAGATTGGGGAAAGCTGACTATGTCTCCTTGGTTAGTTCAATCACGGCTTGTGTTCAGTCTTGGACCAATAGATTCCTCTCCTTTGCGGGGCGTCTTCAACTTATAAGGTTGGTGCTTCATTCTATACAAGTCTTTTGGGCTAATGTGTTATTTATGCCATGTTCAGTTCTAAACCGAATTGAGCAAATTTTCCACCAATTCTTGTGGAGAGACCCTGAGATAGGTGCAAGTGGTGCTAAAGTCTCGTGGTGTAATGTTTGCCTTCCCAAAAATGAAGGGGGCTTAGGTATTCGTACTCTAAGGGAGAACAACATTGCGTCCATGCTCAAACATATTTGGATTCTTTTATCGAATAAAGAAGCCCTGTGGTGTAAGTGGATTTATTCCAAGTTCTTGAAGCGGAAAATTTTTTGGGTGGTCCCTTGCCCAACTCATTGCTCTTGGGCTAAAGGAAGTTATTAGATCTTCGTGATCAATTTTAGCAATATTTCAGATGGAGCATTGGAAATGGGAGGTTGGTCTCCTTTTGGTTCGACCGTTGGCACCCAAATGGTCCTTTATACAAGATCTTTTCTAATCAGGATATTTATCGCTCGGGTATATCCTGCTCTGCTTCGGTTGCTAATGGTTTTGCTACTCCTATGGGCTGGTATATCATTAACATCATGGCTAATTGATGGAATCCCCTTCCGGTATTCAACCAAGAGGAGGATCGGTGTTAGTGGCTTCCGCACCCATCCGGTCGCTTCTCCATTGCTTCTGCTTGGGATTTGATCTGACCGAAACATAATGTCATCTTATGGGCTTCTTTTATTTGGAATACTACCTTGCCTCCAAGATATCAAACGCATCTTTTGCTTATTTCGCACAATCGGCTGCCGACTTAGGTTTTGCTCGTCTCTTATGGTAGAATCCCCCTACAAATTGCCCCCTTTGTTCGTGCAGACCTGATTCTATAGATCATTTGTTCTTTGCTTGCCGTGCTTCGGATAGTCTTATTTCATTTTGGGCAGCAAGATTCAACCTAGTGTGGCGAAACAAGCTTTGGGTGGATAATTTGGCCTAGGCTTCCAAGCGGTTTATGGGGAAGAGTTTTTATCAGATCCTGGCTCGGTTTAGTTTTGGTGCAATGTGTTATATCATTTGGAAAGAGCGGAAAATGTGCTTTTTCGGAATTAGACTCTCTTTCTTCCAGCGATGAAAATGCATCTTCAGAAGGCTATCAAAGATAAGGCTATGACTTTTAAACATGTTCCTGATGTGCCCATGAATAGAAGACTTCAATGAAGCTAGAACATCCATCCTTCCATTTTTGATTGATGGAGGTTTTCTAGTTTTTGTTGTCTTTTGTTTCTTTTTGTTGCTCCTTTTTTCTAGGAACCATGGCACCCTTACACTCGTTCTAGACTTTTGTCTTCTTGAGTGTCTATTTTTGTTGGTGTCGGGCCTCCCTCTTGTATTCTTTCTTGCAATATTACTTACCTTTACCCAAAAAAACCTTTGAACACATCAACAACTACGAAAAGGAAAGTTACCAGTGAAAGACGACAGCTAACTCTCTTCACGTGAAATTTACTCTTCTTATTTATAGAGAGACAATATTCACATTCTTACTCGCACAGCTCATACTCTCTCGTACTCTCTCCTGCACCATCTACTTAAAGCTCTCGCCTTTCTACATGCATACTGTTTAGACTCAAAAACCATGGCATCCTAAGTTCATCCCACCTCAAAGTTTGTAAGAAAATCCCCTCGTACCACTAGCTAAACATCCAAAACCTCCAAAGAGGAGACTACGTAGCAAGAAGGATCACTTGAGACCACTCAAAGTCAGAATGTGGCTCAAGCCCGTGGATCAACTACTACTAGCACCTTATTGCCCACAACAACACACAAGGCAATGGCCATAGGGAAAAGCACTAGAATCACAGCTACCAACAAAAAATGATACAAGTGTTGTATCACCTATGGCACCACTAGTCATAGTCGCTCCATCAACATAAGCTCCTGCTCAATCTCTTCCAAGAGACTTGTTGATAGGTTTAACAGCTCTCATGGAAACCCATGTATTGAAACTAAAGAAACTACTAAAGTTCAAAGCTAGCTATTGAACCATCACATTGAGTTGCTCAGCCCTCTCAACTCTTTCAAACCCCCTAAAAAATCCTTAACCAAAGAAGAAGGCACCTTTGAACCCATCGTTACAATATCCTAAAATACGAGCCCTCTGAGGGATAAATGAATGTGAATCTAGTCAATGTATTGTTGGTTAATCTCACTTAGAATTAATCACTCCTGAGATATTGACCTTGAGGGGAAAGACTAATGAGGACAGAACTTGTACGACTAAAGAACTTGACCTGGGAAAACGACTTGACTGTGAGACTTGCGTGAGGACGATCTTGTAGATGGGCAGGTCGATTTCAAGGACGACTAGAAGTCGATCAGCAGACAACATAATGGAACGACGGGTGATTCCATTTACTGTTATTGAGCCCGTAAATAGCCCTATGTCGATCCTCGGTAATCATGTACTTTGAAATAAGAATCTACCCTCTGCAATTTCATGTAGTCAAGGACGTCCATGTGTCGAGATGTCTTGAATGTGGTTTGTCACGAGTCGGTTATGCGTGAATTCTCAAAGCAGGCTGTCAATTTGAGGTGTACCAAAAATGACATTAGGGTGAAATTGACATGGCATGAGAAGCCAAGATTGGACTTTGAATTATTGGGAACGTTCAAGACGGACTTCGGATGATGCTACTTGGACGGTCAGCAGTGCCAGTCAAGCCGAATACTTGGGAAAAGTACTTACGGACCAAGAAGGCAAGCCTATGAGGACGAGGGCCGAGCAAAGCTAGTGTGGGCCTTAGGCCCAACAACCACCGTGGAAGGCCCAAGCAAGCAAGTGAGCCCGTTAGGCCCAACCAACCATTTCTTCTTCCATGCCCATTACCTTGTCTTTAGCCATTCAAAGCCTAATCAATTCCCGAGCCCATTATATTTTTTCCCAGCACATTTCTTAAGCCCACCCATGATTTTCATCCCAAGGGCAGATTGGGAATTTGTGCAAGGTGGAAATGACCAAATTGCCCCTAAAAGCATGTGGATAAGGGCAAAGGAAGAGAGAGAAGATGAGGTCACTTGCATGAGGAGTTGAAGCATGCATTGAAGAGCCTTGTTGAGGAAGAAAACCAACTCTTTCTTCTCTCTCTCTCTCTCCCTCCTTCAGCTGAAGCAAATTTGCAGCTTCTCTCTCCCATGTTTTCCTTCCTTCATGTTTCTGCTCCAGCTTCTCTCTTGACGGTGGCCGCCGCTTGTCGGACGAAGCCGCCGGTTGACCTGCCGGTCAACCGAAAGCAGCCCCTTGCCGAATCGCTTAGCAGCTCGCTTGGTTAGACTATTTTGCCTTTGTAGCCTATTTTCTCACATTCTGACCAAGCCTCCACCCACCCTAGCCACCAACAGGTCCCCTTCAACCCCTAGGTGCCGCCGGTCGCCAGCTAACCCCTCACCGGAGCTCCGGCCAACCCGTTCAGCCTCTCTCTTCCTCTGGCGGTCCAGTTTTCAATGTTGTAGTGAGAGGTAGAGTTTGTGGCTGCTATTCCATCCTCGAGACCACGTTGGATCGTCATGGTAGAGGTCCCCGAGCATAGCCTCCACTGTCGCCTTCGCATCTGTGTCTTTAGCCTGCTTAACAGGTGAGTTTAGCTCATAATCTGCCAATTAATACCTAAACTTGCTTAGGGTTGGTTTAATTGGTGTTAATTCTATTTTTGGATATTTAATTAAGTTAGTTTAGCCCTAAGATAGGTGGTTAGATGGTTGGTTAAGATTAGTTTAGTTAAATTTTGCTTTATTTGCTTAATTGTGGCTTATGTGCTTAATTAAGCTTGGTTAACTTTGACTGATTGATTGATTGATTGCTTTAATTAAAGTTTTTAATGACTTTGGATTTAATTTATTAGTTATTTAATTTTGAAAATTCACTGTTCACAAAACACTGCTCACGCGCACTATTCACGTGCACTATTCACCCGAAAATGAAAAAGTGTCTAATTTCATGTGTTTTGATCTTATGAGGTGATTTGAGTGTATAAATGCATGGGCATCCACATGAATCGAGTGATTTTCAAAAAAAGGGAAATATGCTTTGTCCAAGGGACACCAGAATGGACCGCCTTTAAGGGAAAATGATTTGAAATTGTATTTGCAAGCATTGTGCATTGGTTAAATGCTCAAGGATAAGAAGGGAGTCTTAGTGGTGTGATTGCATGATCAAAAGTTGGACCATCACCCAACAGAAGTTTGGGGTGATACCTAGCGAGAGTCGGAAGTCGATTGTAGTAGATTCGGGACCGATGTCCCTCTTTGGGATACCATTTGAACAGAAGTTCTAGATGTAGCTGTGCTCGACAGGGCGAGACGAAGCTTGATTTTTATCAGTAGCCCGATGGGAGTCGAATGATCGCTAACTGGAATGTTGGCCATGGCCGGGAGGTCATAAATTAACTGGATTGTCAACTGGGAGTTGACTATGGCCAATGGGTCGTAAGAACTGGAAACACGCATGAGTGTTGAGATGGTTGGGCCATATAATGAGGTAAAATTTTGTGGCATGGTATGGGACGTGTAATAACAATTTTACCATATAATCGGGACTCGTGATCAATTGATGTATAATAGGTGGCGCACTAAAGTGCAAGAGCATATGAGAATCATGGCATCATTGGTTCCAGTTATGCATGGGCTGAGCACATTGTTTATGGCACACACGCATGAATCAATAACGTGCAGGGTGTGGCAATGGCTAGGTGAGATCGCTTAAGACGCGACTCGTATGTGATTTATGAACTGCATCATTTAATGGCCATGTTCATTGTGAGAGTGCTAGTATGAACACCTAGATGGGGTGAATAGGTGTATAAAATAAACCTTGGCAAATATATGCAGAATAAAATAAACTTCGAGTAAAATAAAGAAGTTAGGGAAGAGAATAAGAACACAAGATTTATAGTGGTTCGGCTTAATCCAAGCCTACGTCCGCTCTCCCACGCTAACAACCTTCTTGGCTGGATTCCACTATGCAATCAACAAGAGATTACAACTTCGAGTGCAAACACTTAGTAGTAGATCATACTATCTCACTAAGTCACTCTTTTGGTATTTCTCTCACGATTACAAACGTTTAAGCTCTCAAGAGACAAGTATATGATCGAAAGTCGCTCAGACTTTGGAATTATAAATTCTACGCTCCGTCTCTTACTTGCTCATCGGTCCATGATCTCCTTAAATACTCCTCCACTTCCAAACTACCCGTTGGACAGTATCCCGGAGAATCGTCTTCCAATATACCCATTGGACAGCTCTATATCTAAAAGATTTGGTAGCCGTTGAGTGATAAAGGTAAAATCCCAAATTGATTCTGATCGCCCATACAAACGAAATCTTGGTTTCCATAAGTAAAGCTTCTTCGTATAAAAAGTTCTTGTCTTCAAGATCCAATCGTCAATCAATTAGATTGAATCAATCAAATCAATCTTGATGTGGAATTCAAACCAGATCACTAGCCGTTATATGATTGGGCTTGAGTTACGATCTGTCGAGTCTTGATGTAAAGTCTGAGAGTAATAGACTTTACAATCTGAGTCTGAGTGCGATAAACTTTACAATCTGAGTCTGAATATATTCTGCTTCTGAATAGATTTAGCTTTAAGGTCTGTACCCAGTTCAGCTTCAGCAGAGAGTCTGTCTTCTGGTTCATCATTCACGTTCAGTCTGGAATTAGTCAAAGTGAGCAGAATTTTGATGTAGAACAGACTTTGACACTAAAGTCTGGCAGTCTTTAGACTTTGAGTCTTGAGTCTGGCAGTCTTCAGACTTTGAGTCTTGAGTCTGGCAGTCTTTAGCCTTTGACACAGAAGTCTGGAAATCTTCAGAATATACTTTGGACATATGTTACGTTCAGTCTTCTGGTCGTCTTCGCACTTTGACAATATCCTTTACTTGTTCTATCATCTGCATGGTCTATTACTCAGCCATCAAACATGTTAGTAGCCTTTGATTTATTTTGTCATCTTCAAAACATCATAAGGGATTTCTCTAATACATTGCGTGTATTGTGCTGAGATTCAATGTGCAGGGTATGGCATACTAGGTAAGGTTGCATGCAAACCGATTATGTAGTTAGTGGTTGACCCTAGCTGTTGTGATTTGTTGATTGTTGGTTTTAGTTGTGATAAGCTTGTGGGGTGGTTCTGGAGAGATACCTTGAGTTAAGTTAGTGTTCTGATCGAGGGCTTAAGGGAGGACTCGTTAAGATTTATATCACACTGGTTATTGTATAACAACTTTTAGGTCCTTAGGATGGCACTTTCGCCAATGAGATTTGGTATCCGTAAGAATTGGGATATTGTCATGACGCACCATCGCTTCCTGGGTTGGTTATATCTATACGAGAAGTATCTCTCCACCATCTGGGTGGATGAGGGACTGGGGCAATGGATACCCCATAGGTTCTTGGCATGGTTCATTTGAGATGGAGATATGTTGATCGGTCCTCTACAAGGTTTTGACGGGCAGCTTGGTAGGGGCCCTGAGGACGTTGACTAGGATCCCATGGAGCTGGACCCTCCTGATTGTGCAGTGGACAATCCTGGCCCCGCTTCACCAGCGACTGACTCGTACAACTCCACCTCTGAATCGATGGAGTCTGAGTCCGTTGGATCTGAGTGATTGTAGTGCCGAGCCTGAGGATTCTTTTTGTGTATAATTGGATTAGCCTAGCTGAGTTTCTTTTTGGCCTGGCTTAGAGGATGGATCGGCCCCTTTGTTGGGCTTGTAGATCGGAAGCGATCCTCTGTAGGTTAATCCAATATAAAAATGTATATATGAGTAGATGTTGTGTTTCTGCTATTCATCTCATTATCATTGTTTGATTGCTTGATTGTCTGTTGATTGGGAGATGATACTGCTTGCGCATAATGAAAGATTAAAAATGAAGGGTCAGTGATGAGTCCTAGGACATCGTTTTCTATCGACCAAGGAAGGGGTTGTTGCTTGCCTGGGGTTCGGGGCATGGCAATCGTTGCCAAGGACAAAGGCAAACAAGTCATTGAAGAGCTTGAAGTCATTTATGAACTGATCATTTCACAATATGAAGGAAGTGAAGCCACGTACAAAATTGGAGAAGCTCGGGAGATGAATACAAGAAGATGATGACGATGGGGTATTTTGAAACTTCGAACCTACTGTTGGTTTTGAAAAGGACACAAATTTTAAATTTCGATTTCTTCATGTCACTGGGACATGAACTTGTAAACCATACTTTCTACGACGGAGGAATTATTCCTCATTGTTTGTTGATTTTGAGTTTTTAGACAATCGTGGACTTTTCTCTCTAAGCTTTTCGAGATGCTTCGACTCAAATTCTTCTATTCAATGAAAGAGGAGGTTCACCTTGCCTTAATGGCAATGTTTTACTCAAACTTACACTTTCCAAACAGAGGCTCCTTTATTTTCACATTCCAAGGTCAAAATTACGTTGTGACATTGGATGAATCAGTTGAAATCATGCAAACTGAATACAATGCTTTCAAACGCATTTCAGTAGAGCTTGATAAGGCCTACAACTTTGTTTTAGAAATTCCAAACTTTTTTCGCAAATATAGGGAAACTGTACGATTGAGCCTTCTCCCTCTCAAAATATATTTCATTCAAAAAATCCTCACTCTATGCCTTTGTCCGAAAACATCTTCTATGAACGATGTCTCTCGTTATGAGATAAGAGTCATCTGAGCCATTCTTAACAAGCTTGACGAGTTTTCCTTCTTGCACATAATCTTTATCCACGTGTATTGCATGGCCAAGAGAAAGACGGGAAAATTGCCCTATGGTGCTTTAGTCACACGCATTTTCAAGTATTTCAAGATCGACTACTCTGAAGTACCACCAATTGTCATGCCAAATGTGGAAATTAGGAAGAAAACCTTGGACAAAATGATGCCCAAAGGATGGGTAAATCATCGAGGATAAGTTGTCCTCATTGGTCACGGAAACCATGACAGAATTGTGGCAAAGCTCCAAGAAAGGCTCGCCGAATTCTCTAAACTAGAAAAGCGCAAGCATGCTAAAGCACCGACGCCATCCAAAGCCCCTTGTCCATCGCCTTCACCTGCTATGGACATACCTACGTCTCCTTCCAACCTTAATCAACTTTAAGTAGATGTTAAGGAAATCAAGACCACCCTTCTGTCTCTAACTCAATACATGGTGAAGATTGAGCATGCTCTCCTCAGCCTAGATTGCTATAACCCAGTACACCTAGAACTAGAGACCACCGAATTTGAACCATCCATTTTTATCTCAACAGTGCAAACGCCCTTGTTCCTAAACGTGTTCAAAAAATTTATGTGCTCATGTTTTGCTTATATTGTTTCCATTCTCATCGTTTGCTACTTAGGTTTAATATCTTGTATTGGCCTATGTTTTGCCATCAATGAAGCTGATTTTTTTTTTTGTCTTTTTGCTTGATGACAATAAGCGAAAGAGTTACTTGATGTGAAATATGCTCGTAACATTTGCTCTTGACAATATTTCTAAATTGCTGATATGCCCATAACATTTGCTCCTAAACAATGTTTGCAAATTTGTCAATATCTTCTCATAATATCCTGCATATAAACTACAGTAATTTGGAATTGAACTACTCATTAAAATAGGGGGAGCATGCACATGTATCATCAATATAGGGGCAGCATTCAACTATTACACTATGAATCCCAAAAATAGTTAATGGCACACTCTGGGCAGAAAATCTTTCGTGCAATCATGCTTTATCTCACTAAAGATCACCAAAGTTCACATCTTCAAAGCATTACTGTAAAACATCTTGAGGAGATCCTATTTTAAATTATGCAAATTCTTTTGAACAATATTTATCACTCTTTCACATTTGCGGGATAGTTTTGTCATCATTGAAAATAAGGAGATTATTGGAAAAATATCTTCAAGTGATTTTGATGATATCCAAACTATCCTTAATATATTATTTACTATAATAATTGCAGATGTTTGGAATGAAGGACTATGCAACATCCATGATGTGATTCATTGGAAAGAAGTTCGCAAATGTCCTATTAAAACAAACAGCACCAATCAACCTAAAAGATCAACTATTGATGATGTGTGCATCGAAGTTGTAAAGATTAAGTCGACGGTGATGTAACAACCAAGTACATCTAATAATGCTTGTTGGGTTAGTTAGGTAGCTGTTGAATGACTTAGATTCGCACAATAGCAAAATCCAGATAAAGCAAGTAGCAAAGTAGCTAAGTTGTCTGACAAATCAGTCAGAAACTGTAGTGAGAAGACAATAGCAATTGCTATTTTTAGTTAGTCTATAGAGGCTTAAGGAAAGAAACTATATGAGCAGTACCTTCCTGGACAGCAGCTCAATAGAAACTCTCCAACGGCTATCTGCTCCTCTAATTCCTCTTCAACGAATAGATTGAGGAATAATATAAAAGAGAGGACCATAAAGAACCTAGAGAGTGAGTGACACATAAGATCAAGAAGCATACCTCCTGTTGTTCTTAACTATAAACTCTTTGTCATACTAATTTGATATTCATGTTGTTTGACAATTGTGCAAATAATTAAGTGTACAAGTGTAAGAGCACCAACTGAGTTCAAATAGTAGTATCTATCGTATAAAGTATAAGTGCTAACAGTTTGTAACTTTCCAAGTATATTGTTAGTGGAATCTAGTATGTTTTAAAGCTGTTAATCCAAAGAGTGAACATAGGCTTGTAGATAAAATCGAACCACTATAACTCTCTGTATCTCACTGTTTACATTTCATTTATATACATTGACATATAGCTAGTTAATATTGTTTTAAACATTAAGCTGAGTTGATCTTTATTTAGCGATTAGCTATTTTCCACAAAAGATCACTAAAATTAGAAAGCAACCTAATCACCTCCCTCTAGGTTTATATTGTTAGCCACCAACAAAAATGCATGACAATATCATAAGGACTTTAATTAGAGGAAGGCATGTTCAAAGATTAAAGAAGAACTCGATTCATCAAATATATGATAATAGTTGTGGACGACTACTCATTACGTCTTCCCCAAAGTCTCTCAGGGGAAGCTTTTGAAGCTCGCTACCAATGATCTCTCTCTTTGTCATTGTGCTCTTGGCCTTCCCCCAATGCCCTATTTATAGGTGAGGGGGAGGCCAGTTGATAGGGGTCCGGGAGCCTGTTCTTCGCACACCGGATGGCCTTCGCTGGCTGAACCAGCATCCCATCCGTCAAGGTAGCTCTAGGTAGGCAACCTCGCATTGAAGATGGGTCTTCTTCCCCTGTTGCGCCGTACATCACCGTACGCCCCTCCATCTAGCAACACACGCGTCGGAGCTCCCTACGTGTGCTACTCATACATGGAGGAAGAAGACAAAAGGGAGGAAGAAGACAAGAGGAGAGAAAAGGGGGCCGGGCCGAGTCGCATGGGTCAGGCCGTGGGGGCCCGCGCTAGAGAGAAAAAAAAAGGAGGGGTTAGGCACGAAAGGCCTAGCCCCAATGGGCTGCTTTAGCTTTGTTTTCTTGTTTTTGTCATTGTTTTTTTTTTTCTTTTTGTCGTTTTTTTTATTATCTATTATATATCGAAAAAAAAAAGGAAAAACAAAGATTAAAAGAAACTAAGGCCTAATTAAAAACCTAATCAAAATTTAGGTGTCAACAGCTATGCATGAGATGCAATTTTAATTCTAAATTTAACATGCATGAACTGTTGGAGAAATCTTTCGAGAATATTTTGAAGCTGACAAAACGTTTTTATCAGTCTAGTCTGGATATTCGCAGACTTTCAGTTTAGAGTCTGAAGACTTTCTAATCACCAGACTTAAGACTCAAGACTCAAGACTATTCTTATTGACAGTCTTTCTAATCCAGTGACGAAGGAAATCAAGAGCCGAAGAATTTGGTTGAGGATTTAGTCCTATCCTCTGGAGAAGATCTTTTGGCTGGATAAATATAACGGATTCTTTTGTTCGTATCTAGATCGATTGAAGATCTGATGGTCGACGAAATATTCTTGGAATATTCTATTCTTGAAAACCAAGATCCTGATTGTATAGGCGAACATGATTGATGGGCTATCGTCAGGTTCCTTTAATAGTTCGAATGATCTTCTTAATTGATTCCGTCCAACGGGTAGATTGGAGGAATTCCTTTGGTAAGTGCCAACGGGTATGATGTCATAAAGGAGTATAAAAGGAAGACGTTCTAGTTGTTTTAGTGTGTGATCGATAGAGAAATTCCAGAGTCTGAAGCACCTTGATTATTAGTCGATACATTTTGAGCGAAATTGTATATACAAAGAGTGTCTATACTTGGTGATACCTTGAGTGAATGTGGTAGATCATCTACACCGAGAAATCAAGGAAGATCAACGCTGTAACATCTCTTTGTTCATAGTGGAATCCAGCCAATAGGCTGTCAATGCAGAAGAGTGGACGAAGGCTTGAATCAAGCCGAACCACTATAAACCACGTGTTCAATTCTCTCTTTCCTTTACTCAGTCTTACGTTGATTATTATTTGTTGCAAATCCTTCAACTGTCTAGTATTGTGCAATTATCAAGAAAAATCTTTTATATACCTATTCACCCCCTCTCTAGGTACTCGTACTAGTTATATCAATTGGTATCAGAGCTCGTGTTCTTACTTTATTTGAAGTGTTTTACTTCAGAGTAAAAGATCCATGGCTAGTATGCTAGCACCAGGGCTGGTGAAAAGGTAAAGCAATACCAGACCTCCCTACTTTGATGGAAATGATTACAACATTTGGAAAAACAAGATGAAAGTTTGCCTACGATCAAAGGATCCTCTGGAATGGGACGTTGTGGAAAGAGGAATTACTCCTACAGTTGCATCAGTCTTTGAAAGAGAGAAAGAAACTGTTGAGACCGGCGGAATGACTCAGGAAGAGATAATCAAGAGACAAGCACTCGATGCAAAAGCAATTTACTCTTTATATCGTGCTTTGTCACCAACTGAATATAACATAATATCTTCTTGTGTTACAGCAAAAGAAGTATGGAACGGATTACATATCACCTATGAAAGAACAGATCGAGTGAAGGAGACCAGAATTAACATTATCCTCGGTCAATATGAAGCCTTCAAAATGAAATCAGGAGAATCTATAACTGACATGTTTAGTCGTTTTACAGATATTGTCAATGGTCTTGAGAACCAAAGACAAAAGATTTATGATCCCATGAAGGTAAACAAGCTATTACGTGGACTCTCTAAGGATTGGAATCATATAAAGACTTCAATAAGAGAGACGCAAAGAATTATGCCACTATCTGTCGACGAGCTGATTGGAACTCTTCAGTCTTACGAAGTGGAACAAGTTAATGAGGACGAGGATCCAAAAGGTAAGAAATCCATTGCATTAAAATCAAATGATGATTATGATGATACAGATTCTGAAGATGATCTGGACGATGAGGAGCTTGCTCTTATGATAAGAAGATTCAGAAAGCTGAATAGAAAAGGAAGAAGGTTCAACTCAAAGAAACAAAGTTTCCAAAGACAGCAGACCAAGTCTGTAGATGATGAGGAACCAAACAAAGATGTAGTTTGCTTCGAATGTAAGAAAAATGGACACATCAGACCCAACTGTCCTCTTCTAAAGAAGAAGAAAGGAAAAGCTGAAAAGTTTCGTAAAGCTCTCAAAGCTGAAACATGGAGTGATACAGAGTGTGAAGAAAGTGATGAAGAATATGCCAACCTGTGTCTGATGGCACAATCAGACTCAGACTCTGGATCAGACTCAGATAGTGAATTTGAGGCAAGTAATTTTAAAATTCCTGTCAAAGTTTCTAAATACATTGATGAACTGTGTTTTAGTCTTAAGACTTCGAACTTAAAAAGGAAAACACAGCTCTAAAACAAAAGGAAAATGTTTTAGAAGAAAGAATTAAAAATCTAGATTTGAATGTTTCTACTTTTAAAGAAAATGAAGATAATCTTTTGAAAGAAAATGTTCTTTTAAAAACGGACTTAACAAATATTTCAAAGAAATTCTCAATAGGGTCCGAAAAACTTGAAAAAATTCTTTCAGCTCAAAGACCTTATTTCAATAAGTCCGGTCTAGGTATGACAGCAGAAACAATTCCCTTGATTGATTTTCCTAAAGTAAAAGAAAGAATTAAGAAAAGACCGTCGAGAGAGGCTTACGTAAATCATTTCAAGAAAGTTTTTGTAAAGTCTCGTAGGTCGAAATGCTCTCAAGTGTTCAAAGTGTAACAAATTAAGATCACTTTGAAAAAGAGTGTCCTATGGTTTGGAAACCTGTTAAGAAAGTATGGGCTAATAATGTTTACTTTACTAACACCAAAGGACCCAAGAAAATTTGGGTACCAAAGAAAGCTTGAGACTCTCTTTTAAATGCAGGTCTCCGTCAAGAAAAAGGTAAAGTGGTATCTTGACAGTGGATGTTCAAGACACATGACATGAGACTCAAATTGCTTCATAAAGCTTATTCAAGTAAATGGTGGAAAAGTTTCATTTGGAGGAAACGGCAAAGGAAGTATTGTGGGATTTGGAACTGTGAAAATTGGAAATCTCACAATAAGCAATGTTTCTCTAGTGGAAGGACTCAATTATAACCTTTTCAGCATTAGCCAATTGTGTGATACTGGTTTCAAGATCTCCTTTCAAGAAGGAATATGTTATGGAATCAGTAAAGACTCTACTCAATCTTTCATAGGTCGAAGACATGGAAATATCTACCTCTTAGACATGAAACCAAATGAATCACAATGCCTAATCTCAATTCAAGATGAAGCAAGCTTATGGCACAGAAAACTTGGTCATGTCAACATGAAGCAGTTAGCCAAAATCTCATCAAAGCAGCTTGTTTGAGGTCTACCCAAATTACCATACCAAAAGTCCGATCCATGCACACCATGTATTCTGGGAAAGCAAGTAAGAAATTCATTTAAGCCAATAAATCATGTCTTTACTAATCATGTACTACAGTTATTGCATATGGATCTCTTTGGACCAACCAGAACCCAGAGCATTGGAGGTAAGAAATATTGTCTAGTAATTGTGGACGACTACTCTCGCTTTACTTGGGTATATTTCCTTGCAAGTAAGTCTGAAACCTTCTCGTATTTTGAAAAATTTGCTAAAAAGGTTCAAAATGAAAAAGGATATGTTATCTCAAGTATAAGAACATATCATGGAGGTGAATTTGAAAATCAAGACTTTACAAAATTTTGTGATAAATCTGGCTTTAAGCATATGTTCTCTTCTCCATATACTCCAGAGCAAAATGGAGTTGTAGAAAGAAAGAATAGATCTCTTCAAGAAATGGCTAAAACTCTTTTAATTGAAAGTAAGATTTCTTCACGATTTTGGGCTGAAGCTGTTTCAACAACGTGCTATATCATTAATAGAGTCTTCTTAAGACCTATTCTAGAGAAAACCCCTTATGAGTTATTCAAAGGTAAGAAGCCTATTGTTTCATACTTTCATGTGTTCGGTTGCAAATGCTTTATTTTGAAAAATGCAAAAGATCGAGTTGGTAAGTTTGAAGAAAGATCAGATGAAGGCATCTTCCTTGGATATTCTACATCAAGCAAAGCCTACAGAGTCTATAACAAGAAGAGTCAGTCTGTGGAGGAGTCAATGAATGTCAAATTTCAAGACTCTACACAAGATGAATCTAGTCTGACTCATCATGAAGAGTCTGAACCTACTCCAGACCCTCCAAAGCTTACAACTCAAGAAGCATCTCAAACTCTGGAAGATCAGCACCAAACTGTTCATGAAGATTCAAACAAAGAAAGAGATCATCAACCAGACAAATCAACCAGTAACTGGAAGCATAAATCTAGTCATCCCAAAGATCTCATTATCGGCGAAATTAATGAAGGAATTCGCACCAGATCTAAAAGGTGTGAAGAGTCTAGTGCTGTAGCTCTTATTTCCGAAATTGAGCCAAAAACCGTAGAAGAAGCTTTATCTGATGAAAGTTGGATTGAAGCTATGCAAGAAGAACTCAGATAGTTTAACATTAATGATGTCTGGGAATTGACATCCAAACCAAAAGGTAAAATTGTTATTGGAGCTAAATGGGTGTTCAGAAACAAGATGAATGAGAAAGGAAAAGTCGTACGAAACAAAGCAAGACTCGTGGCTAAAGGATACACGCAAGAAGAAGGAATAGACTATGATGAGACTTACGCACCAGTAGCAAGGTTAGAAGCTATTCGACTATTACTTGCGTTTGCTTGTTATAAAAATTTCAGGTTATTCCAAATGGACGTCAAAAGTGTCTTCCTAAATGGATTTATCCATGAGGAAGTTTACGTGGAATAACCACCAGGGTTTGAAGACCCAAAGAGGCCGGACTTAGTCTTCAGACTAAAAAAGGCCTTGTATGGTTTAAAGCAAGCACCTCGAGCTTGGTATGACAGACTAAGTAAGTTCTTAATACATAATGGTTTTGTTAAAGGTAAAGTAGATACTACTTTATTTATCAAAAAGGAAAACAAAAGCTTTTTACTTGTTCAAATATATGTGGATGATATTATTTTTGGATCCCCTAATGAAAGTTTATGCAAGAAATTTTCAAAGTCTATGCAAGATGAGTTTGAAATGAGTATGATGGGAGAGTTAACATTCTTTTTCGGGCTTCAAGTGAAACAACTAGAGAAAGGAACTTTCATTCATCAAGAAAAGTATGCAAATGATCTTGTCAAAAGGTTTGGACTGGAAAAGTGCAAAAAGACCGACATACCGATGTCATGTTCTTTGAAGATAGACAAAGATGAAGAAGGAAAGAAAGTTGATCAAAAGCTGTACAGGAGCATCATTGGTTCACTTCTTTATCTTACTGCTTCTAGACCTGACATTTTGTTGAGTGTTTGCATCTGTGCTAGGTTTCAATCAGATCCTAGAGAATTTCATCTCAGTGCTGCGAAACGTATTATTAAATACGTTGCTTCATCTTCAAGCATCGGTTTTTGGTATCCTAAGAAGGGAGACTTTAATCTTCTCGGGGATATTCGACGCGATCCGCCGGTTGCGAGTCGATAGAAAGAGTACTTCAGGAACTTGCCAATTGCTTGGAAGCAGGACAATGTCTTGGTTTTCAAAGAAACAAAGCACTGTGGCTCTCTCAACAACAAAAGCAGAGTATGTAGCTCTTGGAAGCTGCTGTTCGCAAATTCTATGGATAAAACAACAGCTACAAGACTTTGGGATTGAAGACTCATGCACAGAGATCAGATGTGACAACACCAGCGTAATCAATCTCACCAAAAATCCAATCCTTCATTGAAGAGCAAAGCATATAGAGATTCGACATCACTTTATTAGAGATCATGTTCAAAATGGAGAAATCTCGATTCAATTTGTTAATTCAAAAAGTCAACTAGCGGATATATTCACAAAGCCTTTGGAGAAAAATCAATTCGATTTTATCCGTTCCAAACTCAACATTTTGAAGCTTGAAGAAGTTAAAGTCTAGAGACTTTCTAACCCTCAGACTCAGACATTCATGGCTATAGACTGTAAGTTGTTATTATATTTAAACTCAAAAAGGTACAATCTTTAGTTCAGTTAATTTATAGTTTCCGTGAAAAACGGAATCTTATCTTTTCAAAAGGATTAACTTTCCTTGTGCCGATTGAACCTTCCTTTTTAAACTGAGTTATATATATACAGTTTTCTTTTTCGCCCAATCTTCAAAACCCTAAAAGGCATTCTCCTCCCAATCTTGTCTCTACTTCGTGTTCATCTTCGAGAAAGTTGTCATCTTTTCTTGGGAAAGCAAGTAAAGGAATCTTTCAACGACAAGGAAGGATGTCTTCTTCGAGGAAGTCTTCAAGAATCGCGAACATGGGACCACAGAGAATGAGGGAGGGACCTACCCATTTCGATCTCACCGAAGAAGAAGATTTATCGAGTCAGCAACAGAGCCCGATTCACTCTCCACCACGTCACTCAACACCATCTACCCCACAAGGTGCGGGTCATCATCCAGAAGAAAAAATAATCGAGGAAGCAGACTCTGTAAGAGTCCAAAAACCCTCTTTTATTTACAAACTCTATTGTGCGATGAAGAGCATTGGGACTCCGTTGAACTACGTGGATGATTTTCTTAAAGATAAGAATTATGGGAATGAGTATATCTTTCTACGACGGATGGAGGATTTGGGAATTGCTCCCAAAGGAAAGGCTGAGGAAGCACTTGCGAACATTCCAAGTGACCCTCGTATATCGGGACCGAATCCGACTGACGGGAACGATGATGATAAAATGTTCAGTGATTTTCAACCTAAAATGGGTGTTGCTGCGAGGGTGAAGGGAAAAAGAATGGAGTTGTTTAAATCAAAGGAACAAGAGAATCTGTTCTTTAGACTGTTGAAATGAGGGGTGATAAACCCTATGAGTGTTGATTTCGATTTCTTGGATGCCATTAATGTGAACTTAAGGGAGAAGTTCAATTTGCTTCAACTTGAGCAATTTTGCACCGATACCACAGACGGTTATGCGCAATTGACAGCATACTTCTATTCGAATCTTAGCTTTTTAGATACGAATAGAATATCATTCAGTGTTCGAGACCAAGACTATGTGGTAGATATGGACATGTTAGCTGACATAATTGGAGTTGAACGAGGACGTTATCAACCGATCAAAGTTTCAATTGCTCGTGCCTCATTGGAGCTTGTCAAAGATAGAGATACAGAGGGAAGAATCATCTATTCAAGGATGCGTGCCATCAATATCGTGCTTCACAAAATTGTGATCAATTGCATCAGGCCCAAGTCTACATCCAAGACTGACGTGTCCAATTCCGAGGCAAAATTGATGTATGCGATTAACTCAGGGACGAAGTTTTCTCTCCCTCACATCATTCTCTTTCACATGTACAGAGCAATAGCGAAGGACAAAGGCCAATTGCCTTACCCTGGTCTTGTGACCAAGATCTTCAGACACTTAAATATTGAACCTCCACATACTCTTTGTGTTCGACCATGCGATAAAATGGTGGTAGGTTTGAAGATGCTGACGAAGATGCGTTTGAAAGAGCTTTCCAAGGCAATGGAGAAGTTCAGAGTGAAGACTCTAGTACCTTTTTCTTCAAAGAGAAAATGGAAGGAGGCCATTGGTGCCCCATCCTCAAAGAGAAGAACTCTCATCTTGGAGGATGAAGATGAAGAGGAAGATCTCACAATCTCTGCCTTGATAAGGACCAGACGTTCTGTACCTCAATCGACAGAACATCAGAAGAAAGGGAAAGAAGCAGAAGAACAGAGAGAAGAAGAGGAGCAAGACAAGAACATAGAAGAAGAAGAAGAGCAGCGAGAGAAGGAGAAAGAAGCTGGAGAAGAAGGAGAAGAAGAGAAAGAAAAGTCTGCAGCAGAAGCTGGAGAGAAGGAGAATCAAGATGCAGAAGAGCATGATCATCACTCTTCCCCATTTGAGGTCCTAGAGACAGGTGGAGATGGCGAGCAAGGAAGGTCCACACCTCATGCTGCCAATAGTGAAGGTCTAAGACGATCACTAGCAGATCCAGAAGATTTTCAGGCTTCTCAAATGCTTGAAGAAGGACATGATACGTCAACACCAAATCTGCAAGATTATACAGAAGCTCCATCGTCTGCATTCACTCCATCCGAGAAAGCACATGCAAGTACACAGACGGACAATTCAGCAGATTTTCGTCGTATTCTTGATGTTCTTCTGGAAATGCGGGGTCAAATCTATGCTTTGGACTGTGAAATTCAAGTCATGAAGAATGCTGGACAAGCATCTTCGGTTACCTTGGAGGACAAAATGAAAGACCTCGCTCTACAAATTCAAGCCAATGCCAAAGGAGAGGAGGTAGCTCATCTAAGGGAAGACTTGAAGAGGCTAGAAGGCATAGTCCAGTCAATGGGAGATTTCCAGATCGTGCGCATTCCCAAGCGGACCTGACTCTTTTCTCACCTTTTTAATGATGACAAAAAGGGGGAGAATTGCAATTTGAACGAACTTTAAATTGAACTTTAAACTTTGACTTTAAATTTGTGGTTGAATGTGTTTGTTTTTAAGTATGACTTGAGTGAACTTGGGTGTGAACTTGAACTTGAATTTGACTGAAGTAGATTTTGATGCTTGACTGTTTACATTTATATCAAGTGTTGTTGTATGGTATTACTCATGAAAGACTAACCAATTTTCTGTGGATGTAGAGTCTAGTTGATTTATTAATTTTTATGAGATAGCCATATTGCTTGAGAAATGTTTACAGGTCAAAGTTGTTCAAATCTACAGGAAAGTTTTGTCACCATAAAAAATGGGGAGATTGTTGGAGAAATCTTTCCAGAATATTTTGAAGCTGACAAAACATTTCTATCAGTCTAGTCTGGATATTTGCAGACCTTCTGTTTAGAGTCTGAAGACTTTCTGATCACTAGACTCAGTACTCAAGACTCAAGACTCAAGACTATTCTCATTGACAGTCTTTCTAATCCAGTGACGAAGGAAATCCAGAGCCGAAGTATTTGGTTGATGATTTAATCCTATCCTCTGGAGAAGATCTCTTGGCTGGATAAATATAACGGATTCTTTTATTCGTGTCTAGATTGATTGAAGATCCGATGGTCGACGAAATATTCTTGGTATGTTCTATTCTTGGAAACCAAGATCCTGATTGTATGGGCGAACATGATTGATGGGCTATCATCAGGTTCCTTTAATAGCTCGAATGATCTTCTTAATTGATTCCGTCCAATGGATAGATTGGAGGAATTCCTTTGGTAAGTGCCAACGGGTATGATGGCATAAAGGAGTATAAAAGGAAGACGTTCTAGTTGTTTTAGTGTGTGATCGATAGAGAAATTCCAAAGTCTGAAGCACCTTGATTATTAGTCGATACATTTTGAGCGAAATTGTATACACAAAGAGTGTCTATACTTGGTGATACCTTGAGCGAGTGTGGTAGATCATCTACACCGAGAAATCAAGGAAGATCAACGCTGTAACATCTCTTTGTTCATAGTGGAATCCAGCCAATAGGCTGTCAGTGCAGAAGAGTGGACGTAGGCTTGAATCAAGCCGAACCACTATAAACCGCGTGTTCAATTCTCTCTTTCCTTTACTCAGTCTTACGTTGATTATTATTTGTTGCAAATCCTTCAACTGTCTAGTATTGTGCAATTATCAAGAAAAATCTTTTATATACCTATTCACCCCCCTCTAGGTACTCGTACTAGCTATATCATGAACTACACTAGCTCAATTTATATGAGATAAAAAATTATAAATTATACCCATGCGACTCGAACGCGCGCAATAAAATTTATGAAGTAACATTCTTAGCACATTGATTACAACCAACCAAACCACTTTTATAAATACCCCGCAATAATATAAGGCACTAGAGGTGAGGCGCCGAGTCCATATGAAGTTTCGATGAGTTTAACAACATGGATATGAAATCGATGGGGCCTAGTACTTAGTCCTTTATTGCACTAGGCAATAGTATAAGATACTAAAGGTGGCTCACACGAGTTTCGACTATCGTGTAAAAAGACTTACTTATGTTAGCACAATTCTTTCACTATGCATGACAATCTTAGCAATCAATCAATTGATCAAATACAATCGATCTATCATTCAATCAAATAATCACTTACAAGCTAATCTAGGGGTAGTTCACTCAATTTCCAATTCAACATCCCTACTCAATACTCAATACTAGACTCAAGATCAAACTGCTCATGTAACACTTAGCCCTTGATTACAATAAGCAAGTAGTATAAGGCACTAGAGGTGACTCACAACCCTTTACTATGAAGCCTCATCCTCGTGTTGCCAGTGCCCTTGATTACAATAAGTCCTTTACCTACTCACAACCCATTGGGTTCCCTCAACACCACACACATCACCTCATCTTTCAATAGTCATCTTGCCATGACTATAAGCTATCACACAATTATTCACTCTTCACACTTAAATTCCTTAATTAAAATAATGTCTTAGCCTATTTTCTTTATATTAAAAATACTCGATAAAAATAATCGTGTGTGGGTACACAGTCAGTTTGAACAAAAAAATACTATATCTTCCCTTTCAAAACACACATGTTTATGTACAACACTTGTCTATCTACAAAAGACTGACTCAACAAAAATGGAACTGTCCTATGACTAGCTCGTCAGACACATTCGTCGGTACTTCGGTCTCCACCTCCCCAGACTCCGGGGCTTCGGGTCCTCCACGACCGCCATCAAAGGAATTGAAAATGTTGAGCCCACGACGGGGTGAGACAATGTCTTAGCAAGTTCACCCCCTAAACTTTGACTAGGAAGGAAATATGCCTAAATGCCTAACCACACAAGTCAGAAGACTTAGCCTTAGTTCCTTCCTACACATTGGTACAATTCATAAACCCAAACAATTGATCTAATCAATTGATTCAATCACTCCAATCGCTCACCCAAGCGTGATCCACCGACACACATCGGTCAATCAATTCAATAAATCACTGCTCACACAAGCTGAGACGCACTATTGCTCACACAAGCTGACTTCTATTAATGCTCATACAAGCTGAAATAGATCATTGAGATCATTGCTCACACAAGTAGACTTTTATCGATGCTCACACAAGTTGACTGATTATTACTCTCACAAGCTGACTTATACGTTTGCTCACACAAGCTAAACTACAATACATTAATCTCGGCCAATGACTTGGTGCTTTGCACTCCAATTTCTCAAGTAAATCATGAACTTAGCATAATTTCATCATGTTAAAATATACCCGATAAAAATAATAGTGTATGAGTACATGGTTGGCCTGAGCCAAAAATGCAATATCTTTATTTTCAAAAATCACACTATTTATATAGTGTCTAAAAGTATTTTTGGCATTAAAAACCGACACCCTGATATTTTCTAATTAAATATCGAAATTATTAAATTATGGGATAAATACCCAAAAATTACAAACAACACTCAATTTGCACAATCTAACATTCAATTAAATAAATAAATTACACCATTGCAATCAGTACGAAATTTCGGTCACTAGCTATTCTAGTATAGTTTTCGGAAAATAATAAATAATTAAATAATTACCAAAATTAATTAAATAAATACAAATAAATGCCAAAAATACAAACTTAGGTTGGAAAAGCCTAATTAAATACTAAAATGGGCCCGAAAAAATTTCAAATCTATCTAGATCAATAATACGATCTATTTACTTGCTAATTACACTACTCTAACCACCTAATATGCAATATCGAACGATTAAATTGCTTATATGTTCTAACTAATCACCTAATCCAAGCTTAACCTAAACTAATCAACCCTTAAGCATATTAACTTCCTAGGTGGAAATTAGTGAGTAGACTCACCGGTTTTGAAATCCGATGAGTTCATGAGGATGACGAGGTGGATGTGGGTCACAAACTCTAAGGCGGGGGCACATTTTGTGGCCCGAAAGCGGTCCAAAGCGGGCCAAACAGTGCATGGCTTCTTGCTAGTCTTGACTTTTGGTTTATGGGCTGAGAGGCCGCTTGGACAGCTGCTTTGTGCCGAGACGGTGAGGGAGAGGCAGATGGGTTGTGGCGGGGCAAATGGTAGTTGGATGGTGACAGAGTAGTGACGACAGGCTTTGGTTGAGCTTCGACAGCCACGGGGGAGGCTCGGGGGGTGGCTGCTAAGCATGAAATGAGCAACGAGAGTGATGGACGGTGCTGGCCCTTGTTGGGGCGCGATGGTGATGCAGAGGGGCTCCGATGGCTCGGCGATGATCGACGGTGAGGGGAAGGGGTGTGCTGCTCGGTATTCTAGAATCTCAAAGCTTTAAAGTGCTGGAAATGGAGAAAGCAAGTGCAAAGGAAGAAGAAGATGGGCTATTGGCTTGGAGGGGGCCACCTTGACCTCCACTCTACCCCTTTGTCCCCTTGACCATGCCCCCACCATTGTTGGCTATCTTCCTCAGCAATTTTCCAGCCACAATTTTTCTTTAGAAGCTATTGAGATGGTCCAAAAGTGGTGGACCGGGGGGGCTACGAATTTGAAGTATTTTCCCCTCAAATCCTCTTCAATTCTTACTTGAATTGATTCAATTTAGCCTCCATAAATTCAACTAAGACATCCTTGATCAAATTGACATTTTTCTACGCTAATAGAACCAACTTGCATCCCAAAAACACGATAAAAAACGGTCCCCTAAATTTTCCGATAAAAAATGACCTCACTTTGAAATTCCACCAAAAATCTCGATTTGCAGAAAAATCTTCAAATGATGAGTTGACGTTCCTAAAATGACTTGTGACATGACAGAACTTTCAATTTCCAAAATCGGATTCAAATTCGCGGTTAATTTCAATCTGGCATGATTTTTGCGTGACCTAGCTGATTGGGTAGTTTTTATAAATTTTTGGTGCAATTGACTTGTTGTTGATTTTCCTTGAGCCACAATGTACCTCTTCAACACATTGGTGACTCTCGATAGTCGTGAAAATCTTGAGATTTTCAAATACAAAAATAGGACAATAAAATGACAAAGAAATCGGTCTAGTGCCAATCGATGAGAATTTTGTAATCTGGTAGAATCACACACACTCTGATCACCTATCTCAGTCAAATCGACATATCTCCGGTCTCTGATAGATTTTCGATTGTGCCGTAATGCTCTTGTAAATTAGCACGGTTGAGCAGTCGACTCCTGGTCGAATTCTCAAGTCTATTATGTTAAAATCCCTTAATTACTTCCCCAAATAGTCTAGTTATCTCATGAGTGATCAGCTCAGAGAATAGCACTATACGCGCATCGATAGAAGGCCCGATTCATTCAATTGAAAATAAAACTGAATTTTTAGGATATCACAAGGCACGTCGATGAAAAGCTCATTTCATTTTATTGAAAACATGGTTGAAAATCAGGATGTGACATGACATGCACTTTTGACTCTATATATACCTAACATGCAATAACCAAATGACCTAAAACATAAAACGTATGACTGGCACAGATGATGACATGGCAATGATGTGGCATAATGACATGGAAAACATAATGACGTGGCAAGATGACATTGCATAATAACGTTGCAAATATGTATGCATCCTATTCTATATGATGTGCACATGCTATTGTTATACATTATATTCTCATTAAAATTCGAAATAAATAAATATAAAAAAGAAACTATGTAAAGTGAAAGATTATAAAAATCTAATTAGGAAAGAAATCAAAATAAATCCTCTTCTAATTTGGAATTTTATCCTAAATTACTAGCTATTATCCTAACGCTCTAGTAGTCGACACCCAAACATTGCTTAGTCATTTTCATCAAGGAGAGAGTAATCCTCAAGGCTCTATCTATGCGACTTTTAGACTTTCCTAAAAAAAAATTAAATATGTTTTAGTTATAATTATCTAAACTTATTAGCCAACTAGCGAGATGCCCATGCATTGCATGGGTACAAGACTTATCTTATTCTAAACGTAGGAAGTAATGTAAATTTTCATATGAGAAGTAAGATGCAGTAATCTATAAAAACAAAATATGGATTAAAATGGGAAAAAAATCATATGTCAGTGTTTGAGTAAGGTTTTGTTTAAAGTGGATTTGTGACCCATTGTTTAATATATCCTCTTTGATTTAAAAATGAGAAATAAAATCGAAATATTGATTAAATCATAAAATAAGTAATCGATAGTAATGTGAAAGCATAAAATAATAACGTAAATTCGCCCCTTTTATTAGATCTCCTCCATTGTCGGAATCTTCACTTTTGTGCTATGTATCTTAAGAAAATAATTTTTATAAGAAAAAACATGACGATTTTTTCATATACACGAGGTTAGTGTCGTGACGTTATATAAAGAGCAACCCACCGAAGTCGAATGATTATGAACAGTCTCCAATGAGCACGAGGATTCGTACCAGGATTGATGCATGAACTGGAGCACGAGTATTGGAAACCTCATATATAATCGCAGCCTGCACGAGAATCGGAAACATGCTCTGTAGAAAGCGGTCTCAGTCTTCATGTTTAATTCTGCATTGGTTCTCGTTCTCTACTCTTTGCCATTTTAAGTAAGATGAACAGTGTAAAATACAAGAAAAAGAGAAACAAAACAATTAAAAAAATTTAAAAAGAAAAATAAAAAACCGTCTACATTAGTATTGATCGTGCGATATAGGATGGTCAATGGCTACATCAGCATTTTGCTATCAAAATTTGTCGGAACAACTATCTTAGAAAAAAAACTTAGGACTAAATTGACCATCATATAATATATATAGAACTTTTTTCGATAATTATCTTAGCATTTCTACATGGATGTTTATTTAGATGCATGTTAGGAAATAAAACAGGAAAAATTGTAAAGTTATTTTATAACAGAGATAAAGGTTTAAATAATGGACGTTAGATAAAACTAGCATAACCAAAATTTTGAAGCCACATTCATATTTGCTGAAGTAAGGCAGGCCCTCACATCTTACTAGGCTTCTAATTAGCCTACAATAGATGGATTGCAATTCCTAAGTTTAATATCAAATGAATACTTAATTGATGTACCAAGTTGCGATTGATAGAATTTGAGGGCCCGTGCTAAGCATAAACACCACATTGCAAGATGGATTAGTCGCACTCATTTATCAATTCTTCTTACTCACACAAAGATCCCACATCATCAGAGTCGTGATCAGATTGATTATACATTTGTCCGTTTAATTTCACCTACCGTTTCTAGTTATTCTTTATCATTTTACCCTAGATTCATCTACATAGTCACCCGCGCACACCATCGATGCATTCATCTATATGACAACGTCGTCGTAGCCATGGGCCCAGTCCCAAGCACTCACTCACATCGTTTATCCCTCTACATATCTAGGAGAGAGGGAAGCCTCACCAGAGTCTCTCGAGGCTAGCTAGCAATGTCAGAGTAGAGACTGTTGGAGAAAACTCCTATGATGTTTTGAAGCTGACAAAACTTATCTAAGTTCTATTATGAAGATTGCTAGACTTTTGTGTCAAAGTCTATCTTACGACAGAAGTCTGCCCAGTTTGACAAAATCCAGACCGAATGTAAGTGAAAAATGAAGACAGAATTAGACTCAGGATTATCTTTCTTTCTTCGAGGGTTCAGTTTGTACAAGATATATATGGCTTTCTGGTTGGTAATATCACCTATGAGATTGGTTATCTTTATTGGAATCAATTTGGGTACATCAAATCATTTCGAACGGCAAGCTAATTTGGAAAGAATCTACTTATGGAAACCATGATCCTGATTGTATGGGCGACCAGGATTGACGGACTTTCATCACAATCTTCAAATGGCTCAAGATCTCCTTGATTGATTCTATCTAACTAGTTGATTGGAAGAATTCATTTGGAAAGTGCCAACGGTCGAAAAGGCATGAAGGAGTATTTAAGGAGGCCTCTCCAGTCATTCGATAGAGTGCATAAAAAAAGAATTCCAAAGTCTGAAGCTTCCCATTTACTTGTTATTCCTTACATTGTGCTCAAATTTGTATTCAAAAGAGAGAGAGAGAGAGAGAGAGAGACTCATAGTTTTTTTTTGAGGAATTATCGATATCACACCCCCACCCCACCTCTGGCACGAGAGCATGACCCAATGGGTTAGCATTGACGCCCCAGGCAATGTCGAACGTCCCGAAAGCCTTTTATCCTTAGTTAAGTACATACAGAAGTGATCATAAAGAATCCTCGTACAAACAAACATGAAAGTCGGGGAAGACATATGCAAGCCAAGCAAATAAAAGCCACATATATTCATACACACATTCACATATCATATGCTATTTTGATTACATGCCTATCCTAGTCCTGGGCTACTTATTTTTGTTTCCATATATAGTCAATCAAAAGGCTAGGGTAGCCTAACTCCTCTACTGAGCTACTCCTAAAAGCTGTCCCCATACTAGGTTATTCCCTTCTTGGACTCAGGTTCACCCATCACACACCTGAAATTGTGAGAACAACAAGAGTGAGTTGATGAATCAGAAAGTATAAATCCCTAATTCTTCTATAGGAGGATGTCTCGCTGTCGATCATTAGATACAAGATCACCATACACTTGTCGATGGCAAGCCAATGGCAAAGTTTGTGCCTTGCCTTGCTTATGCATATGGAAGGCTCTCAACTGTCTATGTACTTTCAAGAGTCAAAGACAAGGAGTTAGTGCATATGAACAAGCATTTCAAAGATCCGTGACTTATGATCATTGCGGTCACAAAAAGGGATACGTGCATCTCATGAAACTCGTTCAAGCACTAAGTGACCCAATTTAAACATATGCTGAAATTGATGCAAGGACTTAATAATACATATCAAACAAATCCAGCGTTTGCAAGCATCACACATGTATCAATCATGGACCACACGTGGACTTTCATTTTTCTTTTCACTATCATATTAGTCGAAATTAATCGACTCTTCCGGTAATAACTGGGCATCGGTCCCCCCTGGCAACCAGCATTGTTCTGATCTCATTATCAAGACAGCATCCAGGGCAACCTAGGCATCAGCCACACCCAGGTCGACATCGTCCACGATCTCACTATCGGGACGGCATCTAGGGCTTTACCCTAGGCAGCGACCCGACATCCCTTAGCATCGGCACATAAGTCCATTGTGTCCATGCATTTGAAGCATCGACCGATTCATTTTATGTTTAAAATTTTAGCTGAATGAAAGGCCTGAAGGTGTGCCATGCAAGTGAATTAATGAATGACTCTTGTGTTTTATTAAATCAAACTCATGCCGGATGCGATTTAGGCTTGTGACCTTGACTTGGAACCATTCGCTTAGGTTTTAGCATTGTTCATAGTCACCAGGACCTTTTCTTGACATCCGGGTGTGCTCAACACTCGTGCATGATCATGAACTTACTTAATGCAACAACAAGCATAACAACACATAGCTAACACAAGCAGATGATGACATGACCCAAAAATCGATAAGCGTAGCAGATCACCCTAATGAAGAGTTAGGAAAATCTACTTACTATTTTTTGGACCTAACTCCAAGATGCTTCTTTGGTGGTCGGTCGGCGTCTAGGGCAGCTTGGAAGAGAATGGCATGAAAGAGAGTGGAGGAAGGGGGAGGAAAAGAGAGAAAGAACAAGGCTTAAAATGTGAGGATGGCTCATCCTATTTATAGGCCTCCTCCTCTTAGATTTTTATTACAAACTCATGATGATGCCTAAATGACAAGTTGGCCTACCTATCTTCTCAAGTTGGCACCTAGGTCCTTTGGTGTTGGCTTATGATTGGTCCACCTATTTGCTTATCCTCCAAGGCTCACACTAGGCTTATTATTGCTTATGGCACCTAAGGGACACATAAGCCCATTTAAAGCCTAATGTCTTCTTCTAATTGGTTGGTTTTTGCCTTGTCCATCAAGGCTATAATCTTGAGCCATCATACCCTAATATTTATCTAAGATTTGATCATCAAGAAACTTGGACTTTGGACAACTTGTTTTCCAAGTTAAACGCATGAGCATATGACTCATTAAGCTCATTAATTAGCTAGCTTCCAAAAGTATTTAATACATTCTTATCTTCAAGCCAAGAAGACTCTAGATTGGCTTCTTCCTCTATTTAGGCATGTAGCTCCATTCCCCTCCAAGTTGGGCGTGTGGTTCTCCCATTTTGAGACAAAGCCAGTTTTGGGCAACTTTTGAAATCAGTACCATTACCTTAACAAACGGACTTGAAAAATTATATAATTTTAATATGTTGTAAAGAAGACCTTAGAAAAAAAATTTCATGCAGGAATCCAAGCCAAATTCTTTTTTTGTGGAAAGAGCAGCAATTCATGAACACAATCCAAAAATTCATCCATCAAGCAAACTCAACAGTTAGAGAGAGAGACTCATTTCGAAATCCAAATCTTCACAAATTTTTTTGAAATTATAATATGTTGTAGATAAGGATGTCATTTAAAACTTTTATGGAGGAAGCAATGTCCAAATTCCTAAGGGAAGATTTTATAAAAATTCGAGAAAGCAACTTGGTTACCGTTTTCACTATACTGGGCAGATTCTATACGGTAATTGATTGGGCCTTTGTCCCAACCATTTAACCTTAGAACAATATGAAATTTAGGCATGTTATAGATTAAGATGTTTTGAACAACTATCGTGAAGGAAGCTTCTCCAAATTCGTAACATAAAAAGCTTTGTAAAGTTGGCAAACAACAAAGGTCCAGAAATTTCGAATATTAAATGAGGTAAACTCTAGTTGAAAAGAGAAGTGTTCCCACTTCGCCTTGAGTCAAGGGTCATCCATGACTGTACAATCTTATCTCCCAAGATCCTAAGTAGGCTCTATACTAGCTCGGACACTTGTCTTGGTTATTTATTGGCTAATGTCCAAAAGAAATAAGGTAGACTTGTCTTGGTCCAAAGTTGGACTTGTCTTGGCCTTCTCCTCTCTCTCTCTGCATGTGGCCTTTCCCTTGTAGGTTCCAAAGTCTACCATTCACGCTTAGATCCTAGGATATTAATGGGCCTAGGCTATAGGGATATCTTTTTCCCCACTTTATTTAATATGTTCACACTTAATTTTCCAAGAAATTTTGATTATCCAAGGCTGAGGGGTCCTATTCATCAGTGGCTTTAAATCCAAATATAATCTTATCTTCTAATGTAAAGCCCCAACGTTAATTATTACATGACGGAGGCATTAAATGCAATTTGGAAAATATCTAAGTTCTAAAGGCCTTGTCATCCTGGACTAATCAAATTTGACCATGATCGATTATCTTATTTGGCTCAGGGTTCATGCCTAAGACATGATCGGAGAAAGTAGACACAACCGGGCTTAACCGGTGAAATCAAGTTCAAACGTCTCTTTTACCATGTAAAGGGCTCAAAGTTGAGGATGTTATAATCGAAGACTTCCATTAAAGTCTATTCTATCCTACAAACTTTTCCCACTCTAATGAGTTGAGAATGAGATCGTGACGAGTCCAGAATAAGATAGTGTCTAGAACGAGGACGAGTCCAAAGCCAGACTCAGTGACATTGCGACTCAAATCCAGATTGAACCTTATTTGGAAATAGTTCTTCAACGACTATTTTCTGGTTAAGGATTTTACTTACCTTATTCAAAAACATTGATTGAGTTAATCATATATTGGCAAAATCAATCTCGAAGATAAGTTCCATATGAGGAAACATCACTTATGGAAACCTAGATTCTGATTGTATGGGCGACTAGAATCAAGAGATTTCTAGTCCTATCTTCAACTGCCATAAGATACCTTTGAAAAATTCTGTCCAACGGTCAGCTTGGAAGAATTTCTTTGGGAGAATGTCAACGGCTAGTGTTGCATGGAGGAGTATTTGAAGGAGGCCATTCGGTCAAGATGTATAAGAACATGAATCAAAATTCCAAAGGCTGAAGCTGCTCTCAATCACTTGTCTTCATATGTGAGTGTTACATATTGTGATCAAGAGAGAAAACACAAAAAGAGTGACTTAGTGAACTAGTGTGATCTATTGCTGAGTGTTTACACTCATAAGTTGTGATCTTCTATTGATTTTATAGTGAAATGCAGCCAATAGGCTGTTAGTGTGGGAGAGTGGACGTAGGCTTGATTTAAGCTAAACCATTATAAAACTCATGTGCAATCTTCACATTCCTTGACTCTCTTTGTTTAAGTCTGTTGCACACTTATAGGTTTATAGAAGTCTGGTGTCTATATTAACAATTTTTGTTTATTAGTCAGACTTTACTAGAATATTATTTATTCCGCATTTATTTGTCAAAATTTCTTTTAAACACCAACTTATCCCCCTTTAGGTGTTCATACTAGTTTTATCAATTGGTATCAGAGCCAAGTACTCATTCTATTGGAGTGTTTTTACTATGAGCTAAAGATCTTTCTATGACTAGTATCTTGGCATCAAGACTCATGGAAGGGCAGAGCAACACCAAACCACCATATTTTGATGGAAAAGAGTACAACGTGTGGAAAAACAAATGAAGACATTCTTTAGATCCAAAGATCCTCTGGAATCGATGTTGTGGAAAAAGGAATCAATCCAAATGTTGCTTTTGCTTCAGACAAAAAAAGAAAAAGAAAATGAAGTCATAGATAAGGATGTTGAAGAAATGAACAAGCATAAATAATCAGGAGACAAGCTCTTGATGCAAAAGCTATTTATTCCTTATATTGTGCTTTATCTCTTGCTAAGTATAACAAACTTCATGTCACTTATGAAGGTACAGGTTGTGTAAAAGAGACAGGAGTGAACATCCTACTTGGCCAATATGAATCCTTCAAGATGAAACCTGGAGAATTCATTGGAGATATGTTTAGTCGATTTATAGAAAGTCAACGAACTTCTGCAAGGACACTCAAAGGACTGGAATCATATCAAGACATCAATCCAATAGACTTAGAGGACTATGCCACTATCTATTGATGAACTCGTTGGAACTCTTCAATCTTATGAAGTGGAACAAATCAATGAGGAAGATGACACAAAAAGTAAGAAGTCCATAGCTCTTAAATCTAATGTAGATTTTGATGATACAGATTTAGAAGATGACATGGATGATAAAGAACTTGCTCTCATGATTAAGAAGTTCAAAAAACTTAGTAGGAAAGGGAAAACGTTCAATTGGAAGAAGCAACAAAAGCCAAATGCGTAGAAAAGATCAATGGATGAGGATGAATCAAACAAATATGTGTTATGTTTTGAGTGCAAGAAAAAAGGACACATCAAGCCAAACTATCCGCTGTTGAAAAAGAAGAAAGGAAAGCACGAGAAGTACAAGAAAGCACTAAAAGCAGAAACCTGGAGCGATGTAGAATGTGAAGAAAGTGATGAGGAGTATGCAAACATCTGTCTGATGGTTCACTCAGACTCACTCTAACCCAAACTAGACAAGGAGATTAAGGTAAGTCATTCTAAAGTTCCCATTAAAGTGTCCAAATACATTAATGAACTTTGTTTGAACTTTAAATCCTCTCTTAAAAGGATCTCCGAGCTGAAGAATGAAAATTCTAAACTTAAACAACAAGATATTTCCTGGAAAGAAAAGTTTGAAAGTTTACAAAATGATTTTAATGATTTGAAGGAAAGTCATGATTCTCTTTTCAAAGAAAATGAGAATTTGAAAAATGAATTTTCAAACATTACTGCAAAGTTTTCAAAAGGTTCTGGAACTTTAGAACACACTTTGTCCATGCAAATTTCCTATTACAATAAATCCGGTTTGGGTTTTAATAAAGAAAGTAATCTTTTGATTGATTTTCCAAAAGTCAAGGAGAGACTCAAATAGTGACATCCCAAACTTGCTTGTAAAATCATTTTCAAAACCTATTAGTCGAAGTATCCTTAAATGTTTTAAGTGTGGAGACTCAAAAAAAAAAAAAAATTGAGAATGAATGTCCTAAAGTCTAAAGACTTGTTGGATTGGGCAAAATTAGTTTTTACTACTAACTCTTCAGGACTCAAGAAGATTTTGGTACTAAAAAATGTTTGAGAATATTCTTTAACTGCAGGTCACTATAAAGAGGAAGAGCAAATGATATATGGATAGTGGCTGCTCTAGACATATGACAGGAGACTCTAGTAGTTTTTTTTTTTTTTTGGTGAATGAGACTCAAGTAGTTTTATTAGACTTCAAAAACAACAATGAGGTAGCATCTCATTTGGACGAAACAACAAAGAAAGAATTGTTGGATAAGGAACAGTGAAGATTGGCAACTTAATCATCAATAATGTTTCATTAGTAAAATATCTAAATGGGCCAATTCCATAAAAAAGAACGAACTTTAGGTGTTGTCCCAAATCTGGCCCGAACTTTATTTTGTCTTAAAAAAAAGCATGAACTTTAGGGGTTGTCCCAAATCTGGCCCGAACTTTATTTTGTCTAAAAAAAAAGCACGAACTTTAGGTGTTGTCCCAAATCTGGCCCAAATTTTATTTGAGACAAAATAAAGTAATTCTATTATAAATAGGCTTTCTACAAGATGCACACACTTTTAATATCTCGCTTTAAGGCAATGTAATCTTCTGTTTTCAACCCAGTTTCTGACATTGCAAACAGTTTGCCAATTGTTAATTGATCTAATGGCCCTAGCTATATGCCTCATCCCCTGGAATTGAAGCTGCTAAATTATTTTTCCCATGAGAATCATTTGTAAAGTTTATCTCATTGGAAAGCAAACTTAAATTTAACACTTCCTCCAAACACTCGAATACAGCATTGTTTTGATGTGTTGGATATTATTGCCGACGTGGAAATGCCATGTTGGATGACTGTTGAATGAGGGTTAACAGATGGCAAATTTCGGACCAAGTGAAAATTTATGCCTTTTTTTTAGACAAAATAAATTTCGGGCCAGATTTGGGACAATATTTAAAGTTCGTGCCTTTTTTTGAGACAAAATAAAGTTCGTGCCAGATTTGGGATAACACCTAAAGTTCGTGCTTTTTTTTAGATAAAATAAAGTTCGGGCCAAATTTGGGATAACACCTAAAGTTCGTGCTTTTTTATGGAATTAGCCCATAGCTAAATTATAATCTTTTGAGTATCAACTAGCTGTGTGATACAGGGTTTGGAATCAACTTTCAAGAGAATGTTTGTTCTAGAATTGGTCAAAACTTCTCTCAATCTTTCACTGGACAAAGGCATGGCAACATATACCTTTTGGACATAAATTCAAAAGGTTCTCAATGCCTCATCTTAATTCAAGATGAAGCAAACCTATGGCATCACAAGTTAAGGCATGTGAGTATGAAGCAAATTGCCAAACTATCTTCCAAGAAGCTGGTTTGTGGTCTTCCATGGATGGTTTACCAGAAGACTGAACTATGCACTACATGCACTTTAGGAAAATGGGTCAGAAGTTCATTCAAATCTATAAACTATGTTTCCATTAAACATGCTTTGCAGCTTCTTCACATGGATCTTTTAGACCGACTAGAACCCAAAACATTGGAGGTAAGAAATACTGTCTAGTAATTGTGGATGATTCTCCTATTTTTAAAAATTTATTAAAAGGGTTTAGAATGACAAAAGCTATGCTATTTTAAACTTCAAAACAGACCATGTGGGAAAATTTGAAAATCAAGATTTTTTGAGTTTTTGTGATGAAAATGGCTTTCAACATATTTTCTTCTCTCCCTACACTACAGAGCTAAATTGAGTTGTAGAAAGGAAAAATCGGTCTTTATAGGAAATGGCCAAAATTCTATTAATTGAAAGTAGAGTCTCTTCTTGCTTATGGGCATAAGCAATCTCCATTGCTTGCTACATAATTAATAGAGTAATCTGAGGCTATCCTAGAGAAAACCTCCCATGAGATTTATAAAGGCAGAAAACCAAATATTTTCTATTTCCATGTGTTTGGTTGCAAGTGTTTTATCTTGAAAAATGCAAATGACCGTCCGAGTAAGTTTGAAGACAAGTCAGATGAAGTAATATTTCTTGGACATTCTACCGCAAGTAAGACATACAGAGTCTTCAACAAAAATACCTAGACTATTGAAGAATCAATGACTGTCAAATCTCAAGAAGTATATCAACAAGATCAGCCTCAACTTGAAGAATCTAAGTTAGTGTCAGACTTAACCAAGTCTGAACCTCCTAAACAAAACCTACCTCCTGTTAAACAAGTCCAAGTTAGAGGGAAGCATGAAGAACCATCTCAAACCAAGAAGACACTTGAAGGAAAGGACAAATATAGCAAAAAATGGAAGAACAAGTCAAGTCAATCTCAAGATATCATTATTGGAAATATAGAAAAAGGAATCCATACCAGATCCAAGGGCAAGGAAGATTTAGAAGCCTTGGCACTTATTTATGAAGTAGACGCTTTATTTGATGAAAGTTAGATAGAGTCTACGTAAGAAGAACTTTGTCAATTTATGATCAATGATGTTTGGGAATTGGTTCCCAAACCAAAAGGAAAGTCTATAATTGGGACTAAGTGTGTGTTCAGAAACAAAATGGATTAAGGGCAAGCTAACTAAAAATAAAGCAAAGCTCATGGAAAAAGGTTACACGCAAGAAAAAGTGATAGACTATGATGAAACATATGCACCGGTAGCCAGGTTAGAAGCCATGAGGCTATTGCTTGCTTATGTGTGTTTTCTTAACTTTAAGCTATTCCAGATGGACGTTAAAAGTGCCTTCCTCAATGGATTCATCCAAGAAGAAATCTATGTGAAACAACCATATGGATTTGAAGATCCCAGAAAGCTAGACTTTGTTTGTAGATTGAAGAAAGCTTTTTATGAATTGAAGCAAGCATCTCGTGCTTGGTACTATCAGAATGTGAAGGCAAGTAAGGAATGGACGACAAAGAGAAAGGAGAAGACCAAGGTTTGGGAAGAAGTTTTACTTGTATTCTGTGTCAATCAATGTACAATGCTTTGCTGTTTATATTACAAAGTGTATACACAAAGAAAAAGGTAATGTAATATTCTACAAATCAATCTAATATAAGATTGATTCTCTGTAATCAATCAATTCCCAATATACTTTCAGAATCTTTTTGCATATCTTCCAACACTCCCCCTCAAGCTGGTGGCTTGTAGATGTCCAAGACACCTAGCTTGCTCAGTAGATATGCATGTTGTCTTTGACATAGGGCCTTGGTGAATACATCTGCAGGTTGTTCAGTAGTTCCAATCCCTTTTGTCTCGATTATTCCTTCTTGAATCTTCTCCCGAGTGAAATGGCAATCCACTTGTATGTGCTTGGTCCTCTCGTGCATTACAGGATTTGCTGCAAGTTTCAAAGCTGATTCATTGTCGCAAAATAACTTCGTCGGACCCTTTAGGTGTATTCCGAGATCACCAAGTAATCCTCGTATCCACACAATTTCACATGTGGTCTTTGCCATGGCCCTGTATTCTGCTTCAGCTGAGGATAGAGAAACTGTTGCTTGCTTCTTGGTTTTCCATGAAAGAAGAGAGTCTCCCAACTTAATGCAAAATCCAGTTATGGACCTTCGACTCATAGGACATGTTGTATAGTCTGCATCACAGTATGCTGTCATTTCCATGTTGCATCTTCTAGATAGAAGTATCCCGAGTCCTGGACATCCCTTCAAATACTTCACGACCTTTAGAGCGGCATTCATATGAGATTCCTTCGGTTTGTGCATAAATTGGCTAAGATTCTACACTGCATATGATATATCAGGCCTGGTCATAGTTAGATAAATCAGTTTTCCAACGAGCTTTTGATAACTCGTCGGATCCTGTAATATAGGATCATCCTGAGAAGTTCCTCCAGTGTGGTCTGCTGTAGTCAATCTGATATTCTGCTCAATTGGAATGACAGCTAGCCTGCATCCTGATAAACCGGCCTCTGAAATAATTTCCAACACAAACTTCCTCTGACTGAGAGAAATTCCTTGATGAGATTGGGCGATCTCAATCCCAAGGAAATATTTTGGTGCTCCCAGATCTTTTATATGGAATGTAGTATGTAAATATTTCTTTAGCCTTTTTATTGCAACTTCATCATTCCCCATGATAAGAATGTCATCTACATAGATCATCAAGTAAATAGATGACGTACCTTTGGTCCATGTAAATAAGGCATGATCATACTTTGACTGTTTGAAGTTTGCACTGATGAGAGCATTGGCAAATTTAGCCAATAAAGGGATTTGCGGAGACGACATACTTTATTCTCCCCCTGTCTCCGTAAGCCCTAAGGAATATCCATGTAAATTTCTTCATCCAGATCACCATGAAGAAAAGCGTTATGAACGTCCATTTGGTGCAACGTCCAATCATGGATGGCTGCAACTGATAAGAAAGAGCGGACGGTGACATATTTAGCAACAGGTGAAAAAGTTTCATGTTAGTCGAAACCTTCTCGTTGCGTATATCCCTTGGCTACTAGTCGAGCTTTGTAGCGTTCAATGGATCCATCAGCTCTATACTTTATTTTATAAACCCATTTGCATCCTTTGGATTTCTGATTTGAGGGCAAAGGAACTATTTCCCATGTGTGATTATCAGATAGGGCCTGTAATTCTGCTTCCATGGCCTTTTGCCACCGTGGATCTATGGATGCCTCATGGTAACTAGACGGTTCTTTCTCATCTGATATACGACTAATGCAACATCTATGCTCTGAAAGGAGTTTGTCAAAGGAGACATATGAAGATATTGGATAGTGAATACCTGGTCCATTCAGTGAGGCGCAGACATAGTCTTTGGTCCATGCTGGCGGTTTCGTAGCTCGTCCGGAACGACGTGGATGATCCATTGGTGGTGGAGGTGAGGATACTTCCGCAGCATTATTGGTGATTTGTTCGCCAGAATCATATTCACTGTTGATTGGAAGAGTAGAGTCTCTTTCCAATGTGGCCTGCTGAGTTAACTGATCAATTGAAGAAGGTGGAATGACTTGTCCTGGTGATGCTACTAGAAAATATTCAGGAGATATATTTTCCTCAATTGAGGAAAGATGAGGACTATTGGAGATATCCAAATCCTCTGTAGATGCTCGAAATGGAAAGATTGTTTCGTGAAATACGATATCTCTGCTCACGAAAAATTCTCCTGTGGATGGATCTAGGACATAATAACCTTTTTGTAAGGTAGGATAACCCATGAAAATGCACCTCCTGGCACGTGGACTCGTTTTGTCTCGAGGTCCCATAGTTGCAGTATAACAAAGACAACCAAAAACTCGAAGATGATCTATTGTTGGTTTCTTTCCATTAAGTAGTTCAAAGGGTGATTTACCAGCTAATATCCGAGTAGGCATACGGTTGATGAGATAGGCTGCAGTGAGGACACAATCACCCCAATATATTGCTGGAACAGATCCTTGAAACTTCAAAGCTCGTGCAACCTCCAGCAAGTGACGATGCTTACGTTCCACCACTCCATTCTGTTGTGGAGTATAGATGCAAGAGCTTTCATGTAGAATGCCATGAAGCAAGAAAAGTGATATGCATTCATGACTAAAAAATTCCTTCCCATTGTCAGTTCATATTCGCTGAATTGACTTTCCAAACTGATTTTTAGTCAGGGCGATGAACGTTTTCAAATGAGATGGAACTTGAGCTTTTGATTGCATCAAGAATATCCATGTAGCCCGAGAGTGACCATCCACAATTGTAAGAAAATATCATGAACCATCACGATGTGTTGTGTGATACGGTCCCCAGACATCCACATGAATCAAAGAAAGTATAGTAGTGGAACGCTTGGTATGTAAAGGGAAAGATGTGCGAGGTTGTTTTGCAAGAGGACAGATAGGACATTTAGAGTATGGAAAAGAAATACTCTGCCCCATTCTTGAATGTAAAAGAAAGTCTTTATCATTGGCAATAGCATTACACAATGATAACTTATTGAAAGGAATTGAATTCAAATCTAGATTACTTGGAACACTGGTCCAGAAATATAAACCTTCAGAAAGACTAACCAAGCCCATCAATTTCCCAGTCGAAAGGGCCTGAAAAAAACATGTGTCAGCATTGAAAAGTATTTGACAGGAATTTTCTTTGCAGACTTTGGATACGGAAATCAGATTGAACTAAAATTGTGGGACATATAGGACATTTTTCAGGATAATTTGGGAGCTAAGTTGGATAGTTCCTGTCATTGTGACATGAGTAATATTCCCATTTGGGAGTTGTACAGAAATCGGCGTGTCCAATTTCCTATGCACTTGTGAGAAAAAATTTATATTACAAATGATATGGTCACTTGCTCCTGAGTCAACTATCCATGCCTTCTTTGAAATTGAATTAATCAGGCAATGGGATATACCTGAGAAATGGCCTCCTTTATTTCCAATGTCAGCTTTCTGTAATGCCTGCATCAACTGCTGATATTGCCCATAAGAAATTGGTCGGTCACTAATTGATCCAGTAGGTCCAGTCACCTGGTAAGCTGCAGAATACCCTTTCTTTTTTTCTTTTTCTCCTGGCTTTCTATGCAATTTCCAACAATTTTCTATGGTATGATGGGGACGTTTGCAATGTTCACAATATAATTTACCTCTTCCCCTGGAATTTTGTCCGAAATTTCGAACTGATGCTGAATAAAATTGGCCGTCGGATGATTTAATCGTGGAATTATCTCCACCGTCCGATGCACCGTATAGATCGACCGCTTGCGGACCGTTGGATCGACGCGCTAAATCCAGACCGTCAGATCTCTGTGGGAAATCAAGGCTGTCAGATCTCCGCGGGAAATCAAGGCCGTCAGATCTCCGCGGGAAATCCAGGCCGTCAGATCTCCGGATCGAATCTCCACCGTAGGCGCCTTCCCTTTTAAGGGTTTTGTCCGCGGTTGCAAACCCTAGCCCCTCGCGAATTTCTCTCTCCCGAGCTAGGGTTCTTGCCCCCGATTCCTTTCCGCGGCGATCTCCGCGAAGAGCGAGGGCGACGACTTCGCCTCCTCGTGCTTGCTCCGGTGCTGTGAGCCGTTGGCTTTCTTCCTGGACAGCCAGCTGAAAAATCCGGCCGAGGGGTGGCACGGGATCCATCGCCAGGATCTGCGAACGAAATGTTAGGTATGTTTCGTTCAATATCAAGAGAAACCGAGTGGATTTCTCCCTCTCTTTGATGGATTTATACTGCCTGAGGGTTTCGGGAGGTCCCTCGAGTTTTTCTTCCGTGGCCTCGAGCTCGTTCCAGAGCGATGACAGTTTGTTGTAAATCGCTGTGACGGACATGTTTCCTTGCTTGAGATCTGTTAATTCCTGCATGAGACAAAAAAATTTTGCTCGATCGAGCTTCCCATACATTTCCTTTATGTTGTCCCACATGGTTTTTGAATCTTCCGTCGGTGGGAGACCTGCTGCGACGTCTGGCGAGATGTAGTTGCCGATCCAGGTGCGGATCAGGTGATTGCACTTTTGCCAGTGCCTCACCAGCCTTTCATCCGTCGGAACAGGTACAGTTCCGTCAAGGAAACCGTCTTTATCTTTTGTGATGAGGGCCCGCCGGAAGTCTTGCGACCATTTGTTGTATTTTTCCGGTCTGGTTAGTTGCAGGCTAATCAGTCGCAACTCTGGACCGTTGGCGGTTGATACGTGCAGGGGATCGCCTGGCTCCGGTCGACCGGTGATGGCTGCAATTGGAAAAGGTAAAAATCCGGGTGAGAGGTTCAGGTAGGGATTCGTCCCTGTACCCGACCCATTGAACCCGGTTCCATGACCCGTATTAAAAAATCCCGGATGAGGATTTGTTCCGGAACCCGCTTCTCCAGACCCGTTTATTCGTTCTGCCTCGGCGGCTGAGTTTGCCCCGCTTGCGGATGGTAGACTCCCGTCAAGTTGAACATTGCTCTGGTAACTTGTTACCCCCGGCAATGATGGATTCGGGCCTTGCCCGACGTACCATGGATAAGGTACCCATTGGTAAGGATGGCCCTGAATGGGCTGCCCCATATTCGCCTGAGCCGGGTATATCTGCCATTGAGTCTGGATTTGTTGCTGGGTTGTGGAAACTGCAGGTATCGCATGGATGCTGTGGCCTTGTGTTTCTCCTATCGGTGCGACGTCCCCTGTGGAGGGAACGCCGGTTGTCCCAGGGAGCAGATCCTCTGGATGCATGGTAAAAATTCCATTTCTTCTTCCTTCGTACAGATTCTTTCGTATTCAAGACGTTGATCTGTCTTGCAGCTTCGAAAGCAATCAATTGCGGAAGATGGAGCTTAAAGCCTCAGCTCTGATACCATGTCAGAATGTGAAGGCAAGTAAGGAACGGACGACAAAGAGAAAGGAGAAGAGCAAGGTTTGGGAAGAAGTTTTTCTTGTATTCTGTGTCAATCAATGTACAATGCTTTGCTGTTTATATTACAAAGTGTATACACAAAGAAAAAGGTAATGTAATATTCTAAAAATCAATCTAATATAAGATTGATTCTCTGTAATCAATCAATTCCCAATATACTTTCAGAATCTTTTTGCATATCTTCCAACAGGTACGAAAGGCTTAGCAGGTTTCTGATGAGTAATGGATTCAAGAAAGATATGGTCGACACTACTTTATTTATCAAGAAAGAAGGTAAACATTTATTTCTAGTCCAAACATATGTTGATAACATTATCTTTGGTTCTTTTAATGAACTTTTCTACAAGAAATTATCTAAGTCTATGTAGGAAGAATTCGAAATGAGTTTGATGGGGGAATTGACCTTCTTTTTGGGTCTACAAGTTAGACAATCCAAAGAAGCAACCTTTATCTATCAAGAAAAATTTGCCAAAGACATTGTCAAGAAGTTTGAAATGGAGAATTGCAAAAAGATTGAGACCCCTGTGTCAAGTTACTCCAAATTTGATAAGGATGAAGGTGACAAGAAGGTGGACCAAAAGACTTACGGAAGCATGATTGGTTTTCTTCTATATATTACCATTTCTCATCTTGATATTCTATTTAGTGTGTGCGTGTGTGCAATGTTCTAAGCTGATCCTAGAGAATCTCATCTCAGTGTTGTTAAATATATTATCAAATATATTGCGATTAATCCTAAGTTAGGTTTGTGGTATCCAAAAGGATGAGACTTTACCCTCTTAGATACTCAAATGCCGATTTAGCCAATTGTAGAGTTGATAGGAAAAGCACTTTAGGGATATGCCAACTTCTAGAACAAATGTTGGTGTCCTGGTTCTAAAAAAAACAACACATTGTGGCACTCTCAATCACAGAAGCAGAATATGTTGCTCTTGGTAGTTGTCGTTATCAAATTTTATGGATTAGACAATAACTGAGAAACTTTGGAGTGGAAGAATCCTGTATTGAAATTAGATGCAACAACACAAGCGCGATCAATCTCACTGAGAACCCCATTCTTCATTCAAGAGTGAAGCACATTGAGATCCGACACCATTTTATAAGAGATCATGTGTCTAGTGAAACTAATATTCAGTTTGTTGATTCAAAGAATCAACTAGCAGATACTTTTGCCAAGTCTCTTGAGAAAGGTAAGTTTCAATATATTCATGAAAGACTCCATATTACTTACCCTTTTGGTTAAAGTCTATGAAAGGCAAACTCAAGAGTACAATCTTCTGCAAGAAATATCACTCTAGAAGTACACTTAAACTCAGGTATTTGTGATTCAAATTTTTGGCCCGTAAGTTTCCTTCCTTATCAAACAATATGAATATTTCACATATATTCAGATTTTCTATTTTCCATTTATGGTTTTTGGAAGTTGTGGCTTAATTTTCATCTTTTCCCATATTTCAGTTATTGGATAAAAAATTTCCAAAAATTTTCAATTATTTTTCAGATATTCCAAAATGGCAGTTATTTTTCCTTTATGCCTATTCATTTGCCTTGGTTCAAAATCTTTAAAAATTCTAATCCACTCTCTCTTTCCTTATGATCATTTTCCTCTACAAACCCTAACTTCTGAAGCAGTTTCTTTTTCTCTCTCACTTTCAATCTTCTTCTTTGTTCTCTAAAACTTCTTTGCCATCACGTCTTCCGAGTCCTCCAAGTTTGTCTCAGTATCCTCATAACGGAAGTCCTCTCGCATTGCTAGCAAAGTGTCACATCCTAAATCTCGAGCGTGCGCATATCCCTCAGTGGTTGATAAAATCACAACGTTTCATGACGCGTCGCCGACCCAATCGATTCATGTACAAGTGGAAGCAAAAGAAACAAACCCTAGACAACACACAACATAAGATAGAAAAGCAGGACAATCAATTTCACAAACCACACTTTTATAAACAAACTAGTTTGTCTACAAAAAGATCGGCTTTCAAAAAGAAGCTGTCTTAAGACCTACTGGTCGGACACATTCGCCGATCCTTTGTACTCCACTTCGACAAGCTCTGGGGGCATCGGGTCCTCCACAACCCCATCAGGAGGGTCAGTTGCACCCTCACTCGGAGTGGCGTTGACCACCACGGCGAGGATATCAAAACCCTAAAAGGGACCTACCCTATACCTATAGAGCCCACGGCGAAACCACGCCCTGAATCAATGGGGTACCCTTTGAGGTAGGCCCTCATTGACCTAGACAGTGGTTGCTATAAGCTCATAGACCCAGTGACTCTCGGGTATAGGGACGTCTATACTTCACTCAGAAATCCCTTGAGGTTGTCCAAAACGAATCGGAGTGACTACCATCTAAGGACCTAAAAAGGTTAAGCCCACGACGGGGTGAGACAACGTCTCAACAAGTCTACTTCCTAAACCTCGATTAGGAAGGAAATATGCCTAGAGGTAGTCTATATTGTCACACCTCGAACCCCAGGCACACAACAACCCCTTCCTTGGTCGATAGAAAGCGACGTCCCAGGACGCGTCACCGACCCTTTCTTTTAATTGCATATGTGGAAGCATATAATAAAATCCCCATACAACACAAATATGGGATATAAAAACAGAATACCATTTTCACCAAAACACTTTTCATAAACAAACTAGTTTATACACAGAGGCTAACTCTAAGGTCTATGTACAGGAGGTCTATCTCCAAGAAGAATTACTGAGCCATCCATGCTCCTGACCCTTCCACCTCAAGCTTCTGGTTCTTCACCCTAGGGACCTGAAAATATAAGCCCAGGATGGGGTGATACAATGTCTCAACAAGTTCACCCCCTAAACCCCAATTAGTACACCAACTCAACTCGGGGTATCTCTCCAGAACCACCCCATAAACAAAACCACGACTAACAACCAACAATCAAATAATCAGTTCGCACGCAATCTTACCTGGTATGCCATACTCTGCACGATATATCTCGGCACAATAAACGCAATGCACATGGCCATTAAATGATGCAGTTCATCAATCACGTACGAGTCACGTCACAAGCGATCTCACCTAGCCATTGCCACACCGTGCACGTTATCGATTCATGCATGTGTGCCATAAACAATGTGATAAACTCATGTAGAACTATAACCAATGATGCCATGATTTTCATACGTTCTTGCACTTTAGTGCATCACCTATCACGCATTAATCGATCACACGGGTCCCGATTATAAGGTAAAATTGTTATGACACATCTCATACTGTGCCAAATAATTTTATCCCATAATAAGGCGCAACGATCTCAACATTCATGTGTGATCCAATTGTTACTACCCTTCCTAGGGTTACAATTATCACCACCCTTCCCAGGGTTACAACCGAGCTCCCGCTTGTGTCTACTGACATGACCAGGCATCGCCCTCCCCCGTGAGGTGCGGTAATGTCTAGAACTCCTGCCTAGACGATATCCCAAAGAGGGACATCGATCCGGCCTCTACTGCGATCGGCTTCCGAACTCCCGTCAGGCATCACCCCCAAACTCCCGTTGGGTGACGATTTCCACTTAGTGATCAAGCAAGCATACCACCACAACCCACTTTTTCATAAAAGCGGTCCATTTCCAATGTCCCTCGGACAAATCATTTTTTCCCCTTTTTGTGGAAACCATACAATTCATGCAGATGTCCATGCATTTACACATCACATTCACTTCATAAGATTAGAAACACATGAATTTAGACAACTTTTCACTTCTGGATGAACAAATCGGGTGAACAGTACTTTGTGAATAGTACCTCGTGAACAGTAATTTATGAACAATGCACTACGAACAGTGAAATTTCAGAATTAAATAATTAATAAATTAAATTCAGAAATTAAGCAAAACATTAATTAAGACAAACAATAAATTAATTAAGGCTAAACATGCTTAATTAAGCACATAAGCATCATTAAGCAATTAAAGTGAGATTAAGCTAAACTAATCTTAACCATCCATCTAACCACCTATCTTAGGGCTAATAAAACTTAATTAAACCTCCTAAACTAGAATTAGCGCTAACTAAACCAACCTTAAGCAAGTTTAGGCACTAGTCGACGAATTAGGAGCTAAACTCACCTGTTAAGCAGGCCGGAGACACAGACGCAATAGTGACAATGGAGGCTACGCACGAGGACCTCAACCATAGCGATCTAAGGCGGTCCCAAGCTTAAAACAGCAGCAACAAACTCTACTTCTCACTATAACTCTGAAACACTGCACTGCCGGAGGAGAAAAGGACTTCGCCGGGCTTATCAAAGCTTCGGCAAGGGGTTGGCTGGAGACCAGCAGCACTTGAGAGTCAAAGGGGACCTGCTGGTAGATGGGTTGGGTGGAGGTTGGGTCGGAATGGGAGAAAAACGGTTGAAACAGCAAAACAGTGCAAGTGAGTAGGCGGACCGATGGACCAGTGAACGGTTTCTTTTGGTCGGTCGGCGGGTCAGCCCGCGGCTCCAATCGGCGAGCGGCTGCCTCTGTTTATACGGTTTGGATGTCCTAAGCACAGTGGCGGGTGGCATGGGTGTTGATTCGCATGGGAAGGCAACAATCAACTCCTATTTTTAGAGGAAGGTCAGTTGGAGCAGAAGTAGGAAGAAGAAGAAATGGAAGGAAAATAGGAGAGAGAAAGGGCTACGAATTTTCTTGGCTGAAGGAGGGAGAGAGAGTGATGGGAGAGTTGGCTATTCTCTAGTTCTTTGAGCCCACAAAAGGCTTCAACAATGGATAAAGTGGGCTGCAAGGAGGAAGAAGGAAGCTGCTAAAGATGGAGGGGCCACACAAATATCCAAAACACTCAAGTTTTATGCCCCACCATGCATGGCTGTCTTCCTTAGCCAATTTGCAACATCCAAGCTTCCTTAGCAAGCCAGCCAAGTGGTCCAAATGTTACTCCCCACAAGGCCTACAAATTTTGGAACACTTGCCATCCCATTTCATTCAATTCCCCTTTAATTCCAATTCAATTCTCTTCAGTTGAGCTCCATTTGGCCCCCATATAAAATCAGCCAAGGTGCCATCATCCATCTCATGATTTTTCCTCATCAATTGAACCAACTTGAATCCTAAAAATACGACAAAAAATGGCCTTATAATTTTCCCGGTAAAAAATACCCTTACTTTGAATTTTTGCCGAAATCTCGGTTTTGCAGAAAAATCTTTGGACGATGAGTCAATGTTCCTAAAATGAATCGCGACATGATAGAACTTTCAATTTCTGAAATCGGGTTCAAATTCACAGTTAATTTCAACCGTGCACGATTTTAACGTGACCTTTTTAGGAATTTTTAGTGCAATTGACCCGTGGTCGATTATTTTTTAGTCACATTGTGCATCTTTGACTCATTGGTGACTCTTGGTTGTTGTGAAAATCTCAAGATTTCAAATGCGGACACAGGATATATGACAGAAAAAACGGTCTAGTGCCGATCGACAAGAATTTTGCAATTGGGTAGAATCATCTATACTCTAATCACATACCTCAGTCGAACCGACTTATCTCCAATCTATGATCGATTTTGACAGTGTCGTATTGACCCTTGCAAATTAGCACGGTCGAGCAATCGATTTATGATCGAATTCTCAAGTCTATTACGTTAAAATCCCTTAACGGCTTTACCTGATAAACTAGTTACCTCGTGAGTGATCAGCTCAAAGAAAAAAAAACTATAGGCTCGTCGATGAAAAGCCCAACTCATCCAATTGAAAACAGAATCAGAAATTCAAGATGTCACATATACACACAACACAAAGGACTTACCTCGCCTAAGTTCCCTCTTGCACGTCAGTACAATTCATATATCACATATGTGTAGTAATAACACTTGATCATTTGGAACGTCTCAATTCACATCTCAATCAATCAATCGATCACAGGGGTCCCGATTATAAGGCCAAATCGTTATGACATGTTCTATACCATGCCACAAAATTTTGTCTCATAATCAGGCACATCTAACTCAATCAATCATGCGTTCCAATTGATTACTGCCCGCATAGGCACGATCTACCGACGCACATTGGTCTTTTGGCATAGCCAGGCTTCGTCTCATTCCTTGAGCATGGCAATATCCACAGACGCACATCGAAGACAGTATTCTTAAAGGAGCATCAGTCCAGAATTTACTGCGACGGGCATCTATTGTCCAGGGGCATCTCATATAGGGGCAACGTCCATCCAACGCACATCGGGGACAAGTTCTCATAATCAATCCCAGCCAAGGACATTGTGCTTTACACTCACAAGCCTCAATTAAGATAATGTGCTTGGCCTATTTTCTACATATTAAAAACACTCGATAAAAATAATCGTGTGCGGGTACATGGTCAGATCAAACCTTAAAAATTGATATCATTCCTTTTAAAATCCCACTATTTGATATAGTATTTAAAAGCATTTTCAGTGTCAAAACCTGACACACGGTATTTTCTAATTAAATACCAAAATTTCACAATTTTGAAATAAATACTCGAAGTTCACAATCATCACTCAATTGCACATTTTAACAATCAATTGCATAAACTGGTCACACCACGACAATCAGCATGAAATTCCGGCCACAGGCTATCCCGGTATAATTTCTAATAAATAATAAATAATTAAAGAAATTGCAAATTAATTAAATAAATGCAATTTAATTCAATAAATACACACTTAGGCCTAAAACACTAATTTAACCACCTAAACGGTTCTAGAAAAATAATGCACCCATCCACATAAATAATACAATCTATTTAGCCCTTAACTAATCTAATCTAACCACCTAACAATCATAATTAACCAACTAAATCACTAATTACATCTAACTAACCACCTAAGCCATACTTAGCCTAATCTAATTAATCCTTAAGCATAATTAACCTCCTAAGCAAGGTTTAGTGAGTAAACTCACTGGATTAGTGAACCGGTGAGTCCACGGCGACGGCAACGTGAAGGCGGGCAACAATCAAACCTGCGGCGACCACAAACGAAGTTCGGACGGGCCCGGAAAAGGCCCATGAAGCTCACAGTTAGGCTATGAGGTTTAGTTCTGCTCTTGGGTTGCAAGGGCTGCTCAAGTGGCTTATATGGGCTAGAATGGCCATGGCAGGACGGCGGTGGCTACAGTGGGTCCAAGCGGGGCTTCAGACAGCTGGACGGTGATGGAGGGGCTCAGTCAGACGGCGACAGACACGAGACCGATGGCCTGGACGCGCAGCTTGACTCGTGGGTGTGTGGGCTGGCACACAACAGACAAACTTCAAGTGGCATGGCAGGGGCATGGCGGTGCTCGGACAGGTGGCAAGGGTGATCGACGGGTTGCAACTTGCTTTCTCTAGTTCTCGGTTGGTCTTCTAGAGCACAAACAACCACAACAATGGAAGAACTAAGGCTGAGGAAGAAGGAGTGAGCTGCAGCTTGAGGGGGCCTCAAAACACCACAAAAGTCTTCTAAAAATATCCAAACCAGCATCACAAGCCCTCAAAGTCCATGGCTGTTATCCTCAGCCATCTTCCTCCCCAAGACTTCCCCAACAAGCCTCCCAAATGGCCCAACCGTTGCTGCCCACCTTGGCCTACAAATTTTGCAACATTCCCCTCCTATTTCAATTCAATTCCTCTCCAAATTGATCCAATTGATGCCCCAAAAATTCAGCCAAGGTATCCACACTTAATTCCACATTTTTCCTTACCAATTAGTCCAACATGAATGCAAAAATGCAACAAAAAATGATCATCTAATTTTCCTGGTCCAAAATAGCCCAACTTTGAATTTTCGCCAAAAACTCGGGTTTGTAGAAAAATCTTCAAATGATGAGTCGACGTTCCTAAAATAGAGCGTGACATGACAGAACTTTCAATTTCTGAAATCGGATTCAATTTTGCGGTTAATTTCAACCGGACCCAATTTTCGTATAACATAACCTACTGGGTAACTTTAAGGAATTTTTAGCACATTTGACTCGTGGTTGATTATTTTCGAGTCATATTGTACATCTTTGACTTATTGGCAATTCTCGGTTGCCGTGAAAATCTCGAGGTTTCAATTACGAGCACAGGGCACAAAAACGACAGAAAAATCAGTTTAGTGCCGTTCAATGAGAATTTTGCAATTAGGTGGAATCACTCACACTTTAATCACATACCTCAGTCGAATCGATCTATCTCCTATCTATGATTGATTTTGACAGTGCCGTATCGACCCTTGCAGATTAGCACGGTTGAGCAGTCAATTTCTGGTCGAATCCTCAAGTCTATTACGTTTAAATTCCTTAACGGCATCACCTGATGGATTAGTTATCTCGTGAGTGATCAGCTCAGAGAAAAGAATTATAGGTGCATTGATAAAAAGCATAATTCATTCAATCGAAAACAAAATCAGAAAATCAGGCTATGACACAAATGGCCTTGATCTACTAAGTATACACAGACTCACTTTGATCTTATAAGGGACGAATCTCCACGAAGTAGCAATCGGCCTGTAGCAGAGTAAGAAGTCACTCAGGGTGCAACCCCTATTTTGGTAAGAAAACCTAATGTTATTCTGAAGCATTATGAACTATTAGAGTGGAAGGGGTCCCATGGATTTCACCACTAATTTCTTACAAGACAACAAGTATGGTAATGAGACTTTGTTTTTACAAGCGATGGAGAAATTGGTTTTGGCGAAACCTGGAAGAACATAGGAGGATTTTACAGCCTTTCCTCCTGACCTTAGGTTTGTGACAGAGAGTCAAGTTGAAGGCAAGAAGGAAGATGATGATGGAAGGCTGTTTAAGAACTTTCGGCCTAAGATGGGTATTGCTACTTGTATAAAGGGATTGAAAGGAAAGTTGTTTCGGTCTAAGGAACATAATGACATTTATGCACAAATGCTGAATATAGGTGTGATAAATTATCGAATGGTTGACTTTGATTTTCTAAAAACCATTAAAATTTCTCTTAGGGAGAAGTTAGGAAAACTTTAAATGGAGAATTTTTGCCCTGGAATCGTCTGATGTCTATCTAGAATTGACTACCTACTTTTATTCGAATCTCTCTATTCTGTCTCCCACTCACATTCAAGTTATTATGTGTGAACAAGTTTTTGATTTAGATGTTAATTTGCTAGCTGAGATTCTAGGAGTAGAAAGGTATGAATTTTTGCCCATCAATGTTTCGAACGAAGAGGTGACCAAGTTTCTGATCAAGGATAAGACTTCAAAAGGGAGTATCACTTACTCTAGGCTGTCATCCTTCAATATCCTATTCCACAAGATTGTGATCAATCAATGTTTCCAAATTTGAAGCCAAAATGATGTGGGCCATTAGAAATCAAGTTGCTTTCTCTCTACCACATACCATTATGTTACACATGTACAAAACAATGATGAAAAGAAAAGGGGCAACTTCCTTATGGCACCTTAGTGACCAGGTTGTTTCAGCACTTCAAAATACAACCTCCTTATAGTCTTTGCTCTAGAACTCTTCCTTCTATGTAGATTGGCTTCAAAATGATTGCTAAGATGTGACTGAAAGATACATCTGATGTTTAGGAACATATGAAGAAAGAGTCTGCTAGTTTTGCCAAAGCAAGTACTACAGCTAAGAAAAAGAGGAAAGGAGAAAGTGTAGTCTCCAGGACTCCTAAAAAAAAGAGACTTTTCCTTCTATTGAGAGATAAGGATGAGGATGAATATGAAGACGAGACTCTTTTTGATTTAGTTGCAGGTATTGCTATGTGAGATCCTATTACTGGGTTGGCTAAATCTGAGGAAGAGGCTGAAGAGAGTGAAAAGTGAGATGAAAGTGTTAATGTGGAAACGGGAGATCAAGAAGACAAAGAAGAGGAAGAGAAAGATGGAGGTGATAACAAAGAAGATGACCTTCAGAAAGAACGGGATGATGTTGCTCATGATGGAGATAATGCTGCAGGGGATGTATAGGATGCAAGCATGGGTGATCAACTTGAAAGAGGAGACCCTCTTGGTCAAACTAAAAGCATAGAAGCAAGAGTTACTGAGAAAACTCCTTTCCAAAAACAAGCTGCAAGGTAGACCTTTTAGTGACACTCAGGTAAGTCGTTCTCTACCTGATGCAGAGGACATTTACACATCACATTTCCCTAAGGATTCTGTGGACAAGGACAAACAGATTGATGTTCAAGGGGAGCAACAAACTTCCTGAAATTACTAGTATGAACACCTAGAGGGGGGTGAATAAGTGTGAAGACAATTTTTCACAAAGAATAGTAGAAATATTTTGCTTCTGAAACTGAGTCTGAAGAACAACAGACTTTGAGCAAATTTAGACTTTAGTAGTTAAATAGAACTATGAGCAAAATAAAGGAGTTAAGAGAAGAGAATAAAAACACATAATTTATAGTGGTTCGGCTTAGATCAAACCTATGTCCACTCTCCATGCTGACAGCCTCCTAGCTGGATTCCACTATGAATCAAAAGAGAATTTATAGTATGTGATCTCAACTTCTCAGTGAAGAGTCTCTATTGCTCTTTCACGAAGTCACACTATAAGTATTTCTCTCTTTTGAGTATAATTTTAGAGCTCAGTAAACATAATAACAAGAAACTGGAAAGTCCGTCAATCCTGTTCGCCAGACTTTGGAATTTCTCTTTCATGCACTCTATCGAACAACTAGAGAGTCCTCCTTAAATACTCACTCATGCCATCTCGACCGTTGACACTTTCCAAATGAATTCTTCTAATCAACCTGTTGGACAGAATCAATCAAGGAGATCTTCGAGCCGTTTGAAGATTATGATGAAAGCCCGTCAATCCTGTTAACCCATTCAATTAGGATCTTAGTTTCCATAAGTAGATTCTTTCCATATTTACTTGCTATCCGAAAAGAGTTGATGTATCTAAATTGATTCCAACAAAGGTAATCAATCTCGTAGGTGATATTTCCATCCAAAAGGCCATATACAACCTGCTCGATCCATACTCTTGAAGTAAGAAAGATAATCCCTCATCTAAATAAGTCTTCATTATTCACTTATGTTCAATCTAGAATTTGTCAAAGTGGGCAGACTTTTGATGTAGTACAGACTTTGACATTAAAGTCTGGCAGTCTTTAAATTTTGACACAAAAGTCTGGAAATCTTCAGAATAGACTTTGAATAAGTTTTCTCAACTTCAAAACATCAAAGGATTTTTCTCGAACAATCTCCCATTTTTGTCACTTCCCTGTAGATTTAAAGATTTATACCCTACAAAACAACTCTTAGTACTACACAATATCTTATAAAAACAAATAGTTGAGGATCTGGATAGTTTTCGATTATGCAACCACAGAAAACATGTTAATCTTGAAAAATTAGACAAACATCAAGATATAAACATCCACATCCATAAAAGTTGCTGCAGTTCAAGACAATCAAACAAAATCAAATATGTAAAAGTTCAAAAGTAAGTTCAAATCTGCACATTCTCCCCATTTTTGTCAATAGCAAAAAGTGGAGAAAGTCAAAATAGAAAAGAGATAAAATGGAATCAAGGTCATCGAAGAACTCGAACTAGTTGGAAATCCCCCATGGACTGCACTACCTCTTCAATCTTCTGGCACTGGCGATGAACATTCTCGACTTCAGTGTGAATAGTCTTGAGAATTTGAACAGCCTGATCATTCGTTACCACAGTCTAAGATACTTGCTGATTCAAAGTTTGTACCTAAGTATCTAAAGACTGTATCTTTCCAGTGTGAAAATCAGAAGAGGATCTCAACGCATTGTGAAGTCTTTGAATCTCAATCTTCATAGTGTATTGCTGAGCTTTTACCTCCAAAAGGAGTTCTATCATCCTTGGATAGTCACCAGTCAATTCAATTTGCGCACTAGCTTCAGCAAATTGAATTCATGGAGAGTTAAGATATGAGGGAACATCAACTTGTCTAGCCCCATGAATTGAAGTTGATTCTTCAATGTCAACTTCAGGAAATTGAGAAGCATATACATCTTCTGGGTCTGCAGGAGATCGACTGGTACCATCACTTGCAAAATGAGGAGAAGAAGTCCCTATTTTTTCAACAGCTCCCCTTGTTTTTGTGCCTACAGGTGGAGAAGGGATTCCTTCTTCTTGAGTCTTCTCATCTTCAGAATGAGAGTGATGGGCTTTCTCTATTAGTGCTCCTACCGGTCCACTCTTAGTTGCTTCTGAATCTTCAGACAATGTGATCGCAACTGTCTCTACATAAGAGTCATCCTCATGACCTTCTCATTCTTCTTCAGGCCTTGTTCCTTCTTCTCTTTCTACTTCTTCCTTCTATGTTTCTTCAGCTTCATCATGCTCTCCTTGCTTTTCTTGCTCTGCCTCTTCTTGCTCTGCTTCTTCTCTGTTTCCTCCTTCCTTTTCCTTTGGTTTCTCAAAACCAACAAAACCTTGAAGATTCTTTAAGGAAATTGCAGAAATTGTAAGATCATCGTCATCCTCTTCGTCTTGCAGGATGAGTGATCTTCTCTTCTTGACAGGTTCTTTCATAACTTCCTTGCCTTTCTCTTTCTTACAACAGAATCTTCCTTGGTTTTGCTTGAGGACTCCTCCTTCAAGCGCTCAATAGCTTTGTTCAAATCCTTCAACCGCATCTTTGAAATCATCTTCAGTCCTATTACCATAGGAAGAATAGTGTGAGAGCAAAGTGAGGCGCGAAACTAGATCTGAAAATGTCTAAACAACTTTGTAACCAGCACTAAATAAGGCAAATGTCATTTATCCTTCATAACTGTCCTGTACATGTGCATTAGGATAGTATGAGGGAGTGAAAATCTCTTCCCATTGCAAATAGCAAACATCAGTCTTGCTTCGAATTTGGAAACATCTGTTTTGACATAACCTTTGGTCTGATGCGGTTAATGACAACTTTGTGCAACAGAACATTTGAGACTGACAGTCTAGAATAAGTGACGTTTCCTTCTAGTAATCTATCTTTGACAAGAAATCTCGTTGCTTGGCCAACTAAGACACTGATTGGTTGAAAACCACTCCTTTCCACCCTAATAATGTCTGCCAATGTGTCAACATCCACCACATACTCTTTATCACTCACTGTAAACTAGATTCAATTCTAGTTAAGAAAAGATAGATTTGAGTAGAAAAATGCAGTCAACTCTGGATATGCAATAGCCATCTCAGAACAAAAATTCTCAAGTTGAAGGAAAGCCAACTTTTCCCTTAAATTCACCTTGATCGAGTCTAAAAAGTCAAAATCGACAGTTCGAGGGTTCATCACCCCTCTTTTCAGCATTTGGTTGTAAACCTTTTTGTGCTCTTTAGAATGAAAGAGTTTCGTTCTATCACCCGGTTCATTAGCAGCCACACCCATTCTAGGTTGAAGGTTCAAAAACATCATTTCATCATCATCCTTGTTTTCAGGATGCTTAAAACTGAACCTAAGGTCTGCAGGAAAGTTAAGAAAAGCTTTATCTACCACTCCTATCGGTGCTATTCCTAAGCATTCCATTATTCTCAAAAACAACGTTTCATTCTTATGCCCGTGTCCTCTTAGAAAATTGGTAATAAAGGACATTAGTGTACCACCCATTTTCAAATAACCATAATGTTTATAAAGAACCCGGGGTGTTAAAGTCCTAAGAGGTATTGCGTCTTGCTCGACTTCCTCTTCCAGAGGTTGCTGCGGAGGATTTTGCGGAGACTTTGGGGAGATTTCTGCGGTGATTGCTGCGGAGAGTCTTCTTTAGTGAGATCAAAATGTGTCTGCCCTTCTGGCACATTCCGAGGCCCTTTGCTTGCAATCCGAGAGGATTTCCTTTGGCAAGACATACTTGCAGACTAGGAGGATTTCGAAGACAAGTTCGAGCGTAGGAAAGATGAAAACTTGTAAAGAAATCTTGAGAGTAGAGATCGAGGGAGAAGAGAATCGCTCTTAGGGTTTGAGAGGCAGTAGAGGAAATGAACCGTTTTGAGAGATAAAAAGGTTTTCAAACCCGGGAAAATGAAACGACACAAAAGAAAAATGCCTTTTCGGAATCAATTAAAAATGATAACTAAAATTTCCAAAATCAAATTTTAGCAAGAATAATATAACTTCTAAAAAGGCAAGTGATGATTTTAATAAAGTCATACATTTTCACAAATTTCATACTAAAATTAAAATACCTGGATTCAAGAGATTCTCAACTGCAGTAGCATATGGAAATTCTGAATCTAACCATCTTCAGACTTTAAATAATAGGAGGTATAATATTCAATTTGGTGCAAATAGACTCGAATAGATTTTTCTCTGGAGGTTTCGTAAAGATGTTTGCCAGCTGATTCTTTGAATAAATGAACTGAATCATAATCTCCCCATTCTAGACATGATCCCTTATGAAATGATGTCGAATCTCTATATGCTTCACCCTTGAATGAAGAATTGGGTTCTTGGTGAGATTAATAGCATAGGTGTTATTGCATTTGATCTCGGTTCATGATTCTTCAATCCCAAAGTCTCTTAGTTGTTGTCTTATCCATAGGATTTGAGAATAACAACTCCCAAGAGCAACATACTCTGCTTCTGCTGTTGATAATGCTACAGTACTTTGCTTTCTTAAGAACCAATTGTCACGACCTCCTTTTTTCCATCCGGGAAAAAGAAGAAGATTTAGGGGTATTTGCCTAAAGAGGCGAACCAATGGCCCTAAATTAGGCGCGAGCTCTCCCAAGCCCATACCTCGTGCGACATTAGATTTTGAATTTTAGTTCTTAACAACCTATGTAATTCTAGGAGTCGCCGCTAGCCTATTGGGTTCGGCTAGAAACCAATCAAGACACGGGAGTATTGTCTCGATTCCTACGCAACCAAAGATTTCTAGGAACGGGGACTTGTTTACACCAATGTTTCTATTAGCGCCCTTGCAGTACCACTAACTTGGAAGGTTGTTTATCTAAATGGCGACACAATCTTGATTACCAATTATATTCTTTATGAAACTACTAAGTGTCCATGCAAATGTTTTTGTAATTTAGTTTTTTTTTTTTAATGTTTAGACTAATCCTAACATAATTTAGAAGAGAAATTTACACTCAAATTAATGAAAAGCAGTGCGTAAGTAAATATCCAAGAAATTGAAATGACTTGAAAATAAACGCGGAAAAGGTAAACCTGATACAAGTTAGGCAAATAATATTACATGGCCTTGTTATCACGCCCCGGGACAGGACCCCCATGAGCAAAATGAGAATTCAAATATGCATGAAATTACTCTATATGCATGAAATTATTTTAAATAATTTTAATCTACGCAAAATGGATTATTTACAAAAATGGTTATAAAATACCAAAATAACATTAAATTAGGAAAATTTCATATATGTGATTTCTATCCTAATTTGATGCAATCTAACATTTTTTTTTTGATATTTTTGAAATTTTCATATTTGTCTCCTTTTTTTAATTATTTTTTTATAAATTAATAATAATTCCTTAAACCGATCTATGCTAACATGGGTAACACATCACATGAATACCACAATAATTAAGCTCAAATCGACCGCTTCAAGATCAAAGCTTAGTTTGGGCATTTTGTCAAACACTTGGTGTGCATTAAACTAGCCCCAATAGCCTCCTCGAGCCATGTTTGCAACCTTCAATCTCCACTCATAAGCAATCTCATATGGAACTAAAACATCAAGGTTAAACTACCACATGCAAAGAGTAAGATTAGATAGAAATCATAGCTTAAAACACACGAAATCCAAGCTGGAATTGTCATCAAATATGCAGGTTTGATCTGATTTTGCAAATCTGGGTTCAAACTAAGTCAAGCAAACAGGTTGAATGCCCATATTCAAGCCCCAACACTCATCACATACGAGATCTAAGGGAAACATTACTTAATCTGAGTGAAAGTAAGTAACATGAGCTTTCAAATGCAAGAAACATCATAGAGAATGACCCACCGAACAACACCAAAACGATCTCTCCAAGAAGCACACATGCAAAACTCTTGAAGAGATTTCAAACACTTGGAAAAATTTCAACCTCAGAAATCAATTTTCCAGGCTGGTTTTCCTCTTGATTTTCATGATCAAAACATGCTCAAAATCGAAAATAAGTACATCTAAGATGCTTACCTTGCCTCCTAGTTTCCTTTTCAAGTGGTTATTGGCCGATGAAATCGACAAATTATCCTCGGGGGCCTGTAGAAGTTGGCTTCTTCAACTGAAAATGAAATCTACAAAAAAAAACAAAAAAACTGAGAACGAAGGTTTTCGTTGACCTCTAACATTAGACTTCAAAACGTATTTTGTTGGAAAAATCGATACCACGCCAAACTAAATGTATTCTAGTTTGGGTTAAAAGTCAATTTTTTCCTCATTTATCTCTCAACTTTTTCGAAAACACTGGCTTTCCCTCACTCGTGACCAACCAGTCTCAACACCAAGAAAAAATTTCGGACTTTTTTGGCCCGCCAGGAGGGCACTGTTTCGGGGGGCTTTAGGAGGCCTTCCCGATCTCCATTTGGGACGTGCGACCTATGGTTGGAAAGATCCTTGAATGAAGTTTCACTCTCTAGTTGAAGGTTTTGGCTAATTTTGGCCGCAGGTGTGTGAAAATCTCACTTTTCTCTCTCTAGGTCGGTCTGGATTTTCTGGGTTTTCGATTTTCTGGAGTTGCTTATGAGGACTTGTTTGGGGAACGGCCGTGAGCTCTCTCCTCTCCCTCTCGTCCCCTCTCTCTCTTCCCTCAAAAGAGAATCCTTCATAGATCTTCTCCCCCGGATTCATCAATCTCTTGGTCAGCTTTTTGTCCACCTACCAAGCCTGCCAACTAAGCTATCCACCCACTTTCTGACTTAGCCAAAATTTTCAAATCTTGCAGATGTTGAGTGTGCTGATTTTGCTACGACTTTCCCATGCTTTCAACAGCTTATCCCTGGCAAATTTCCGTCCACTTGCACTACTCATTACGGTCTTTCATCACGTGCAAAGAGCGGGCCGGTTGGACAGCTAAGGAGGACATGGTGGGGCCACCAAGTTGCTTACTCAGCAGCTCTGACTTCAAACCAACTTGAGGACTGGGATTTGTCAGCTGGTTTAGGTTCTTTAATCCATGAATTTGGCTGCGATTTTTTTATCAATTAGCAAGCTCATGTATAGTAGATTAAGATCTTGACCGGATTTTGTAATTTTGCCCACCCAAGTTTGCAAAAAGGTCCCTCAAAGTTGGCCATTTTCTTATTCGAAAATACCCAATTTAATGCAAGTTTGGTCATTTTGGCCCAATTTGATAGATTCTACCCAACACAAATTCAATTTCAACTCAATTGGAGGCCCAGATGATGATTTAAAGGCTTGGGCGAACTTTTGTGAAATTTGCAAATTGGTCCCTCAACTTTTGGAAATTGCATTTTGGCCCCAACTTGCCATTTTAATTGCAATCTGACCTCCTGGGCTTGGATAGTCACATTCAAATCATCGGTCCCAACTTTTTTTTCTTTTCTTCTTTTTTTAATCTTTTTTATATTTTTTAAATTTTTCTTTTTAAGTAAAAACATCTTCCATTTAAAACACTATATTAAATGCCTAGATAATCTATATGCAAAAATTTAGGTGTCAACACCAATATACCAGCATATTTTCCAGCAGTTGAGAAGTGTCAGATGTGCTCTTTCTATCGACCTTGCAACTGTCTAAATTAGCATCTAAATATCCAAGAAGAGTAAAGTATCATTCTTTTATATACCACAGACCCAACTTTGGAGAAGGCGCGACATATTTAAAGGTGCGTTTTATAGCACTTAAGTGCGATTCTCTAAGATTAGACTGAAATCTAGCACAGATGCAAACACTAAATAAAATATCAGGTCTAGAAACAGTAAGATAAAGAAGATAACCGATCATGCTTCTGTATAGCTTTTGATCTATTTTCTTCTCTCCTTCATCCTTATCCAGTTTCGAAGAGCTCAACATTGGTGTCTTTGTCTTCTTGTAATTTTCCAATCCAAATTTCTTCATGAGATCTTTGACATAATTTTCTTGGTGAATGAATATACCTTTCTTCGATTGTCTAACTTGTAATCCTAGAAAGAAAGTTAACTCACCCATCATGCTCATCTTGAATTCATCCTGCATCGATCTTGAAAATTTATTGCAGAGATTTTCGTTAGGAGAACCAAAGATAATATCATCTACATAAATTTGTACCAGTAGAAAATCTTTTCTTTCTCTTTTTATAAATAGAGTAGTGTCAATTTTCTTTTTTCAAAACCGTTTTGAGTTAGAAACTTACTCAAAATGTCATACCAAGCTCGAGGTGCTTGCTTCAATCCATATAAGGCCTTTTTTAGTCTGTAGACTAAGTCTAGTTTTCTTAGATCTTCAAATCCAAGTGGTTGTTCCACATAGACTTCTTCTTGAATGAATCCATTTAAGAATACACTTTTGGCATCCATTTGGAATAATCTGAAATTTTTAAAACAAGCAAAAGTAAGTAATAATCTAATTATTTATAACATCACTACTAGTGCATAGGTCTCGTCATAGTCTATCCATTCTTCCTATGTATATCATTTTGCCATGAGTCTTGCTTTGTTTCTGATCATTTTTCCTTTCTCATCCATTTTGTTTCTGAAAGCCCACTTTGTTCGAATCACAGATTTGCCTTTGGGTTTTGGAATCAGCTCCCATACATTATTGATGCTGAATTGTCTAAATTCTTCCTGCATAACTTCTATCCAGCTTTCATTAGACGGGGCTTCATCTACACCTTTTGGTTCTATCTCAGAAACAAGTGCTAGAGCACTGGACTCTTCTCTTCTTTTGGATCTGGTGCGAATTCCTTTATCAATGTTGCCAATGATGAGTTCTTTGGGATGACTTGACTTGTGCTTCCAGTTGCTACTTGATTTGAAAGTTTGTTGATCATTTGCTTCGTTTGAAACTTCTTGGTCTGCTTGCTGATGTTCTCTAAAATTCTGAACCTCTTCAGGGGAAGTAGACTTTGTAAAGTCTGGATCGGGTTCAGACTCTTCAAGTTGAGTCTGATCTGGTTGATTCTATTCATACACTTAAAACTTGACGTTCATAGATTCTTCAACGGATTGAGTCCTCTTGTTAAAGACCCTGTAAACTTTGCTTGAAGTCGAATATCCCAGGAAGATTCCTTCGTCTAATTTCTTCTCGAATTTTCCAGACCAATCATTTGTGTTCTTCAAAATAAAGCATTTATAGCAACAAAAAAAAAAACATAAAAGTAAGAAACAATAGGCTTCTTTCATTTATATACTTCATAAGGAGTTTTCTCCAGGGTAGGTCTCAAGAATACTCTGTTGATAATATAGCAAGCCGTGGGCATTGCTTCTACCCAAAATTGAGAGGATATCTTGCTCTCTATCAAAAGAGTTTTGGCTATCTCCTGTAAGGATCTGTTCTTCCTTTCCACAACCCCATTTTGTTCTGGAGTGTATGGAGAAGAAAAAACATGTTGAAAACCAAATTCATTACAGAACTTCGCAAAGTCTTGATTTTCAAACTCACCTCCATGGTCAATTCGTATACTCGAAATAGCATGACCCTTTTCATTCCGAACCTTATTTGCAAACTTCGAGAAATAGGAGAAGGCTTCAGACTTGCTTGCTAGAAAGTATACCCATGTGAAGCGTGAATATTTCTTTCCACCAATACTCTAAGTTCTGGTTGGTCCGAAATGGTCCATATGAAGCAACTACAGAGCTCGACTGGTAGAAACTTGATTCATAGGTTTAAAGGAACTCTTGACATGTTTTCCCAAGACACGGGGAGTGTATAACTCATTATTGTGGTAAGTCAGATTAGGAAGTCCTCGAATAAGCTTCTTATAAGGAATCTTGGCAATCTGTTTCATATTTATATGGCCAAGCTTCCGATGCCACAAACTTGCTTCATCTTGAATGGAAATAAGACACTGAGAACTTTCTAGGTTTACATCCAGAAGGTAAATGTTCCCATGCCTTCGACCAGTAAAGGTTTGAGAGAAGTCTTGACTCGTTCCAGAACAAATACCTTTTTGGAAGTTTATTCTGAAACCAATATCGCAAAGCTGACTTATACTCAGCAAATTGTAGTTCAAACCTCCACCAAAGAAACATTGTTAATGGTCAGGCTTCCAATCTTCATAGTTCCACATCCTACTATTTTTCATTTGTTGTTTCCTCCAAAAGATAATTTTCCACCATTTAGTCTAACAAGCTTTATGAAGCAGCTTGAGTCTCTAGTCATATGTCTCGAATAACCACTATCCAAATACCATTTCATATTCCTTTTAATAGTAACCTCAATTTCTTTGTTTGAATCTGAATCAGAGTCTGTTTCTAATTCTAAATCTGAGTCGGAATGAGCCATCAAACATATGTTGGCATATTCTTCTTCGCTTTCCTCACACTCGGTATCACTCCATGTTTCAGCTTTGAGAGCATTTTTGTACTTCTCAATTTTTCCTTTCTTCTTCTTCAACGGTGGACAATTTGGTCTGATATGCCTATTTTTCTTGCATTTGAAGCATATCACATCTTTGCTGGTTTCATTGTCTTCTGCCGATTTCTTCTGGAAATTCTGCGTGCTTTGTTTCTTTCAGTTGGATATTCTTCCCTTTCATTCAGCTTTCGGAATTTCTTGATCATAAGTGCTAGCTTCTCATCGTCCATATCATCATCTGAATCTATATCATCAGAATCAATGTTAGACTTTAAAGCAATTAACTTCTTCCCTTTACGATCTTCCTCATCATTGATCTGCTCCACTTCATATGACTGAAGTGTGCCTATTAAGTCATCTACTGATAGAGGCATAATCCTTTGAGTCTCTCTGATTGAGGTCTTCACATAATTCCAATCTTTTGAAAGCCCACGCAGCAGTTTGTTGACTTTCATTGGTCTTGAGATTGACTGACCTTGATACACCAGGCCATTTACAATCTCTGTAAAGTGACTAAACATATCATTTATAGATTCTTCAAGCTTCATTTTAAAGGCTTCATATTGTTCAAGCAGAATGTTAATTTTGGTTTCTTTCATACGGTCAGTCTTTTTGTAAGTAACATGTAATCTGTCACAAACTTCTTTTGCTGTTTCACAAGAACATATTTGGTTATATTCAATGGGAGATAAGACATAATATAAAGATTAGATAGCTTAGCGTCAAGAGCTTGTCCTTTTTCAACAACATCCCACTCCGAGAAATCTCTCGATCTCAAAAATGCCTTCATCTTGTTCTTCCACACATTGTACTCCTTCCCATCGAAATAAGGAAGTATGGTGTTGCTTTGACCTTCAACCAGTGCTAGAGCCAAAATACTAGCCATAGAGGATCTTTAGCTCAGAAGTAAAACACTTCAATATTTAAGCACACGAGCTCTAATACCAATTGAAAGTGCTAGTATGAACATCTAGAGGGGGGTGAATAAGTGTGAAGACAATTTTTCATAGAGAATAGTAGTAATATTTTGCTTCTGAAACTAAGTCTAAAGAACAACAGACTTTGAGCAAGTTCAGACTTTAACAGTTAAATAGAACTACGAGCAAAATAAAGAAGTTTAGGGAAGAGAATAAGAACACCGAATTTATAGTGGTTCAGCTTAGATCAAGCCTACGTCCACTCTCCATGCTAACAACCTCTTGGCTGGATTTCATTATGAATCAAAAGAAAATTTACAGTCTGTGATCTCAACTTCATAGTGAAGAGTATTTATTGCTCTCTCACAAAATCACACTATAAGTCTTTCTCTCTTTTAAGTATAACTTAGAGCTCAATAAACAGAATAACAAGAAACTAGAAAGTTTTAGACTTGGGGATTTCTCTTTCACGCACTCTATCAAACAACTAGAGAGTCCTCCTTAAATACTCATTCATGCCTTCTCGACTGTTGGCACTTTCCAAAGGAATTCTTTCAATCAACCCGTTGGACAAAATCAATTAAGGAGATCTTCGAGCTGTTTGAAGATTGTGATGAAAGCCCATCAATCCTATTCGCCCATACAATCAAGATCTTGATTTCCATAAGTAGATTATTTCCATATTTACTTGCTATCCGAAAAGATTTGATGTATCTAAATTGATTCCAATAAAGATAATTAATTTCGTAGGTGATATTTCCATCCAGAATGCCATATAAAACCTATTCGATCCAAACTCTTGAAGTAAGAAAGATAATCCCTCATTTGGATAAGTCTTCATTCTTCACTTGTGTTCAGTCTGGAATTTGTCAAAATGGGCAGACTTTTGATGTAGTACAAACTTTGACACTAAAGTCTGGCAGTCTTCAAACTTTGACACAGAAGTCTGGAAATCTTCATAATATACTTTGGATAAGTTTTGTCAACTTCAAAACATCATTGGAGTTTTCTCAAACATTTCCAATGAAAGATTAGATTTTCCATTAAATTTGGATATCCCTCCAATTCACTTTGTAGAAGCTAGTGCTCAGAAAGAATAAGATGCCAACTATCCAAGGTTTGTTGAGCTCCTTATGGAGATTAAAGTACAACAGTATGACATGGAGGTTGAAATCCAAATGCTATACGCCTTTCTTGATAATACAATACAGTCTCTTGGTGAAAATGTACAGTCTCTTGATAAAAAGGTTTAGAACATCAACTAGCAGGTAGTTCAAAACATGACTAAGGTCAAGAATGCCTCTAGACAGTGCATGGCCAAACTTAAGGAGACCGTTCAGAACATGGAGGATTTCCATCTTGTCCAAGTTCCAAGAAACCCTTGATTTTTTGAAAAATCTTCATTCCTTCATGTCTTCTATGTGTTTATTATCTGCAAACTTTCTTAGACCCTCTTGTTGTCGACAAAAAGGGAGAGACTATTTGCATATTTTAAGTGTTTGATTTGTTTCTCTGCAGACTTTGGTGCGTTGGGCAAATTTTCGTAGACTTTTGCGTTGGTGATTGCCATTAATGGATATTATGCTTATCTAATGGCTGCTTATCCATAAATTCTATAAGTTGTGCTACTTAAGTATTGTTTTGCAAGATGATATAGACTTCACGTTTAAATCTGCATAAAAGTTTTGTCTAATATTGCTAGCATTACCACCTAGAGGGGGGGTGAATAGGTGTAAAAGCAAATAAAGCAAATAAGTGTAGAAAAGTTACATTTCAAACAAAGTTTGACAAAAAGTGCCACTAGACTTCTTAAGTAAGTTCAGACTCAATTGGAGATGGCTTAGAAATTTGATAAGTTCAGAAAAAAATTATAGCAAACAAATCAAAAAGAGTTAAGGGAAGAGAAAATTAAACACAAGATTTATAGTGGTTCAACTTAAATCAAGCCTATGTCCACTCTCCCACGCTGACAGTCTTCTAGTTGAAATTCACTAAGGTATCAATAGAGAATTACAACAATTTGAGTACAAACATGTGGCATCCTAAAATCTCATGACAACCTCTAGAGTACCATGAACCATGATTAGGTAATGGAAGTGCCATTGGATTTTGTATTAGCCATTGAATTAATGAATTTCAATTAATTTAAGGCCGAGCATTGTAATTGATGATTGTTTGGATGGAGATGTGTCTACAAGTGACCCAAGGATTTTATTTAGGTGCAAATTCATATAGAAATCTTATTCTTGGTGGTGCTTGGTGGTGCACTTTATAAGTAGAATTTTATTGATTTAAATTACAAAGTTTTGTGGGCTTATAAGTTGAAATTAGGTGTTAATTTAAAAAAGGATTAAATGAAATAGGAATAGGAGAGGGTGGGCTGATCTTTAGGCCCAAAGACTGTCCAACCAGCCCATGCCAGCCCCTTAGTCGACCGGCCCATGAAGGCCCAAGACTGGCCCAACATTGAAGCCCATCAACTTTGCATGTGAGCTCCAAGTGGCATGGAGGAGGAGCCAAGTGTGGCTGCCCCCATTGGCTTCCTTGGGTGGCTTCATGCAATCAAATGATTGCAAATGATTATGGGGGAAGAAAAGAAAAGAGAGGGAGGCGGATGATGAAGGGGAATCGACCGAGAGAGAGAGAGAGAGAGAGAGAGTCGTCCAAGAGAGAAAGGGAACCGAGAGAGAGGAAGAGAGAAAGAGAGGAAGCGGGCGTGCGAGACGAAGAAGAAGAAGACTGTCCATTCGCCGCTTTGCCACCGTTCTTGTTGCTGTTTGTGCTTAAGTTTAAGACAAGTGAAGTCCTAAAACCTACTCCTTGCATTGCTGTGTTGTGTGTGTAGAAGATGGTAAATTTTTGTTGTGGTAGATGGGATGAAATTTCAGAGCTTTGGAGAAAGATTCGTTGGCCTAGCATACTGTTTCTAGAAAGACCAGTCCGACCATCCATGGGATTGTGTGTTGCATGCGACTTTTTAGTTAGAATCTTGTTTCGATTTCTTCACGAAAGTTGTAGAAAACACCTTGAATAACAACATACTAAAATTTGAGGCAAAAATAACAAGTATTGGTTAGTGAAATGATTTTTCTTTGGAGAAATTAGATCTGGAATTCGTTGTGCTGACCTTTAGAGATTTCGTGGTCTGTAAAGTAAAATTTTAGTGAAAATATCACTTTTATCTCTTAATGAAAGTTGTATTATACTTCTTGAGGTAGAACATATAAAAAATTCAGAGGAAATGAACAAAGATAGGTCGGTGAAATCGTCGTCTTTTGAAGAAACTGGATCTGGGAAAAACGTTACTTCGACCCAGCATATATTCGTGATTTTTATAAAATCATACAGTTAAACTTTGTTCATGTGTCCTTAACAAAAGTTGTAGGTAATATTCTGAGGAATAACATACTAAAAATTTAGAATAAATGAACATATGTAAGTGGGTGAAATGAGTTTCTTTTGAAAGATGATAATCTGGAAAAGATGACACCGAGAACAGGGGGAAATAACCGTCTATATCTATTAACCTTTCGATGTCTTCATGAGATATTTACCGCTAGGACTTTTCTATAAGATGTCAAAATTTCATAATTTTTGGAGTTCGTTTGGATATTTAATTTGAATTTCTCCCGAAACTGTGCAAACTGAAATATTGAAGTTTTGAAAACTGTGGTGCATGGACTGTGCTGTTTTGTGTGAGATTCTTTTGGTATGGTGTTATTCATGAGATATCTGCCTTTAGGTCTCTTCTATAATGTGTCAAATTTTTAGAATTTATTAATACCATTTACTAATTTTCCTAGAGTTTTAACTAGAGGAATGCATTCTGATTTATCTGAAAAATTGATGTGTTTTGAAAAATAAATGAATTTATCCATGTGATGTAATACTTTGAGTGGTTGATTTTGCTACATATGTGATGACATATGGCATGTTATATGGCATGAAATGTTGGTTGAGACCCTTGATATTATTGCATCAAATGCCATGTTGAGATTGAGACACATGTGTGAATATAAATTGAGATGATGACAAGACCGTCAGAGGTGTGAGCTGACGATGCCTCGGGAGTTTCGAGATGCCTGGAATGTGTGGGTGCTGGAAGCCTCGGAGGTGTGTGCCGGGGGGATACCTTATGATGCTAGTTGGGATACGAGATGCCTGAAGTGTGTGTGCCGGATGGCCAAAGGTGTGTGCCGAAGGTTCCTCGTGATGCCAAGTTGCATACAAGCGATAAATTGTGGGATGAAAACACCGGTCCCTGAAATGATAAAAATTGAGATTGTATCGTACGCATGAGTATGCATGAATGCTTGATGATGAGTGCATGGTGGTATATGCACATATGGCATTGTGATATATGCATGACTGTAAGGTAAAGTATGCTTGAATGCATGAATGATATGTGTTTTATTCTTGATTGTTCTGTTTGACGCATTGAGTAGTGTGGTGGATCTTTACTGCTGAGTGGTTGTATTCACCCATTTTGGGGATTAACATTTCAGATTAGAAATATGCCTTTGCGACCGGTTGCACGCGGTACTTACTATGGCATACCTACCAATATGGATGTGGAGTGTACTGAGCATGTCTGTGTCGGTGCTCCTGGTTTAGTTTTTGTTCGAGTCCAATATTGGTGATGTACGACGTGGGTCGAGCTGATGGCTCAGTTATTAAGGAGTTTATATATGTCCATGTCTGACACGATGGAGTTATGTTAGGGATGTTACCGCCGCCGCCACCCGATGCACCGGATTGAGTATGATGGCGCGTATAGCTGATGGGAGCTGACACTTTTTGGGGATAGCCAACGCTCGTAGATGGAGGGTGGTACATGATCGATGTAGAATCAAGTCCTTTTTGGGTGGTAGCCAAGTATAGTTAAAACCTTGGCCTTTTTGTTGTATCGACCTTGATGTCCATCATGAAAATATAAATAAGAGTGAATCGGCATTATCTTTTCTTATGGTGCATAGTTGGTGTGTATTGCATTATGGTTATTGGAGGGAGAGATGGTGAATTTGTTTATGCTTCCGCTAATAAGCTGCGTTGGGACCGCTTTCAAAAAAAAAATCCCTAGTCAAAGGGTATCGGTTTGTGAAGTTATATGAGATCGAGTAATTAAGAGGGATCACCTGTGTTGAGATCGAGTAATTAAGAGGGATCACCTGTGTCGACCTCAGGCGAGTCGGGGGTGCCACAAAACACTTAGTGGAGGATTTCTTTTTCTCTCACTAAATCACTATTCTTGTGTTTTCTTGAATACAATTTGAAAGTGTTGTCGATGAAGAACAAGTGATTTGAAAGTCCTTAAACTTTGGAATTTCAATTTTCACGCTCTGCTCCAAATGAACTGAATGACCTCCTTAAATACTCCTCTAAGCCTTTCTAACCATTGGCATTCTCCAAAAGAATTTCTTCCAATCAATCCATTGGATAGAATCGATTAAGGAAATTTTGTAGCCATTTGAAGATTGAGATAAAAAAAAAAAAAAACCGATAATTCTGGTGGCCCATACAATCAGAATATAGGTTTCCATAAGTAGATGCTTCCCAAAAATGAATTTGTCTTCAAAATTGATTTTATCAATTCGTGATTGATTCCATCAATATATTTATAAAAAGTAAGTGAGATGCTTCACCAGAAAGCCATATATTAAGGATAAATCTCATACATATTGAATCATTGTCAAAAGATCAATAATCCTGAATCTGATTATATCTTCGTTTTGAACTTGGTTTCAATCTGGATCTCGTCAAAGTGGGAAAGATTTATGGAGTAAATAGACTTTGACAAAATTCCACGATATATTATAGAAGTCTAGTATTCTCCGGAATAAGAACAAGAATAAGAATAAGAAAGTTTTATCAATTTGAAAACTTGATAGGAGTTTTTTCAACAACCTCCCCTTTTGATGGTAACAAAACTTTCATGCTAATTCAATCATTATATGAAAATTATCTTGCAAAACAACACTTTAGAAGCACATGATAATTGATAGAGAAAACAGATAGTAAACATAATGAATGCACATAGTTTGCATTCACAAAACACATCAATTAAGAGTCTGCAAACCACACCAAAAAAATCAATCAGTCAAACACAATCACAAGTCAAGGATAAGATACAATTTGCATAAACTCTCCCCCTTTGTTTCATCAATAAAAAGATAAAATCAGTTAAGCATAAAGAGAGGTTGGGTCGAAAAAGGATCGAAGTTGTTTTGGAACACAAATCAGGCAGAAATCCTCCAAGGTTTACATGGTCTCCTCAAGCTTAGTTAGGCATTAATGATAAACAGTCTCAACTTTTGCCAGATTCTATAACGCCCATTGGTTCAAAGTCTAGACTTGATCATTAAGAGATTGTACCTTCCCTATGAGAGACTCTAAGGTAGTACCGAGAGCAGCATGCAATTTCTAGATTTTAAACTCCATTGCATATTGCTATGCCTTAATCTCCAAGAGGAGTTCTACTATCTAAGGATAGTTTGTTTCTTGTTCCATTTGGGCATTAGGTTCAGCAAATTGTACCAGTGGAGTATGCAAAGATGAAGGAACATCGGCTTGAACGTGTGAAATTCATTGCTTCCCCTGAACATTTGCTTCTTTATGTTGACCCTTAGGTGAGACTTTAGGGAAATAAGATGCAAAAATGTCTTCAGCATCTAGAGGAGATCGACCGATTCCATCACTAGCAATTGGTTAAGAAATAGGAGTTTTCTCACCTACTCCCCCTGTCTTATTGCCTTCATCTGAGAAGTAACTTCTCCTTCTTGAACCCCTTCTCTGCCAACACGGGTCTGTTTACCAGTTCCAATCTCTCCAACACCTTGGGCATCAATTTCCCTTGTATCTTCTACTTCCTTGTCAGTCTCCTCATGTTCTTTGTTCACATTGGCATCTCCTTCTAAGCCATTATCCTCACTCTCCTTTACTTTGGTTTCTTCACCATCACTCTCTTCTTCTGGTTCTTTCTTGCTTTCATCCTTTTCTTCTTCCTCAGAATCAACTATTCCTTTAAGATCATGCGAGGTAATAGTAGAAATGGTCCCATCATCATCTTCTTCATCTTCTTCATCTTGGAGAAGAATAGAATGTTTCCTTTTTGGTGTTTTGGAAGTAACGCTTTTCCCTTTGCGTTTCTTCTCAACAATAGATCCTGGCTTGACTTTTACCAACTTCAGAAGTGTCAGGGCTCTAGAGAGATCCTTTGGTCTTATCTTTGAAATCATTTTCAATCCAATTTGCATAGGTACAACGGTTCTAGAGCGAAGCTAGGATGATGGTTGAATCTAAAAGTGTTTGAAGAGTCTAGTTACCAATGCCGTTTATGGTAGTTGTCCCTTCCCCTTCATAATAGTTCTATACATATGTAGTAGGATTGTGTGAGGGAGTGAGAAAGCAACACCATTAAAGATGGCCCACATCATTTTCACTTCAAATCTGGAAATATCAGTCTTTGAAGCAGCCTTGGGTCTAATGCAGTTTATGACTATCTTATCAACAATATATTAGAAGCAGACATCCAAGAGTAAGTAATACTCCCCTTAGGAATCCTGCCCCTTATCAAAAACTTTGTGACCTACTCATTAGACACATTAATGGGCAAGAATCCACTCCTCTCTACCCCTAGAATGTCAGCCAACAAATTAACATCAACATCAAACATTCTATCGCACATGGGAAAATGAATATGAGTGGGATCCAAGATAGATAGTTTGAATAAAAGTATGCTGTCAATTTGGGGTAAGCCTCTGATGTCTCCACACAGAACTTCTCCATATGAAGTCTAGCAAACTTTTCTCTCAAGTTTACCTTGATGGAATCCAGAAAGTCAAAATCCACACTACGAGGGTTGATGACCCCTCTGTTCAACATTTGAAAGAAAACTTTCTTGTGGTCTTTTGAACAAAACAAATTTCCTTTTTCTCCAACGATTTCAGCAGCAACACCCATTTTTGGTTGAAAATTTTTGAAATCCCTCTCATCATCATCTTCCTTTTTGCTCTCAATGTGACCCTCCATCCCAAAGCGAGGATCAACGAGAAAATTCAAGAATTCCTTTTCCTCTCTTCCAGCCTTTACCAGCCCTACTTTCTCCATGACTCTCAAAAATAGGTTTTCATTTCCATAACCATTTTCTTTTAGGAAATAACTTATGAAATCCATGGGACTTCATCCCTTTTTCAAAAATTCATAATGCTTAAGAAGTACCTCAGGCCTTCTTACTGAAATAAGAGTTGTTTCCTAAGTAACTTCCTCTTATACAGAATAGCGAGGAGAGCTTCGAGCTGAATCATCTCTAGTGAGGTCAAAATGCATCGAACCTTCAAGGAAAAATCGAGGCCTGCGACTAGCAATACGAGAAGATTTCCTCTGATAGGACATCGAAGCAAACTTGGAAGACTTCGATGATATGTTCGTAGGTGAGAAAATTTGCAGATGATGTGAGAGAATATCAAGATAGGTGAGGGTTTTAGAGTAAAATTAGCGTTTGAAGATAGTTTGGTCATTGAAAAGGGTTGAAGGTTTTAAAGATAGCAAAGTACGACAAGCGAACCGTCATAAAAAGAAACTTCCGTTTTAAAAATTCAAAAATATAACTGTCATTAATTTTCAACTAAACATGTCCGTAATGATAGACCGTTTACAATTTCTATAAAACGACTAAACATGTCAATAATAGATTCTCCTGGTTTCATCTTGAAGGCTTCGTACTGTCTGAGTAAGATATTGATTTTTGTTTCTTTAACTCGATTAGTTCCTTTATAGGTAACATGCAACTTGTCCCAGACTTCTTTGGCTGTTTCACAAGATGAAATTTTGTTATACTCAGTAGAAGATAAAGCACAGTATAAAGAGCAGATAGCTTTAGCATCAAGAGCTTGTCTCTTGATTATTTCTTCTTGTGCCATTTCGCCAACATCTACAACTTTTTTTCCTTTTTCTGAGACTGATGCAGCTTTAGGAATGATTCCCTTTTCTACCACATCCCATTTCAAGGGATATTTCGATCTTAGAAATGCCTTCATCTTATTTTTTCAAACATTATATTTATTTCCATCAAAGTAAGGAGGTCTGGTGTTGCTTTGGCCTTCAACCAAACTTGGAGCCAAAATACCAACCATAGATCTTTAGCTCAGAAGTAAAAGCACTTCAATAAAACGAGCACACAAGTTCTGATACCAATTGAAATGGCTAATAAGATCACCTAGAGGGGATGAATAGGTGATAAAAAAGTTTTTGCGAAACTTCAAAATAATTTGCTAGCAATGAGAACTGTAGTGAATAGTTATAAAAAGCTATAAATTAAAATAAGGAGTTTAAGGGAAAGAGAATAGAAACACAATGTTTATAGTGGTTCGACTTAGATCAAGCCTACATTCATTCTTCCGCACTGACAGTCCACTGTCTAGATTTCACTAAGGATCGAAAGAGATGTTACAGCCTTATGTCCTTAACTTTGTAGTTTAGAAACTCTACTACACTTCTTCAAAGTTTCACAAGTGTTTGCTCTCTCTCTTGAGTATAAGTAAAGCTTTTTACAATTGAAATAACAAAGAACTAAGAGTTTCAAATTTTAGAATTCTTCTTTCACACACACACTTGAATAACTTGAGCGTCCTCCTTATATACTCATCCACGCCTTTTAAATTGTTGGCACTTTTCAAATAAGTTCTTCCAATCTACCTGTTGAACAAAATCAATCAAGGAGATCTCGAGTAATTTAAGGAATGTGATAATAGTCCATCAATCTCGCTCGCCCAAACAATCAGGATTTAGGTTTCCATAAGTAGAACCTTCCAAGTATACTTCGCCTTTCAACAGATCTGATTATTCGAATTGATTCTAATAAGAATAAATGATCAGGAGGTGCTTTCTCTAGCTATAAGATCTTCTACAAATCATACGAATCGAATCCTTGAAGATAAACTTGCATCTAAATAAGTTTTCTCTTCATTGATCTAGAAACTATCAGTGAGGGTAAACTTTGAGTCTTGAGTCTGACAATCTTCAGACTTTGACGACAGAGTTTGGAGTTCTTTAGACTTTAATATTTGAGTCTAGAAGTATTCATACCAGATTGATGGAAACGTTTTGTCAACTTCAAAACAATAAAAAAAAATTTCTCCAACACCTTCAGCAAGCTCATCCATGGAATCCCACGAGAAGCAAGCTTAGCTGCTTGAGGGACATCCTCGTCACAAACTCCGTCCCTTCCAAAAATGTCGCATCAAACCGTACAGAGATACTCATTGGCCGCCTGCTGCTTGGGGGCATAGTATATCTCATAAACTCGAGCAGTCCATAGGTCAAATTGTCAGAAGTCAAACATATTCGGCTTGAAAGAGACAATAATTTGGATTTCAAAATTCCCTTCTCTTTTTCATATACTTTTACTACATAACCTCTTGCTGTAAACCTTGAAATGTGCTTCACATTAGGGTTGAGGTAACTAAACAACTCTCTAGTAGCCTCATGCTCCACAAAAGAGTACGTATAATTGTGTTTGATTATCGCTCTTGCTAGCATATCTCTAAACACACCCTGGTCAAATTGTACTACAGAACCATCAACATTAACCTCTCGATTGGGACAAGTATCTAAATGACACAACAAGTTTTTTGTCCCATGGCTAGCCGTGTAACTTACTTCGCACCACTTACATTTAGCCCTCTTCATGCCATCACCATCTGTGAACTGTTCAAATTCAGACCATACAATCGAAGTGCATTTTCTTGGACGCTTAGAGCAAGTAGAGTCATCTTCCTCGTCCTCATGAACTAAGGATGCAACTCTACGTCTCTCAAATTGTTCCGTAGTTGAATATTCTTCTCAATCCTCGTTATCTCTTGACATGTCAACTAATTAGTTGGAGAAAACATAAAGGATTGCATGTTATGAATCTAACATAAAGGGTAAAGTATGAGCTGCCAAAAAGAAGCTCTAACAACAGAGTGGAGGAATACGATGTCGAAAGAGCAACTTCTATTCACTAGAACATTGAAAAATCACAGCAGTCATCAAATTCATCCTTACCTTCACTTAGAACTTTTTGGGCCTAAGCTTGTGGAACCGCAACAACTCTCTATTTGCAAGATACCACCCGCTGCAACTCCACTGGATCCGGCTCTCCCGTAACTCACAAAGCGGTCACCACCAGCAGTAGAGCAAACTGCCCATAAGGGAAATAAAAAATGAAGATCAACTGCAGTACATGGCTCTCCCGTAACTCACAAATTGACTAGACAAAGAGTATATTTTGATCCACACAACCCACACGAATTCTGCACCTTATAAAATCCACCCACACGCATGCAACTCGTCTCCATTCATTCGCACGCCTACACCACCGCACTCTGCACCAATCGATTGGAAAAAAAAAAAAAACGAAAGAGACCCCTAATCCCACTCCCAAAAATCTTCATCTTCTAATCGAGAGAAGTACATGGTCATTGTTTTTTCCTCGTGTTTGACAAGAAAATGGCTATATCAGCCGCCCACATTCCTCTTCCCTCCATTCACCCCTCCATTCATGTGCATTGCCAAAAGCAAAGAATCATTCTCTAAATTGTGGTATATATTTCTCTTGTAAGAAAAAACAATTCATAACTTTGGACTTGTTGAGGTACTTTTATCAAATCCTTCACTAAAAAGAGAAAATGTTACCCTCTCTATTTCCTATACAATAATTTTCTCCTTTTTTTTCTCCACCAACCAAATCAACAAGTATTGAATGACACTACTTCCCTAAAAACTGATTTTTCCCTTGATGATTGATAAATTTGAAACGTCACATATATTTCCTCAACTTAGAAAAAGATCTCAAGTCCTGACATCATATCATATACACCAAAGAGAAATTATGACCAAATGATACCGCTTTTTGTCTCTCTTTATCCTCCATATTGCCAACATCCTAATTGAAGAAATCCATCACTTTTCCCTGAAGCACCTCCTAGCATTCTTCCACACTCCAAATCCTTATTTGCCTAACAGATATTTAAAATGCGGATTGACATTCATTTACACCCACTAAACTGATCACCATCTCCACTACTCCAAAGGCAGTAACAATCATACAACATCGCCCTTCATTGTCACATAACACACCGTCCATGCCTCTAGTAGAATTAAAGATAAGCACAGTCGACATCCACTGTTCCTTTTGTATCAATGATGAGTAATAACCTACTAAAGGATAATTCATCACTCGTAGTCACACCGAAGAATGCGCAATAGTCCAATGCAGCTCCAGATACATTTCATTACTGCATTACGAAGGCCCCATCTACAAGCTCAATTCTTGATCCTTTACTTCCCCAGAGCGACAATAGACAATTTTCACCAGCCCACACGAATTCCGCCCCTTATAAAATCCACCCACACGCATGCAACTCATCTCCATTCATTCGCACGCCTACACCACCGCACTCCGCACCAATCGATTGGAAAAAAAAAAAAAAAGAGACCCCTAATCCCACTCCCAAAAATCCACAGATCCGCCCAGTCAGGCACCAACACACGCCTGACCAACACGCACGAATCAATTCCCAGATTCCACGCCACCGCGCGAGCAAAAAATGCAGCTGGGAAAAGCGGGGGGAGGAGGAAAGAGAAAAAGAGAAGACACTCACGCGAGGGCCCGGAAGTTGTCCTTGATCTCGCCATGGATCTGCTCCATCTGAGGGCTCATCTGCAACTCGCCCGCTCATCTGCTTTTAGGGTTTTGCAGATTCTGGATTCGATGTCGAATGAAGATGCCGATTGACGTGCTTCATGAAATCGAGAGAAACGCCCTAGTCCAGCTGATCCGCGAGACTGATCGTGGCGCTAAAATACCCAATTGATTGAATGCACAAATTCCATATGGCTGCTGCTGGAAGTAGTCCCTCGACTCCCTCCCTCCTTCTTGGAACACCCGCTGCTGACTAGCACGAGCAACCCTCCTCCATCCTCGCCGACCCGAACCCTACCGCTAGTGGTGACACTGCGATGATTGAGTTGTCGCCGACAACTTGTCGGAAAACCTCGGCCACTAGAGATGGGCGGCGGCAAGGCGACGATGGGCGGCGGCAAGCGACGACGAGGCGACGATGGGCGGCGGCAAGCAACGAGGCGATGGAGGTGGCAGCGAATCGAAAGCGAAGAGGGGGTCGTAGTCGTAGAATCGTCAATCGTGGGTGTGGCCTTTGTGGGTTACTGTTACTGGGTTTATTTTGATGGAATGATGGGTTGGTAAATGGGTATATAGTAGACCCATTTAAGACCCAGTCCGTTTATTTTTAAAACCCAAGTGGGTGTCTTGGGTAAAAAAGGCTGACCCATTAACGACCCATTTAAGCATAAATGGGTCGATAAATGGGTTTTCTACCCATTTAACACCTCTAAGCAGTGCTTCAGACATAGACTTGGCGCACCTCACGTCTCTGCGCGAAACTAACTGCAGCAGACAGAACTCTTCTGTCACTCATAATAACCGTAACAAAGGCACCGAAATAATTCTCTTCGAGGCTTAAGCGAATTCACCGGGCACTCGAGGTGAAAAGGACACGCATACACAAGAACCACTACATCCCATTAACATGAATCATTCGAAAGCCACTAATCAATAATGGTCTGACTCGTATTGCTTCAAATCAAGGACAATAAAAATAATTCAAACGCAATAAATGATGGAACTTGGAAAAATCCCGCGACAGGGCGACTGCATCTCATCTCATAGCCATGACGAATTACGAATTCACTACACGAAAACGATAGAACCCACCAGCACTCGGGAAGCGGCGAGTGAGTCAGAAAAAGCTTACTAGTGATTTCGCAGGGGTTGCGAACGGGCGAGGGAGGGCGCAGAAGGAGAGGCATTTTCGGAGCTGAGCTGGCCGCACCATCATCGATCAGAGAAAGAGGCGATTCGATGGCCACTGAGTCCGCGAGACGGCTGGCTGAGACGGTCCAGCTCGTTGCCACGCTGTTCCAATCGGTGTCTTCTCCGGCGATCGAGCCCATGATCGATTCTTCAACTGGGAAGCGACGGAAATCACTCGGCGGAGGTAGCGATTTCGATAATCTGGATGGGAGGAGGAGGAGGAGGAGGGGGAGCGTGCGATTGACGTCTAGTGATCTCAGATCTTCTCAACGGGCCCCATATTATATATATATATATATATATATATATATATATATATATATATATATATATACTCGGAAGATTTTTATATATTATGTCGGCTGAAAGAGTTAATTTCCATAAAAATCAAGATGGAAATATGAAAATCTGACACTTCACAGGAAAAAAAAAAGAGGTCGTAATATCCCCTCGGGAAATTTTTCCAAGAACCTCCCCTTTTTTTTTTTTTTTTTTACGATAGTTAATCCAGTAAAACTAATAAAAAAAATGTTCCCTTTCCTTTCAAACCCATCCAACAGAGAGCAATTTCAATTTCCTATTGCTAATTTAAATAATCCCGGATTAATCATGGAAACCATTAAATTGCCCACATCTCCGGTGAATCAATAAGAAAGTCCAACTGTAAATGTGTAAAAATATTTTTACGCTGACAAAACACCTAACAATAACCATTTTTTTTAAAGGAATTTCTATTTTTTATTTATTTAATGCTAGCTTGACTCCTAATTTGTAAATAATTCATGTTTGATGCCCTAATCATGTCATCCTTCCAACCATAGTCGATATAATCCTATTTGAAAAATACAGGTGACAGAGGATATGTTCATACACCAATTAACACCGTTTGTTTACAAAGTTCAAAGATAACTATTTTAGGTTCAAATGAGAATTATAAATTGGATCGAACAAACAAGTAGATTGCCTTTTCACTTCTCTGGTGAAAGGTAATAGATATCTTTTCTCAGCTTCTCCCTATGGTCCATATTTATCTTTTGATTCCATTTCGATGACCCACTTTTTTCACGTAGTTCGAAAAAAATAAAAAAGACAATATCGATTGGCTCCATCGTCTAATCGCATTAGATTAAGGTTCATCGGGTTATTCGATCAGAAATACTTTATAGCATGATGAAGTTTGAGGTCACTGATGACTTCTTTAGGATGATACTTCTTTTTGTCTCTCTATTAACCATGAGAGATGATGGTCTTGTTTACACCAAAAAATGACCAACTTTTGCTTATTATCGACATGTGATGGACTTAATTGAGAGCAGAATTTGGTCATTTATGAGCAAAATTATCAATAACTTGAAGAATTGGCAACTTGATGAATCAATAGTTTGGAAGAATCAACAATCTAGGATGCAACCATCAAGGAAGTGTTAGTCAACATAGTGAAAGAAAAGAACCGCCAAGATAATTGAGTCGAAAAACCCATTAAAATTGTGGAGTCAAAGAAACCATAGTGTAGTCATTGTAACAATCGATATAAGCCGTTTGGTAACCATTTGTTACCCTCTTTTTGTAACTTCCTTTCTAACCTCCATCAATAACTGTGATTATATACTTACAGCCACATTGTACTATCTCATACGGATAAACAAATTTACTATCTTTCAATTAAGGATATGTTCACTAAAAATCCTAAAACTTGTCACAAAAGTGCAATTGAGTTCTAAAAATTTCAGAAAATGAAATCAAATCCTAAAACTTATAAAAATACTGAAATCGAGTCCTTCTATTAACTCCGTCTAACTTGGCTAATGGAAAATGTTAACATGGCTTTTTTTTATTACTTTCTCTCTTACATGGCGTTTATATAGTTAAATAAGAAAAATAACTCCAAAACGACATATATTTTTATCTATATTTAATTTGTAATATAAATGTTAATAAATTAAATTAAAACTAAATTTAAAAGAAAAAGAAAAGGAGCAAACTAGCGGAGGGCCTGTAGTCCTTTGCTACCGCCGCTGCCTGGCGATGGTGGGATGAAGGTCAACCAGGGTTGAAAGGCCCCGGTCAATGGCTAGTTACAAGCGAGGGTGCAACCCTCCCCCAAATCAGGCGAGGGTCGCTCGCCCTCGCCCAAATTGGGCTGAGGGCCACCGTTGGCTAGGTAGGGGATAGGCCCTCACTTATCGCCGGCCAGCCAAGGCCCACGACCTCGGCTAACCCTCACCCCACCATCGCCAACCCTCTTCAACAATGGTGGATGGTAATAGCAGCAAGGGCCTGTAGGCCGCTCGCTAGTTTGCTCCTTTTTTTATTTACTTTATTTTTTAATTTAATTAATATTTCTATTAAAAATTAAATTTGGACCAAAATAATGTCATATTTTAGGGTTATCTTTCATGTTATAGCCACATCATCATGTAGGAGAGAGAAAGTAGCAAAAAAAAAAGCCATATTAGATTTTCTGTTAAAGAAATTGGACAAAGTTAATGGAAAGATTCAATTGCACTATATTAATAAGTTTTAAGACTTGATTACACTTTTTGAAAGTTTTAGGACTTAATTGTACTTTTGTGACAAGTTTTAAGACTTCTTGTGAACATATTCCTTTAAGTTATATTCAATTTCCTAGACTACGTTTTTAATTTCCAGACTCGCCTTATTGATTAAATTTCAATGTGTTTCTTAATTGTAGTTTTCAGATTCGCGTCTTCAATTAAATTCCAACGTGTCTTTATCTTGGGTGTTATGTCATCGATTAAATTTCGGCGTTACATCTTAACGTTTTCAAGTTTTGTCATCGATTGAATTTCAGCATAATCTATCTATGTTTGGTTCCATTGAAGTGGTTGTATTTTCCAAGTTTTGCCGTCGATTAAATTCCTACATAGTTTGTATTTCTGCAATCTTATTTGAAGTAAAGTTATGGATTTCCTTATTGACTTGTGATATTTCCTATCCAAAATCACCATAAAACCTTTCTCCTCTACAGAAAACCAATAAATGCCTTTCGATGAGAGATATTTCCTCACGAGATAAATTTCGGCGAAACATCTTTTTATCATACCTGGTGAAACAAGTGTGGTTGATTTGAGGAGATGTTTGATGTATAGTTTGGTTCATTCCGGCCTCATTCACTACCCTAGAAAAGTGGCAGGAGCCACACATTGTCCAAGCCCTCTCTGGCTCCAACGACCATGCCTCGTCGGACCGATCGTTTATAGAGGTTAAAGATAAAGAAGAAAGGCTAAATTATGATTAAAAATGTAATTTACATCCCTAGCAATAGCCAAAGCGCCCTGGTTTTCATGCCTTCAATTTACATTCCACAAGTCTACCATCTCCTGAGGATGCTTGACGGTGACAGGTGCAATGAGGATGCTTGAATGAGAAGAAGCATTCAAGATCAAGAAGAAAATGCAAGACGTCCATTCCTATCGGATCGTAAGTAAATTTCAAGGTCTCATCAACTCTCTGCCCTCGATAGTCAGCCACCTTTTCTGTCATTATGTTCTCTGGTTTTTGCATATCTATTCCATAACTGTTGCCTTGTAATAATACTCGTGCTGTCTAAAACATTTCCTTCTAGGATCTGGTGAGAGGGTGATGATCAAATGGAAATTACGAAAATTCTTGCACAAGCCCATAATCTATGGATGAAACTCAATCTCCGAGTGGCAATCCTTGCGAACCTAGCTCTGCACGTTTCACATCTTTTTTGCGCCCATTTGAAAGAGGCGATCAAACTGGTGGATCACGATTCCCTTGTGGTCAGCTGACTTGGTTGCCGATTCGGTCGCCCCCTATGCCTTTGAACTCATTTCCAAAGCACAAATCAATGGGGTTACTTCAAACACCCAGGTTGATGCATCCGATCACCTTTTCTGGGCTCCATTTCGTCTGCTATACCTCGGAGGACCATACACCATAACGGCTTTCACACTCGAGGATGATGAGCTGTTGGGTAGGCACTTGGTTAATCTCTTAATCCATCTAGTCTCTGCATCTCTGCATGCTATGGGTAACAAGCTAATTGTCCCATCTATCCTCATGTTCACTGGAGGAAGCATTAAATAAATAGCGCGAACACGTGCTCTGTGTCTTGCAAGCTTCCGTATATTCCGTGGTTCCTTGCTCCCATCTCCTGATCCCGGGCCGAATTATGCCGAGATCATGGAAGGATGCATTGCTTAGGCGGAAGTTCATATACAACCTTTACTAGCCTCGTCCTGTCCCATCATGTGGGAGCCGACGGTAAAAATTATGTGGACGACAGAACAGTGATAAAAGAGGCGTTTTTTTTTTTTTTCCTTCAGAAAGTTCAGAGGCATCCCTGTGGATCTCATCTTCAGCTTCCATGATTGCGATGACAGCATGCGATTTTTCAGCAGCAGAACTGCAAAGGATGCTTTTTGGGTCATTGAGGCTGAGCTCAACTTCGTTTATGATCTTCTTTATACCAAGTCTCCCATTGTTCACTGTCGATCAAGGTACATTTACCGAGTTATCTCAGTCGGCTGCATTGTTGTTGCTTTTGCGAGTTTCCATGTCCTGAACAAGCACGGTTTTCACGAAGATGATGTACAGATTATATACACCTTGCTCCTTGGAGCTATTGGCCTGGAATTTGCAATCCTTGGTATGATTATTGTTGGATTATAATGTCTCAGTGCTGCTGTTTTCTGTCTTGTTTTTTCCTCTGTTTTCCTCTGTTTTTTTATTAAAAAAACAGCCAAGTTCATTTAGTTATGTATTTAGTGTTTTTGCTATTTTCTAGGAAGTTAATAGCACATTTGTGTGCAGTTATGTGTTGCACGTACGTGAGCAATTTTTGCTTTGTATTTAGTTGTGGTACTCGACAGTTTTTTCTTAATAATAGATGTATGCAAGTTTGTGTTCTGTTTCTCTGTGCTTCTCTTCCTCATATGAAAAATATAGCTTCTAGTTTTCTATTTCTTATTTACTATTTTTGATCAGCAACAACAGTGGTATCAGAGCTTGAATGATCTTGAGGGACTGTGAAGTGAAGCACGTATTGAAGTGTAAAGAAGTTAAAGGGTGATGGAGACAGGGTTGAGTGGTTTCTCTGCGATGGCTTCTCCAGTATTTACTGGAGAGAATTATCAAGCATGGGCTATTAAGATGACAGTATTTTTGGAGGGTCATGATCTGTGGGAAGCTGTGGAGGATGATTATGAGGTTGCTCCACTTCCAGACAATCCGACCTTGAATCAGATAAAGTACCATAAAGAGATAATCACAAGGAAGGCCAAGGCAAAGTCATGCCTGTACGTTGTTGTTTCACCCACTATCTTCACAAGGATCATGAGATGTGATTCTACAAAGACAATATGGGATTTCTTGAAGGATGAATACGAGGGAGATGAGAAGATAAGAGGCGTGAAGGTGCTGAATCTCTTGAGGGAGTTTGAGAGACAGCAGATGAAAGATTCATAGTCAATGAAGGAGTACTCTGATAGGTTGGTTGGGATAGCTGAAAAAATCAGAGTTTTAGGGACTGACTTGAAGGATGAAAGGCTTGTTCAGAAGATCCTGGTGTCTCTTCCAGAGAAGTTCGAAGCCACCATAGTATCTCTGGAAAATACAAGAGACTTAGCTGATATAAAGCTTGTAGAATTGTTAAATGCTCTGCAGGCACAGGAGCACAGAAGACTTATGAGAAGAGAAAAGTTTGTAGAGGGTGCGTTGCAAGCTAGAGTGGAGTCAAATGATGGAGGCAAAGGGAAGAAATGGATTCGGTCCAGAGAAAATGCCGGTGACTCCAAGTTTATAGCAAAAGAATGAAATTCTGGAGGGTCTAGCAAATGGAAGATGAACAAAAAGCCTTGTCAATACTGTGGTTGAACTAATCATCAGTTTTTTAGATGTTGGAGAAAGCCTGATGCTAGATGCAGAAGATGTCACAAGTTGGGTCACATGGAAGCCATTTGCAAAGAAAAAAATTACCAGCAAGCAGGAAAAGCACAGGTAGCAGTGAATGAAACTAAGGAAGAGCACTTGTTTGTAACTTCTTTTTCTGAATCTTTTGTTAGGAATGATGCATGGCTGGTGGATAGTGGCTGTACCAATCATATGACTAGCAATTCGAAGCTGTTTAGGAGTCTAGATAGGTCAGTCAGGTTCAGAGTCAGAATTGGCAACGGACAGTATATCGAAGTGCAAGGGAAGGGTACAGTGGCTATTGAAGGAAATCAAGAGGTGAAGCTGATTAGTGATGTTCTCTTTGTGCCAAATATTGACCATAATCTGTTAAGTGTTGGTCAATTAGTTGAGAAGGGCTATAAAGTGAAGTTCGAAGGGAAGGAATGTCTTATTAATAATGCAGATAGCAAAGAAGTGCTAAGAATTCCAATGGAAGACAAGATTTTCATGTTCAAGCCACAAGAGATGCAACAAATGGCTTTAAAGTGCAAAGAAGAAAATGCAGAGATATGGCATAAAAGACTTGGGCATGTTCACAAGAAGAGCATGTCGTTTATGTAGAGAAATAGCTTGGCAGATAACTTGCCAAGTTTGGAGGAGAAATTTCCACAGTGCAAAACTTGTCTTCTTGGCAAGCAAGCCAGATTTCCTTTCAAAGGAGGAGGCTGGAGAGCATGTGAGAAGCTGCAATTAGTCCACACAGATCTATGTGGACCTATGTCTAAGTCTTCTCTCAATGGTAGCAGGTATTTAATTACCTTCATTGATAATATGACTAGGATGAGTTGGATTTATTTTCTGCGAACCAAGTCTGAAGTTGCTGATGTGTTTGTGAAGTTTAAAGCCTTAGTTGAGAATCAGAGTGGAAAGAAAATTAAAATGCTCAGGTCTGATAATGGTTCTAAGTATACTGCTCACAAGTTTAAGTTGAATTGTGAGCAAGTAAGAATTGTGTAACAGTTCACTGCTCCCTATTCACCTCAACAGAATGGGGTCAATGAGAGGAAAAACAGAAGCATTATGGAGATGGCCAGATGTATGATGTAGGAAAAGAATTTACCTAAGACGTTCTGGGCTGAAGCAGCTAATATTGTAGTGTTCTTGTTGAACAGATTGCCCACAAAGGCCTTAGAGAGGTCAACACCTTTTGAAGTCCGGTATGGTGTTAAACCTTCTGTGAAAAAATTGAAGGTTTTTAGGTGTTTGTATTACACTCATGTTCCTGAGGTCAAGAGGGACAAGCTAGATAAGAAAGCAAAGCTTGGAATCTTTATTGGGTACAGTCTCCAATCAAAGGCTTACAGAATTTTTCACCCTATGACAGAGAATGTGACTGTAAGCAGAGATGTTGTTTTTCTAGAGGAAGATGAGTGGAATTGGATGGAAGGAAAGAGTGCAGAACAACAGCAGTTCGAAAAAAAACCTGCAACAAATGTAGAGGTTGATGAATTTATAGATGGATTGGAAGACAGTGTGGATGATTTACCAGTAAGAGGCACAAGGTCACTTGCTGAAATCTATTAAAGAAGCAATGTGGCAATGCTCGAACCATCTAACTTTGTGGAAGCTAAGGAGGATCAGAGATGGATTGCAGCAATGCAAGAGGAGATTGCAATGATCCAGAAAAACCACACATGGGAGCTTGTTGACAGACCATCTGATAAGAATGTGTTTAGAACAAAACTTAATCCTGATGGTTCTGTCAATAAACACAAAGCTAGACTGGTGGTGAAAGGCTATGCACAAATATGGGGAGTAAACTATTCTGAAACATTTGCTCCTGTTGCACGACTTGATACAATAAGGTTACTGTTAGCTATTGCGACGAGAGAAGGGTGGCATGTATTTCGGTTAGATGTCAAGTCTGCATTTCGAATGGAGAGCTTGAGAATGAGATTTTTGTTGAACAACTTTGAAGGCTTTAGTATCAAAGGGCAAGAAGAGAGTGTATACGGGTTGAAGAAAGCTCTATATGGACTGAAGCAGGCTCCAAGAGCTTGGTATGGGAAGATAGATCGATATTTGCAGGATTTTGGCTTTGTAAAAAGCTTAAGTGAGTTCACTCTTTATGTCAAGAAGGTGAATCACAGTGCTGTAATTCTGTCACTTTATGTAGATGATCTATTAGTGACGGGGAATGATATGGAATTGATAGAGAATGTGAAGCAAGATCTATTTGCAGTTTTTGAGATGTCAAACTTGGGAAAGATGTCTTATTTTTTGGGTCTAGAAGTCAAACAGGCTTCATATGAGATCTTCATCTATCAGAAAAAATACATGAAGGAAATTCTAAAGAAGTTTCAAATGGAAGATTGTCGAAGTGTAAGCACTCCTATGGCTGCTAAAGAGAAGCTACAAAAAAATGATGGAACAGATGCAGTAGATGCTTCTATGTATAGAAATCCGATTGGGTGTCTCATGTATCTTACAGCAACCAAACCAGATATTCTATTTGCTATGAGTGTTTTATCCAGGTTTATGAGTAGTCCTAGTCAGTTACATTTGATTGCAGCAAAAAGGGTATTGAGATATCTCAAAGGAACATTGTTCTTTGATGTGAAGTTTAAAAAAGATCAGAAGTTTAATTTGCAAGGATTTTCTGATAGTAACTGGGCTGGTTCAGTAGATGACATGAAGAGTACGTCTGGATATTGTTTCAGTTTTGGTTCTGCTTGTTTCTCCTGGTGTTCTAAAAAGCAAGAGATTGTAGCTCAGTCTACTGCAAAGGCTGAGTTTATAGCAGCTACTGTAACTGCAAATTAAGCTTTGTGGCTGAAGAAGATAATGAAAGATTTATGACTAAATTCCAGTGGCTATATCGAAATCAATGTGGATAATCAAGCTGCTCTAGCAATATCTCATAATCCAGTTTTTCATGGCAAAACTAAGCATTTCAAGGTTAAGTTCTTCTTTCTACGTGAGGTGCAACAAAATGGTGAAGTTAAGCTGGTTTATTGCAGATTTGAAGATCAACTTGCAGACATGTTCACAAAACCACTTCAAGCTGGAAGATTTGAAGTATTAAGAAAGAAAATTGGAGTATGCAACAGAAACTGATCCAAGGAGGAGTTTGTTGGATTATAATGTCTCAGTGCTGCTGTTTTCTGTCTTGTTTTTTCCTCTGTTTTTCTCTGTTTTTTATATAAAAAAAATAGATGTATGCAAGTTTGTGTTTTGTTTCTCTGTGCTTCTCTTCCTCATCTGAAAAATATAGCTTCTTGTTTACTGTTTTTGATCAGTAACAACAATTATTTGCTCGGAGTGGACAATTGCAAAAATAGGGACATCTGAGAAACATTGTAGAAGTTCGTTTCAAGGAATCATCTTCATCAAGTTCCTCCTCAAATTCAAAACTTGAAAGTTCGCCATTTGCATTGCATATACTAAGTGCTAGATGGTCAAAATCTGTCTCCCAGTACAATCTGATAGATTCTCGGCTGAGAAGATGGCTAAAATGGATTGAGAAACTGATGGATGCTCGGCTGAGAAAGTGGCCAAAATGGATTGAGGAACCCCTTAGTCTCATCCCTCTGAGAGAATTGTTCGATGACTTAAAGTCTGGACGGGTAGAACCATACGGTGACAAATTAGGTGAATTAATTTTTTATGAGATGAAACGGAAGGCATCAATTGTAGATGATTTGCGAAGAGAAGTGTGCTGCTCAAGGCAGATGGGCTCTGGAGCATACTAAAACAGGGGAAGAATGCAAAGTCTTGCTTCCACACATCCACAATGTCGATTATGATGAGAGCCTTTAGTTGTGACGCATTGCCACAGAACTCTGTCACAACACTAACCCTGACAATGATGAAAGTACAAACCACCACCGAAAAACCAGTAAAGTCTTGTCAGATTATATGCTTTATCTTATGATCAAATAACCTGGCATAATGTCTACAGTGGCTGGGATTGGCCAAATGGTTCCAAGACACTTGTGCTGGGATAGGTTCTTCGAAGAAAAACTCTTTGATAAGAACAAGATGAGCAAACATGCTTGCCAAAAGTCTCCTTTCTGCTCCTATAGAAGTGAAGCCTCCTCTAGTGGAAGGAGACACAAGCAAATCTACGCTATTTAATGCATGCGTTCTTGCAAAGGAGCTGGGGAAATTTGGGGAGACTAGTTGGGTGATCGTGAGTGAAGTATGCTGTGATCCATTGCCGACTGTACATGCATGCTCAACAACTCAGCAAAGGAGAACTTGTCACCTTGATCTAGCTATTGATGGTACATCTTGGCTTGAGCGAACAATTCCAAATAGAAGGGGGCACCACTTATACTTCGGTGGATTGATGGACAGTTACCACTCATACTTTGTTCACACCTTTGTTTCATTTGTTCATGTAATAGACGTGCTTATTTGCTTTGATCGAGCATTATTGAGTGTCCTTTCCTGGGTACTCTAGTTGTTCAATATTTCTAATATCTTGCGATTTTGTGTTCTTCTTCGAACCAAATGATGAAAACTCACACAAATTACATCCAAATTGCACTGGTTTGATATTCACGTCACAAGTTTGATGTTGTACCTTTAATAGAAAGTAACATTTTTATGTAAAAAAAAAAATTAGAGAAAATCGGTTGCTTCGTCTAGCACATATTCTTCATATAAATGCTGAAATGTCCATGACTATTTAACGGTGTTCTGGTTGAAATGGGGAAAAGTAAATCATAACTAAGCCAAACCGATTGGTTTGTTCTTTTCACTCCCCAACCAAAACCAAACTGATGAACCTTCGTTTGATTTCGTCCATATTATGTTTTCCTTGAACACCCCAGTGAAATTTTTCCTCTTGTACGACTAAGCCAAATTTACTAGAAGAGCAAGGTGTTCTGAAAAATGCACGATCAAACAATAAAATAAACAGAAAAAGAAAATAAATTGGACATTAGATTTACAATGTTCGGTCATTGTGACCTACTCCATGAAGAGAGCAACATAAGTTTTACCATAAATCAAGTGATACAATGAAAATTATAACCATACTCAAGTCAACTCAAATATTCTCATTATTTCCCAACTCCCAATTTTACCAAATTACTCGCATAATGTTTAGCCATCGCAATTACTCACAAAATAATCTCTAGTAAATAAAATTTTACTCACAAGACTTCAATGTCCTCATATAGCTTCAGGGTGTAATCCCTGGATAAGTCGTACCTCTAGTGCCCAACCATTCACAAGCAAGAAAAGTACACCACTATGTACCAGCTGCGTGAAGAAAAAAAAACCCAAGATTGAATATTAATTTATATCTTCAACTAAATTAGGAGACCTTGTGGCCGACTTCAAAATGGATTGAGGAAAGTGATTTTCTTGTTTTGTTAGGAAAATTAGTCCTAGACTCTTTTAGCATGTCACATCCAAGAGTTGCACATCAGGCCGCATTTTCTTGCACTAGTAGATTGGATTTCTTACACGGGCTCAAGTTCAAGATACATTATAATAGTCTTTACCTTGTCTCAAGTTGGAGTCAAGTTACCATCGCTTTGCACGAACCCTTATGCGCTCAACTGCCATAGAGATCTTCAAAGTCCAAGCTGCACTTGAATTTCATCATAATTGTGGAATTTATCAAGACACCAACTTCACCTGTAACATTAATTGCTACACAAGAATTTGCAAACACAATCCCTGTTGCATCAATAGCAGTCAAAAATTCATAATTGTGGAATTTATTAAGACACCAACTTCACCTGCAACATTAATTGCTGTTGCGACCAAATTTTCGAATGCACCACCTAAAATTAGGCTAATGGATTGTTAAGGCTAAACTTAGCTTGGGCTCTCCCAAGCCCATACTAATTCGCGACTTAGGTTCAAGTTATTAACATGCAATTGATTTTCCAATCAAGAGTCGCCACTAATCTATTTTTGGTGGGTCGATTAGAAACCCAAGTAAAGTAACATGAGATTTACTTTACTCCTACGAACCAGAGATTTTGGGTACGGAGACTTGATTGCGTTAGATTTCTCTAACGCCCTTTCGGTACCTTTCTCTTTTGTTTTGAAAAATATTTGACAGGCAACTTGAAATAATTTTAATTCACTTCCCTAACAAGCAAGGTGATTATGCGGATGCGCAAACCACTAATTTAACACTCAGATAAAGTAGTAAATAAATTGCAAGATTTACCTCATGATAACGAAAGCATCTGCAATGTTATATCAGAATGCACATCGACGGTCCTAGATATGATTTCTAATTAACACGAAATTTCTTTTTTTGTTTTCACTTATTTAATGAGAATCATGATTTATGCAATGCATGCTATTAATCTAACATGAAATGATATGACATGGCAATATGACCTAAACTATATGACATAGATAAGCATGCAGTCTATTATAAAGAAATGCAATAATTAAATGTGCAATCTAAATTAACCAAATGACCTAATTCTAATGACGAGCAATTTCTAATTAAATGAACCTAATAACAATCACTACAATGACATGCATTTCATGGGCCTAATTCTATATGACGTGCACATGATTTTTTATTCTAAAAAAATGCACTCTATCCTAGCAATTGCAACTAATTTATCCTAAGACAAATTTTATGAAATTCGAAATTAAGGAAAATGCAAAACATAACTATCTAGATTAAGATTCTATCTAGCTTATATTAAGGATTATGTCGAGACTAAATCCTAATTTAAACTAAGATATTATCTTAACCTAGCAAGCTCTAACCTAAGATGGAAAAATCAATATAAACTTAAAATAAAACATGCAATTTATTCTACTATGCCATGACATGCAAAGAATGCCCTAATTCTAATTTTTTTCTTTCTTTTATGAAATTCGAAATTAAAATTAAACATGCAATTCAAATAAATAAATAAAAAAACTAACATCCTAAATGAATGCACTTTCTTTTTTGTTTTCTTTTTCATCATTCAAAATAAAATCCCTATTCTAATTATGCAAGATAATAATAAAATAAAATAAAAAACAAACCTAATCCTAGTTCAAGCTTTTTTTTTTTACTTTTTACAAAAATAAAATTAATTCAACCAACATCACAGCAAATCAAACAGGATATGATTGATATTCAAAAATTGACGAACCATATCTCGCGCATAAGATTAAGTTGGCTAATTTTAAAATTAAATCGCGAATCAAATTCCGGACATGAGATTGGATTGTCGATTTTTTCAAGAGATTGTGAGTCGAATTTGAACGAAAAATCGAATCGAATCTCTAACTTGATGGGCTATTTCATGTTGGCATCTTAAACATATATTAAGGAACAATTCCACTAAAACATAATATTAAAAAAATAAAAAATAAAATAAAATAAAAACTACCTAATCTGATTTTCCTTTTCCTTTTTCCCTTTCAAGCTTCGTGTCCGTGCGGCTGGTCACCAGCTCCGGTGAGGGCGGACGGGCAGGAAAGGGCAGCAGGTGGCGGAGGTGAATCGATGGTGGCTTCACGGACAGGGGCACTGCAAGGGCGTCGGGTCGGACAGCGGTCCGACTTGGGTCCGGCTGCTGGGCGACGGGCGGCGCTCGTGGGCCTGCGCTCGAAGCAACGGCGGCAGGGGACTCGGCAACAGCGAGCCGCTGGAATCGCGGGATCTGGGGCGCTAAGTGGCGGCTACGGAGGCGCGGCGGACAGGTTGGATAGAGTCGCGATGGCGCAGCAGGCGGGTCGCGGCGATGGCTGCACGAAGGAGACGATGAATAGTGCTCTCCCTTTTCTTTTTTCTTATTTTTTCCTTCTTTGCACACGCTTCTCTCTCCCGTCACTCTCTCCTGTCCCTTCTCTCGGTAACTCTCTCTGACAGAAGGAAAAAAGTGAATTTTTCCTCCCACAAACCCTAAAAACCGAGGAGATTTTTTCTCTTTGGTTTAATTTTTCCTTTTCCGAGAAAAACTCAAAAAGAACCCCCTAACCTCTCATACGCATATGGTTTTTATAGGGAAAGGACTAGGATTTTAATTTCTTATTCGAATCCACATCCGCAAAATTTCTTCACCAAATTATCCCATATTGATAAGGATCCAAGATTACGATGGAATTTTTCTTTAAATGCAAATCTTGCAAAGATAAATCGCAACATTTTATCACATATGCCCTATCCAAAAAAATTCATTATATCTTGGAAAAATTTCGAATTTCGAATTTCCCACATGATAATTTCGAAAGGGGCTTGAGCCAATTTACTCACTTAATGGACTTAGTCCAACTAATTTGAACCCATCCACCATTGGTCCAATAAATAAAATGCAAAAAATGTAAATTAAAAATAAATACACCTAAATCGATATGCTATGCAATTAATTTTTTTTTTTCAGGGATAAAATTAACCCCTAATTTTCTATGCAATTGAAAAAACGGGTCGCCAAAATTTAGGTGTCAACAATTGCTACATAAGAATTTGTAGACACAATCCCTGTTGCATTAATAGCAGCCAAAAATTGAAGTTGGACCTTATCAAACTTAGCAAATGTAGTCTCCATTGACTCTACGAGTGAAGCCTTGCCGTCTATGTTAGTTGTCTATGTCAGTTACAATGCAAGTACCTTTTATCTCAGAAGTTCCTGGTTGCAACTTTATCTTGAGCTGAAAATTGTTTAGATTTGTATAAACACCGTCACAATCACTCATATCCAAAAGTATTGGAGACTTGTCAACTATATCTTCTCTACTAATAATAGATAAATTTAATTTGGAGCACCTCAATTGATAGCCCCGCTCAACTTGTATATAGCTTAGAAATTGCACTTTCTTGTTCTCCCATTGAGTTTAGCATAACTCACTCGAAAATAACATGGGTACCAAATATTTTAAGAACAAAATAATCAACAACTTTACTTGACGACACTTCTTTGGGGGTTCAACACCTAATGATAGTCGAAGGGGATCTAGCTTGCCATACTAACCACATTCTACTAGGAATTTCTTACCATACTAACACTAGAAAGGATTTTATGGGGATGTTTAGTAAAGTTCAACTTATCAACTCTGCAGCCTATGGTAGTTCACTAGCACTAGTGTAATGCCTCATTATGCCCTCTTTCATACATAATCCATTTAATAGCTTTGAGCAAACTTCCATGCCACTCCTGTAAGTTTGCACATATTTGATTATCTTATTAGTCTCCTTTTCTTTTCTTTTTTTAATAAACGTTCTCTATTGTCCGATCTTAAAAACAACATCTAACGAGTGCCTCAACACAAACACCCAAGTCCCTCTTAACTAGCCTTGATATCTAATTGCGTTAAATTAAGCTCCATCTTTTATTCGATTAGAAATACACAGATAGCATGATGTGGTTTTTGAAATCACTATGAACTTCTTGATGATGATACTTCTTTGTTTCTCTTATTAACCAAAAAAGACGATGGTTCTTGCGTAAAGTTGCCCTAATAACGCCTCGACTGAATATCTGAATAACTAAACATGATTGCAGCCACTATGTTCACCTTTTTTTGGCAAGTGTGGAGTAAAAATGAGACTACTTGTCTTAAGAACCCTGTGATTATTTCATAAACAACAAAAACAATGTGAAAATTGCATATACCAGGTGATTCAGACAAAATAACCATGACCACTTGTTTGATTATACAGTACCTAATCACAAATGGGACGTGGGGTGACAGGGCAGAAAGACCACCTCCCAAAATAGTTGCAAATCTCTCTCGTTTTCCTATCGACTTTGGAATTAAAAGATATCTGAGAGAGCTGTTGCACAAACAAAAGAATGATTAAGCATATAGCACCTCTTATTAGCTTTCCTTCTATGGAGGAGGCAGCAAATCTTGTACATTAGCAAAAGGGTTTCCTGAACCGGAGGAACCTCCGCAATAGGAGCGTCCGACACAGAGTCGGGAATTGCATCGAGTGTCTCCTCAAAGAAAGACTTCATCATCTACAAGGTCCAAAGACCACGTTAAAGTCAATCAAATGGTCAGGCTAAAAGAGACAAAGTCTAATATAATCGAAACGAATAGCCTAATGTACAAACATACAGTGAAATGCTGGAAAGCTGCATCAGCTTTCCGCTTCCACAAACCATTTCCAGGCTCCGGATGCAAAAGACCAAGCAAAGGCTGCGACATGTTAAAAATAAAATTATTGAAAAAAAGCCTCATGTTGGCCAAATCAGAAACAGATGATCTATCACACACGGCAACAGTCCAAAAAGGCCAAGACTAATGGATCCTCTCGGTGCCGGACTACTCTTCGCCAAGGTCACGCTCAAATGAGTGGCCTTTCCAATGCCCATAGCTGAAACATCAGCTACATATGGCCTAGACTAATGGATCTTAAATTTTTCCAACAGTCGCATAGTAAATAAAGCAAAGGCCACTAAAATCCACCCCTAGTAACGACCTGGTTTTAAAATGGCAGAGAATGGTCGCCGAGGCCAAAGGGCCTGAACAAGAAGTGGCTCTTGACAAGCTTTTAGAATAGCGAATGAGGCAAGAATGAATCAAACTATACATTGAACATGGAGAGAGCGATTATAAAATATCTATGTGAAAACTGGAATTAATTCATGAATACGCCTTTTTATGTAAGGGCAAGCTTTTCTTTGGAATTCCATAGTTAAGCGAGCTTAGATTAGAGTAGGGGTGAGCATAGTCCAGATGAGTAGTTCCCACCTTGGATCCGAGAACCGCCCACTAAGGACTAGTTTCGAAAAATTGGAATCGAGATCCGCCCGTTAGTTCCATTGATCCACCCAAGAACCAAACTGCCAGTCCAGTCCAGTTCCCAGAAGGGTCCATGGAACCGGTCCCCAATTATTATAAAATTGCATTCATCAATTAACATCATGGTGAAACTAGTTTCTATTTAGAGCACCAAAGCTTATTCGGCCTTATATTCGAGTTGAATTGCGAGCCATGGAATTTGATTAAGGATTGAAAATTATAAAGCGGAACGAATAGACAACGTTAGCCAAAAACTTAATTACTTTGAAAGTCATGGTGTGGTCCTCTTAGGGTTTCCAAACATTGGAAATATGTGGAGAATTAGACTCTACATTAAAAGTCATAACTTCCATAGAAGTAAAAACATTAATCACTTGATTTATATTTTTTCAACGACAACCTAATTTAATCATGGAATGGCTAAGAAGAAACCTAATTATTCTTAAAATGAGCCGTTGGCTCTTAATTTCATATCATGACAACAAGGTGCCACAATATTTATGGACACCTCCAATTGGTTCTCTCATTCTTTTACGTTTCTTTATTATTATTTTTTGTTGAGAAAGCAAGTAAATGGATTATTAAAATGAAAAAAAAAAAAGTAGAGAGCTAATCCTATTACATACTTAAGAGACAAAATTAGCCAATAATGTCCAATAACTACAAATATACAGATATGTATGGTCGAAAAACTACAAAATAATTAAGTAATTAAGATATTTTTTTTAAACATATATAAATCAATTCAGTTTGAGTGGGCAGGTGGGCGGTTCCATGCCTAGAACCAGGAACTGGGCTGGTACTCATCGATTCCACTAAATTGGTATTGGGAGCTGAACTACTGCCGGTCCCGGTCTAGTCTAATTCCAAGCAATTCCCAATTCTTTTGTATATCCCTAGGTTAGAGCACAAATATGATGGTTGATTCTTGAAAAAGTGCCTGCCCTTTCACCAAAGGACAAAATCACGAGACTTGGTGTGGGATGAATTAAAGTGGACAATATCTTGGGTAAGTTAATCCAGGGATATCACATCTAGAGCACTACAAAAGAAGAGATTATCTAGTTAAACCATTTCCTCCATCCATACCATCGCCACATCACGCACAGTTGGTTTCTTTCCATATATTCCGAGAACAGCATCTCCGTAAACTTTGTACTCTTTAAGGTCTTGAGAGTTGGAAAATTTTGAGAGCAGGAAAATACTCGAAGCAAACCGGAGGCAATAACTAAGCAGATAATAATATCCAGCCACATGTACAACTAAACCTGACGGCGCGTGAAACCACTGCTTGGAACACCATAAACAACACTATCTACATACGCCGAAGTCTGCCATGGGCCGTTAAAATTTATAATAAATTTCAAATCACTGAACAAATTTTGCGACCGCAAAGTGAGCACTGCTCGACTTAGCTAAAGATCTAATCAAGTATGAGCTGTATCGTCGGATTTTGCACCATAAGACAGGACAACACCTTTCTTCAATACCATAAAACATTCGGATTATTACACAAACTCAAAAACAAAATGGCAGTTTCCCCAGCCTAAGTATCACCCAATCAAGATCTCAATATATCCATTAGCAGCTACTCAAGGTCAGCTTAATCAGTTCGATTTTGATCAAGTTTGAACTGCTAGATAATTAAATTGACTCAGCTTGAGTTCAACTTTTGAATCCAAGTAGCTTTTGAGCCTAATATGGTAATTAAAGTATTATTTTGTTTTCATTACAAGACATTTAAAACATAACAAATTATCTAATATATTGAAGTTATGAAACTTGAGTGTGAGCTCAAGCTCATATTTGGGCTTAAGTGAGCCAAAACTCATTTTTCATGAGATAATTGACCAAGTCTCTATTTTTCGACTCGAGTTGAATCAAATTTATAATCTGTGTTAACTCAGCTCAGCTCCACTATAAATCAAACCTTCCACTAAGAATGTGAAGTACATAAATCGAGTTCCACATTCATAATAGATTGCTTAAAAGTTGCATCATATACTCAAGAGGCAATTCGACGGTCATTGAATAGGCGAGAGGGCCAGCTAAGATGGTCTAGCTCGTTGTGAAGCTATTGCAATTGGTGTCTTCTCCAACAATTGAGCCCATGATTGATTCCTCAATTGGGAAGCGATGAAACTGCTTGGTGGTGCGCTATTTCGATGATTTGGATGGAGTGGTTGGAGAAGGGAGGAGGAGGAGCGTGCAATGGACGTACATTGATCTCAGATTTCTCAAAGGCCCCATAAATGAAAATTGAAAGATTTTATTTATTATGTTCGCCAAAAAATTTAATCAGTTAAAATTGAGAAAATTACCGAAAGAGTCATAAACTGTTGATACCTAAATTTTAGTGATCCGTTTAATCATTTATTAATTGTATAGAAAATTAATGATTAATTTTTAACCTCTAAAAAAAATAATTTTCATTAAATTGCTTGGCAGACAGGCATTAGGATTAATAGCAATAGGATCTATTTAAATATTATTATTATTATTGAAAATGAAAAAGGAAAAAAAAGATATGGAAATGAAAAATGAGACCGGGTCGAGGCCAGGCCGGCCCGGCTCTTTTTCTTCTCGCCTGGGCCTGCCCCATTCTTCCATTTCCCTGGCCCGGCCTTCTCCTCTTGTCCTCTTTCTCCTTTCCTTCGTCCTTGACGTTGGGCGGTAGTTAGGAAGGACGGCACAGAAGTACGATACAGAAGAGGAGCGGAGCGGAGCAGAGCAGGGACGTCGCGGCGTTATGGTCCTGTCGGGGGCCAGGCGCCAGCTGGCATGACAGAGGCCATACGCGCCGGTGGCCATTAAAGGAAAGAGAGGCGGAGAGAGAAGGGGGGATTTTTAGGAGAGAAATCAGGGGTCCGAGCGAGAGAGAGAGAGTCCGAGGGGGAGCGACTGAAAGAGAGCGAGAGAGCCTCAGCCGACACCTTGGCCACGCGCGACCCCGCCCGACGACCTTCCTCGGCCGATGTCCTCGAGCTGAACCCAGTAAGTCCCTTTTCGTGCCCTGTTCTTGCCCTGTTTTGGGCACGCCGAAGCGGCCGTCCGGCTCGCGCGAATTCCGGCCCTGCCGGTTCCCCGTTGAGTCGCTGTGTGTTAAAAGTCCTGACGCGGATTACGATCCCGTTCGGGCTGGGAATCTCTCGTTTTGGTGGTGCACTCCACCTGCTCGGTAAAATGTCTGAATCAGATCCAGTTTTGTTGCCCTTTTTTGAGCCGCAGTGAAGTCGTTCGGGCACCGTCCCGCATAGTCGAGGCGTTCCTGCGATTTTTAGCGTCCCAGGCGTAGCTGACACCACTCGACCCACGGCCGCCCTAGTGGCGACCCACGGAGGCCGCGGGTCTCTTTTATTCTGGGGCACGAGCGGCGGCCATCTTGGCCATCGCGGTGGCGCCGCCGGTCGGACGAGGGCTGAGCACTAGGCTCGGCTTGGCCAAGGCGGCGCCGTCGTGCCTCGGCCGAACTGATAAGGCGCGGCACCCTGTTGCTGCGCTGCCTCCGTCGCGGCTGGACTGCTGCGAAGCAGCAGGTCCCAAGCCGGGTCGGTCAGCCCGGATCCGGATCGCGGATCTGGCCGACCGGGGCTTGTTTGTTCTTCGGGCTGGCCGCGTCCGGGCTGAAGCAAGGCCATTGGGCCGGTTTAATTATAGATTACGCTTCTTTTGTTTTGGGCCAGGCTTAGCTTATTTAGGTTTTTTTTTTTAGGATGGACTCAATTTTGAGCTAGACTGGGCCCGTAGTTCAGGCCCAATCCTGCTGGGGGCCTGACGATCCAGGTCAGCAGACCCGGGCCAATCCGGATCCGGCACGGGTCCATATTTTCGGATAAAAATATTTTATCAAAAAAATATTAAAAAATTCCAGAAAATTTTTATTTTTTCTAAAAATAGGAAAAACTAAAAATTTATTTTTTTAGTAGTTTTCTCCTAAAATGTGTGAAATCCTTGATAATAAAAACTGTGCTTAAAATTGAACAAGCTCTTGGAGTTTTACCATAAGATTTAGGTATTCTTAAAGGCAAATGTTAGGTCGTTACTTGTGCATTGCTATTTCAATTATTAATTGGCTGCTGTATAATTGCTTCACATGTTAGTGGATAAGTTTAAAATCGATCCAAATTGCTTGGCTTGAAATGAACAATATTAGGTATCGAAAGAATATTAGTTGATCAATTAATATAGCTAAGTTCTCGACTCTAGATTCTCTAGTTACATAAGAAGTGAGATATACTTTCATGTTTAACTTGGTTTCTAGCCAATCTTAACAGGTTAGTGGCGACTCCTTATTAGAAAATTATCATATAGTTAATTAAATTATTCCAAATGTCACACAAAGTTTGAGTTTAAGAGAGTCGCATCTAATTGAGGGTTGTAGGCCTACATTTTAGGCAAAAATTCTAAACCTATATTTTTCCCTAGGTAGGTCGCAACATAAACTTAGTGAAATTATTTCAATTATGTCAAACTTTTTTTTTTGTTAATTCAATCATAAACTTTTTGCATTTATATTAGTTTATTCCATCCGACCAAATTTAGCAAAATGGTGCTGACGTGAATATTAGTCGTCCGACATTGATGTGGATAATTTTTTAATAATATTTTTTTTCGAAATTTTATTTATTTATTCTCTCTCTCCTCTCTCCTCCTCCTCCTCTAAGGGCCAGCAAGGCTCACTTAGCGTTGGTAGATGTCCCATTAGATCTGGTGAGGTTATGACCTGCCCATGGTTGGCGAGGCTTGCCCAGCCACTAGCAAGGGTCAAGGCTAGGCTTGCCCAGCCACTAGCAAGGGTCGAGCCTCGCTAGCCATGGGCTCCCTCATGCTTCCCTCACCAACCTCGGGGAAGCTTGGCGATGTGCTAGTGGAACCTCACCTAGCCTCTGGCCTCACCCAGGCCACCCGCTGGGTGGGTGAGGCTCGAGCCTCCCTAGCCATGGATTGGTTGTGGCCTTGTTGACCCTTGCCTTTGGCCGATCACCAAAGGAAGAAAGAGGAAAAAAAAAAAAAAAAAGGAATAAGAAAAGAAAATTATAAAAATTTTGTAAAAGTAAAAATATTATTAAAACATTATCCACATTAGTATCGGCCAGATGTTCAGCATCAGTCAATGTCCACGTTAGTATTGGTCGACTAATATAAATACAAAATATTTATGACTAAATTAGTAAAAAAAAAAAAACATTTACAATTGAATTGACATAATTGCAACATGTATATAATTTTTTTACAATTTTCCCATAAAAATTAGGATGGAAATATGAAATGACACTTCACGGGGAAAAAAAGAAGAAGTCGTAAGACGGGAAAATCTTCCATGAACCTCCCTTTTCTTTTTTACCATAATTAATCCAGTAATATTAATCAGAAATGTTCTTTTTCCTTTCAAACCAATTCAACAGATGACAATTTCAATTTCCGATTGCTAATCTTATCTATGAAATGATAAGGCCGACACTTGTAAATAGTCTTGGATCACTAAAAGAAGTGCATTAAATTGCCTACATCTCCCTTGAATCAATAAGAAAGTCCAACTGTGTACGTGAAAATATTTTTATTCTGACAACAGACCTAAAAATAACCACTAATTTTTTTTAGAGGAATTTCTTTCTTTTTTTTTTGGTCAAAAGGAAAGAATTTCTAATCGATTTGCTAGATTTACTCTGGTCGACAAAAATAGGTGAAATAGTGGAGCTAAGTGGTTCTGCTTGTGAAAGACATTCCACCGATGCATGGTATTTCTTAATTATCCCAATTCTCTAGCACTTTTCTATAATATAAAATTTTCTTAATTTTGTCAATTGGAATCTCTCTTATTTTACAAAAAATTAAGTATATGTCCCCTAAGTAGACCCTTTTTTTTACACATCTATTTCTGAATTTATAGATTTAATTGTTTTTTTTTTTACGGGCAAAGTGTGTGCTAGTTTCCTTGCAGAAAGAAAAATAAAATAATTTTCCCATCTTACCTTTTTTTTTTTTTACTTTTCATGCCCATCTTATCTAATGAACGCGATTTGGTATGTTCCCCCAGCTAAGTGATGTCACCTCTGCTTTTCCTTTATTATTTTTATTTATTTAATGGTAACATGACTCCTATTTTGTAAATAATTCATGTTTGTCATAATAATGTCATACTTTTAACGATGCTCGACGTCATCCTATTTGAAAAGTAAAGGAGATATGTTCATACATCAATAACCACCATATGCTTGTATTATAGACTCTCCGCCCTCGGTAGTCACCTTTCTGTTGTTGTGTTCTCCGTTTTGCATATTTATGCAATCATTGTTGCCTTTCTGTCACTCATGCCGAATAAGCATTTCCTTCCAGGATCTGTTGAGAGAGTGAGGATCAAATGGAAAATATGAAAATTTTTGCAGAAGTCCAGCAGTTATGGATGAAAATCAATCTCCGAGGGGCGATCCTTACGAGCCTATCTCTGCAATTCTTTCTCATCGTTTTTGCACCCATTCGAAAGAGGCGGTCAAGCTGGTGGATCTCGACTCTCTTGTGGTCAGCTTATTTGGTGGCTGACTGGGTCGCTGTATATGCCTTTGGACTCATATCCAAAGCCCAAATTAATGGGGATACTTCAGACTCCCAGGTTGATGTATCCGGTGACCTTTTGGCTTTTTGGGCTCCATTTCTTCTGCTACACCTCGGGGGACCAGACACCATAACTGCTATCGCCCTCGAGGATAATGAGCTATGGGGTAGGCACTTGCTTAGTCTCTTATTACATCTAGCCATTGCATGCTTGGTGATTTACCGATCCATCCCCAGTAACAAGCTAATTGTCCCAACCATCCTCATGTTTATTGGAGCAAGCAATAAATATATAGGGCGAACACGTGCTCTGTATCTTGCAAGCTTCCGTATATTACGTGGTTCCTTGCTCCCATCTCCTGATCCTGGGCCGAACTATGCCAAAATCATGGAAGATTATATTGCTCAGGAGGAAGCTGATATCCAGCCTTTAAAAGCCCCGTCGCCGACGGCCCAACATCATTCCCCTCATGTCAGAACGGAAGGTGAAAAAATTTTGGACGACAGAACAGTGATAAAAGAGGCATATTTTTACTTCAAAATGTTCCAAGGCCTCTTTGTGGATCTCATCTTCAGCTTCCATGTACGTGACGATAGCATGCAATTTTTCAGCAACAGAACTGCAAAGGATGCTTTTCGGGTCATTGAGGCTGAGCTCAACTTCTTTTATGATCTTCTTTATACCAAAGCTGCCATTGTTCACTGTCTATCAGGGTACATTTTCCGAGCTATCACATTTGGCTGCATTGTTGCTGCTTTTGCATGTTTCTATGTCCTGAACAAGCAAGGTTTTCACGAATATGATGTACGGATTACATACACCTTGCTCCTTGGAGCTTTTGGCCTGGAAAGTGTAATCTATGGTCTGATCATATGCTCTGACTGGACAATTGCAAAAATAGGGACATCTGAGAAACATCGTAGGAGTTTGTTTCAAGGAAGCATCTTCATCAAGTTCATCCTCAAATTCAAATCTGAAAGTTCACCATTTGCATTGCATATACTAAGTGATAGATGGTCTAAATCTATCTCCCAGTACAATTTGATAGATTCTCGGCTGAAAAGGTGGCCAAAATGGATTGAGAAACTGACAAATGCTCAGCTGAGAAAGTGCCCAAAAGGGATTGAAGAACTCCTAAGACTCATCCCTCTAGGAGAATTGTTTGATGACTTGAAGTCTAGACGAGTAAAAGAATACAGTGAAAAATTAGGTGAACTGATTTTTAAGGAGCTGAAACGGAAGGCATCATTTGCAGTTGACTTGCAAAGCATAAAAGAGATGTGTGCTGCTCGAGGCAAATGGGCTCTAGAGAATACTAAAACAACGCAAGATTGCAAAGACTTGCTTCCAGCTGTCTGTGATGCCGATTATGGTGAGAGCCTTTTACTGTGGCACATTGCCACCGAACTCTGTTACAACACTGACACTCTTAATGATGAAAATACAAAAGACCACCAAGAAATCAGTAAGGTCTTGTCAGATTACATGCTTTATGGATTGGCCAAATAAGGTTCCAAGACACTTGTGCAGAGACAGACAGGTTCTTCGATGAAAAACTCTTTGATGAGAACAAATCGAACAAATATGCCTGCGAAAGTCTCCTTTCTGTTCCTATAAAAGCGAAGCCTGCTGATGTGAAAGGAGACAAAAGCAAATCCGTGTTGTTTGATGCGTGCATTCTTGCAAAAGAGCTGGGGAAATTTGAGGAGACCAAATGGGTGATTGTGAGTGAAGTATGGGTGGAATTGCTTGCGCATGCTGCAATCCATTGCCGACCAAACATGCATGCTCAACAACTTAGCCAAGGAGGAGAACTTGTCACCTTAGTTTGGTTATTGATGGTACATCTTGGCTTGAGCGAACAATTCCAAATAGATGGCGGCACCACTCATGATTCGGTGGACTGATGGACAGTTGCCAAGTCAGGAAAAGATGAGGTTCCTACGTGCAAATTCCATTGCAAATCTCACTATCTTTACACCTTTGTTTCATTTCTTAATGTAATAGATGTGCCATTTGCTCTGACCGCACATTTTTTAATGTCCTTTCCTGGAAACTCTAGTTATTCAATATCTCTAATATCCTGTGTGATTCTGTGCACTTCTTCGAACCAAATGAAGGAAGCTTGCACAAATTACATCCAAATTGCACTTTGACATTCATGTCGCAAGTTTAATGTTGTACCTCTAATAGAAATCAAAATTTTTTATGTAAAAATTAGAGAATCTCGGTTGCTTCGTTTAGTACATATTCTTCATATAAATGCTGAAATGTCCATGGCTCTTTAACAGCGTTCTGGTTGAAATGAAGAAAAGTAAACCATAACTAAGCCAAACCAATTGGTTTATTTTTTTTTAACTCCCCAACCAAAACCAAACTGATGAACCTTGGTTTGATTTAGGAAACCTTTCTTCTTGTACGACTAAGCCAAATTTACTATAAGAGCAAGGTATTGAGAAAAATACGCAATTGAACAATAAAATAAACAGAAAAAGAAAATAAATCAGACACTAAATTTATAATGTTCGCTCGATGTGATCTACTCCACAAAGAGAGGAACACATAATTTCATCATAAATCAAGCGATACAATAAAAATTATAACTACAATCGAGTCAACTCAAATACTCACACTATTTCCCAACCCCTAATTTTACCAAATTACTCGCAAGAAGTTTAGCCATCGATATTACTCACAAAATGAACTCTCTCAATCCCACAAGGTAGTATATAAAATTTAACTCACAAGATTTAATCGTCTCCAACACCCTCGGATTGCTTCAGGGTGTAATTCCCGAATAAGCCGTACCTTTAGTGCCCAAGTATTGCCCGAGCAAAAAAACTACCCCACTATGTACCAGCCGCATGAAGACCAAAACCCAAGATTGAATATTAATATATATTTCCAACTAAATTCGGAAACCTTGTGGCCGACTTCTAAATCGAACGAGGAAAGTGATTTTCTTGTTTTGTTAGGAAAATGGGTCCCTTTTAGCACGTCGCATCCAAGAGTTGCACATCAGGCCGCATTTTTGCGAACTATTAGATCACGTTTCTTACATGGACTCACATTTAAGACATATTATAACAGTCTTTACCTAGGCTTGATGTTTGAGTCAAGTCAATCATTTCGCTGAACCTGATAATTGCTACTTTCTCACAAACCCTTTGTAATATCCTCGATTTTGACCCTCCTTTTGGCCCCGACTAGTAGGCCAAAGCCTGGTATGTCAAGGGTGAGACTAGGCCATGAGCCAACCCGAGAATTAGTCATGAGTCGATTAGCCCGTTTGGGAATTGGTAACCAAGGGATTGGTCCTAGAGTGTTCGACCATGGAAAAGTTATTTGATCATAAAGATCGATTGTGGGACGATCACGTACCATCTCGGATCGACGGACGGTCATGGCTCGATTCCGTCCAGTCATCGTACCGGTTCGCAGGTGATTCTACCCCATTGTTATGTTGGTCATGGACAACCGTGAACCGATCCCATGCGACCATGAGTTGATATGAACCGATTGATTCCACACATTTATATGACAACCAATAATTCACCATGGATTGAATAAACTCAACGTGGTTCAATTTCGGATTGATCAAGACTTGTGGTGTAGAACCTTGGACTAGTCACAAGACCGGCTACCGGACTGGTCGATTGGCCCAAGGATTGACCACGGGATTGGCCAAGTAGAATTGAGTTATGGGCTAGCCCACAAATTGGTCATAAGACCGACCGACTGGGCTAGGACCTAGCCAGCAAACCCAGCTGCCTCCTTTTCTCAATAAAAGAGATTTTGAACTTGGTTTGACCAATTAAGCCGGGTTGCGCCTAGCTTTGTTTGGGCATGGCTTAGGCATGAACCTCGGGCCAAATAAGGTTGTTAGTCACAATGAAACTCGATTAATCCCTATCCAATGATAAGCCCTTCAAAACTTAGATATTTTCCTAAAGTGCATTTAATGCCTTTGGCTTGTATTTAATTAGTGCACATTGACTAAGGGTGGACACTTGGCATGAAAGGCTCTTGCCTTGGAAGATAAGTTTTAAACTTGGACTTTGGCTTATTAATAAGGAGGACACCTAAGCCTAATTAGGAGAGTTGACACTTAGGGTTCACATTTAGGTCTTAGAAACTAAGTGTGAACAAATGTGAACACGTGTGAACATATTCAATGAAGTGTGGGCTACTTAGGAATATGTCCCTATAGCCTAGCCTAGTTACAACCCTAAACTAAGTAGGAGATTTTGGAGGCCAAGAATTGGACTACATGCCCATTGGAAGAAGGAGCAAGCAAGTCAAGCCTTCTTAGACAAGTTAAGAGTGAATTGAATATATTTGGCTTCTAGTTATTTAATGCCAAGATAAAGTGTCCAAGCTAACCTAGGATCTAATTATAAACTTGAAAGATAAGGATGCCCAACAATTAATGCTTCTTGACTAGGTGGGACACCTCCTTTTTCCAACTAAGATTGCCACATTTGATTTTCAAAATTACTAGACCGTTGCTATTTGCCAATTTTACATAGATTTTTGTGTTACGAATTTAAAGAAAATTCCTTCACAAAATCTGTTTAAAACATCTTGATCTACAACATATTTAAATTTCATATTTTTCTGAGGTCAAATGATTAGGACAAAGGCTCAATCATTTACCATTTGGAACTTGTCCTGTGAAGTGAAAACGGTGACAAGGTTTCCTTCTCGAATTTTTATAAAATTTTCCTTTCAAATTTAACCATTCTTCCTTCATGAAAGTTTTAAAGGAAATCCATGCCTACAACATATAACAAGTTCAAATATTTTTGTGAAGATTTGGATTTTGAAATGACTCTCTCTCTCTTCGATCGTTGAATATGCTCAACGAATGAATTTTTGGGTTGTGTTCAGTGAATTGCTGCTCTTTCCACAGCACGAATTGGACTTGGCTTCTCCCATGAAAATGCTATTTAAGATCTTCTCTACAACAAATTAAGATTTCATAATTTTTCGATTCCGTTTGACAAGATAAAGACACTAATTTTGGAAATTGTTCAAAATTGTTTTTCTTACTCAAAAGGTGTGACTCACGCCCAAGCTTGAACTCAAATCCTTAAATGCCATGTTAAGGTGTCCCAAGCTATCAAGTCAAAGTCATATCCTACCTTGAGACTTGGTGACCAAGTTACTTTGCATTTAATACTTCTTGACTTAAAGAGGAAGTCTTAACTTTTAAAACTTGGAGAACAAGTTAGGATTGCCTATAAATAGGGGAAGGACATCCCTTCCTCATTCCCACAACACAACACCTCCTCTCCCTCTTCCTATCAAAGTTTTAGTCCCTCTTCCTTAGGAATTCTTGTCACCGCCCTTGCCACCATGCTTGTTGTCATTGCCAATTCAAGGTTGCCGACTTAGAAAATTGTATGTAGAACTTACTAATATCTGGTTATGGTGTTGTGTTATGCTAATCCAAGCATGTAGCGAGTCCTTGATTGAAATGTTGTGACTATGTTCTTGCTTGAGGTTTGGTTGTGGTTGCTTGGATTAGTTTAGATATTGTTCCTTGATTGAGTTCAATCCTTGTTTGATGAGTTTTGGCTCGTGCTTTGGCTTGAATTTCTTTGAAAGAAGTCCAATTTGCGTACTTGTTTGATATGCTTTGGATATGCTTTGACTTAAACCAATTTGAAAAACGTTTATGTGAAAGTTTGTTATTTCTTTACAAAACTATTTTAAACTATTTCACGAGTGCATGTATTAGTTCACATCCCCAGCTCCAAAAAGGGGTTTCGTCAGTCTTTGACGAACGTGGGATCACAATGGATCAGTCCTCTCTTAGTCTTGTGTGATATCAAGGCATATTGTTCCTGAACCAACTTTGGTATTAGGTTGGTGAACATGTCACAACGGGCCAGTCCTTTTATGGTCTCGGTGCAATATTGAGGCGTATCGCTCTCAAGCCAAGTCTGGTACTAGGTTGGTGAACATATAATGACAAGCCGACCTTATCATGGTCTCGATGCGATATCGAGGTATATTGTTCTAGAGCCAAGTTGGGTACTAGATCGGTGCTCAAATGTGCCGGATCAAGTCGCGATCCTTGATTTGTGCTCGGTATGCTTAACGTCTCGGTTAAGATAAGTCATTTCACACACTTATGCATGGCACGTCTTCAGGCCCTTGAACTAAAAGTGAAGATAAGAACCGGATTGTGATGCTTGATGCATGGTCACACAATGGACTAATTTCTAGTCGTCGACCGAAGGATTTCGGTGACATTGCTCGACAGACTCATTGTCGGAGGACCGCCATCACCCTTGGATTAGGGGACGTTGCCCGATTAAATTTGGATGCCCGACAGATGCATAGTCGGAGGACCACCATCACCCTTGGATTAGAGGACATTGCCCGATGGATTTTGAATGCTCAATGGATTCCGGAAGAGTCGATAGATTTTGGTTGTTAATAAATGAATCTTGTGTGCATGAATCCCTCATATTACGGAATGGATCTTGGTTATGCTTGCATAATGTTAAGTGAGGCGTGAGTTCCTCGTATTACGGGAGTTCCTCGTATTACGGAATGGATCTTGTTTATACTTGTATAATATTGAGTGAGGCGTGGGTTCCTCGTGTTGTGGGTGAATATTGGATTATGCTTGTATGTTGTTGATTGAGGATTTCTCATGTCATCCAAGACAAAGCTTTTGTTTTGCTATTGATATGTCATCGACTAATGTTTTGGATGAGTTATATGCTTGTTGATAGGCGAGGCATCCTTCTACCCAAAAGTTAGTGGGTTTTACTTGCTAAGTCCATGACTCACTCCATTGCTTTTCGGAATTGTAGGGAGAGGTCTCCCATTAGTGTTGGAGTTGCAGTCTCGTTAGAGGAGCTAAGGTTTACTCGGTCTTTTGAACATAGAAAATGTAGTGATTGTAAATATAACCGCCCGTGACAAAGGGGCCTGTAAATGTAACTAATTTAAATGTGTATTTGGAAGTGGTTGTCTTCCTGGCTATTTATTGTTGTTTTGGTGTTGTTTGTAACGTTTCCGCATGTGCTTAATGAAAAGATAAAAGGAACGGGACGGTGACACGCTTGGTACGTCGCGAGAATAATCCCTGTCACTCTTGACCTTGGAGACGGAGTTGGGGTCATTACACCCTTTTTGGCTCAAACACCATAGAGATCTTCAAAGTCTAAGTTCCACTTGGATTTCACCGTAATCGTGGAATTTATCAAGGCACCAACTTCACTTGCAACATTAACTGCTGCACAAGAATTTGCAGACACAACCACTATTGCATCAATAGCTGTCAAAAGATCGAACTCAGACCTTATCAAACTTAGTAGCTATAGTCTCCATTGGCTCCACGGGTGAAGCCTTGCTGTTTGTGTCAATTACAACGCAAGTACACTACCTTAGGAGTTCTCAATTGCAACTCTATTTTGAGCTAAAAATTGTTCAAATTTATATAGACACTACCACAATCACTTATATCCAAGAGTATTGCAGACTTGTCAATTGTATCTTCTTTGCTAACAATAGGTAAATTTAATTCGGAGCACCTGAACTGATAGCCCCGCTCAACTTGTATATAGCTTAGAAGTAGCTTAGAAATTGCACTTTCTTATCCTCCCATCGAGTTTATCATAACTCACTTGAACATAACATGGGTACTAAATAATTTAAGAACATAATAATCAACAATTTTACTTGACGACACTTCTTCTTTTTTTTATTTGGGGGGGGGGGTGATCCAATGATAGTTGAAGGGGATCTAGCTTGCCATACTAACCACATTTCGCCAGGAATTTAATATCATACCAACACTGGAAATGATATCATGGGGCGTGTTTAGTAATGTTTTGCTAATTAATTCTACAATCTGTTGTAGTTCACTGGCACTAGTGTAGTATCTCATTATACCCTCTTTCATACATAATTCGTTTAATAGCTTCGAGCAAAATTCCATACTACTTCTGTAAGTCTACACATGCTTGATTGTCTCATTGGTCTTTATTTATTTATTTAAATAAATCCTCTCAATTGTCCGATCTTAAAAACAACATCTAATTAGTGCCTCAATGCAAACACCCAAGTCCTTCTTGACTGGCCTTGATATCTAATCACATTAAATTGAGCTCCTCATTTTAATCGATCAAAAATACAAGATAGCATGATGGAGTTTTTGAAATCACTATTAACTTCTTAAGGATGATACTTTTTTGTTTCCCTAATTAACCATAAGAGATGATGCTTCTTGGGAACTCAGTTGCCCTCACAAAGCCTCTACTGAATATCTGAATAGTAAACATGATTGCAGCTACTATGTTCACCTCTTTTTGGCAAGTGTGGGGGAAAAAATGAGACTACTTGTCTTAAGAACCCTATGATTACTTTAAAAACAATGAAAAAAATTTGAAAATTGCGTATACCAGGTGATTCAAGCAACATAACCATGACCACTTGTTTGATTATACAGTACTTAATCACAAATGGGACATGGGATGACAGTGCAGACAGACCACCTCCCAAAATAGTTGCAATTTCTCTCTTCCTATCGACTTTGGAATTAAAAGATTTATGAGAGAGCTGTTGCCCAAACAAAAGAATGATTACGCGTATAACACCTCTTGTTGTCTTTCCTTGAACCGGATAGCACCTCCGCAGTAGGTGCGTCGAACACAGAGTCAGGAATTGCATCGAGTGTCTCCTCAAAGAAAGTCTTCATCATCTACATGGTCCAAAGACCGCATCAAAGTTAATTGAATGGTCAGGCTGAAAGATGCAAAAGTTTAATATAACTGAAACGAATAGCCTAATGTACAAACATACAGTGCAATGCTGGAAAGCTGCATCAGCTTTCCGCTTCCACGATCCATTTCCAGGCTCCGTATGGCAAAGACCAAGCAAACGCTGTAACATGTGAAAAATATAATTATTAAAAAAAGCTTCATATTGGCCAAATATTGGATCCTCTGGGTGCTGGACTACTCTCCGCCAAGGTCACGCTCAGATAAGTGACCTTTACAATGCTCATAGCTGAAACATCAGCTACAAATGGCCTAGACTAACGGATCTTATATTTTTCCAACAGTCACATAGTAAAGCAAAGGCCACTAAAATCCACCCCTACAACACTACAAAAGAAGAGATTATCTACTTAAACCATTTCCTCCATCCATACCTTCGCCACATCACGCAGAGTTGGCTTCTTTCCATATATTCCGAGAACAGCATCTCCATAAACTTCATACTCTTTAAGGACCTAAGAAATGGAAAAATGTGAGGGATTGACTCGAAGCAAACAGGAGGCAATGACGCTTGATGCCATCTATTCTGAAATTGGAATTGGGTTCTTCACTACTTTTTTAGAAAAAGATTCGAGTTAAAGGACCTTAACTATGTGCTCATATATCTTCTACGATGAACAGAAATTAAAAACAAGATTTATAAAACAATGACCCAACTACACTAACAGAAGGGGGAAGAGACCCGATCTCTACATTTTATTATATAGCAAACCCATTAAAGAGTGTCTATGCACAACGGGAAAGAGAGAGTGATAAATCTTAAGATATTGATGGAAGTGACGATGAGTGAAGAATCATTGTGCTACAGCTTGTGGTGCTACTAGATGAGATAATGTTTATTTCACATTTTATTAATTTTTTTAAGACTTAAAAAAAGAAAGAATATGTAGTCGTTCGGTCTAGTTTCCCCTTGGAATAGGGAACCAAATTGCCCCAGACACCAATTCCACTTTTAGGCCCCATTTGGTGGCGTTTTTGTTTTTCAATTTTCTTTTTTTTTTTGGTTCCCCGGAACAGAAAAATTAGAAATCTAGTTGGTATCATTAGCTAAATTTTCTACTCCTAAGAACACATTAGTGGCTAGGGAATATATTTGGAATAGAAATAAGAAGTTGAAAAATCATACTTCTCTATTCCCAAGAACAAAAAGAGAAATAAGGCAATTTTAGAAAAACAAGCTCAACTAACCTGATGGTCGTCTTTGCGCAATCAACTCAAGGTTTGGTCTCTTGATTTGATCCAAGTCTGCATTCTTTGGAATAAAAATAAAAAAATAAAAAATTGAGAAATTTTAGGAAAAAATTTAAAAATTAGGTTTTGAGTAGTTTAACTATATTTTAGCGCTAATTCTAGTTTAGAATTAGTTTAGCATAAAAAAAGTGAAAATCTTATTATGAAAATTAGATTCAAATTGAATTTTGAATGCCGTTTCTTTAGAGACAATGCTAGGTCCCAAAACTCTGACCTTCTTTCCTTAAGATTCTATTAGAGACATCCTTTAAGATCATTTGTATTATGTTTCAAAAGAAAACTAGATGGCTTTGAACAAGTCTTTTGTATTACCATTTGTTTTGTGTTTATAGCAATCAAATAAGCTTGTGCTCCTTTGATTTCCAATGTTTGCTTGGAGGTTCGATGAGTTTGTGCAAATAAGCGCATTGCTTCCATCCTCAATTGTTCCGTCATTGCCCATTCTATCAAGTAGCGTTTGCTCTTCTTCTTGCAACTAAAAAAGCTCAAAAGGAAAATCAGATTTATGTAATAGTAGAAAGATTTCCCATTACTTAGTCGGAAAAATTGTGGCCATGAAATAGGGTCTATGTACATGTTTATTGTAATGCCCAAAGATTTACCATCAACCTCCTCACATTATGAGTTATAACCTAGTGGGACTCTCTGCTACAATTTCTAGCCATCTATCTTTAACTAACTATTATGTTAGATTTTAATTAATAAATCCTTACAAAAGTCTAGTTTTATTTAAACATGAATTGTTAAGTCTCCACTAACATTTTTGTAATTAAACGGAAAAAAAAAAAGTTGGGGATAGAAATTTTTAGGGTTGTACCTAATGTATTTTTGTTCTTTTTCTATTCTAGAAATAGAAATTTGTGCAATTATCAAACATATTCTTTTGCTCAAAAACTAATCCAAGGAATAGAAATAGAAAAAACTCTTTCTGAACAAAAATTGTTCCCGAAAATATAAATATTACTAAACACACCCTTAAGAACCAAGAACCGAACTAAAACTCCTGGGAACCAAACCCAACTGGTCGGTTCGGTCTGGTTTGGGTAGTTCTTTTTGCACACCTCTAATAATTAGCCAGCTAGCCACATGTATAACTATGCTTGACAATGCGTGACACCAATTTTGGAACACCATAAATAGTGGTATCTACATACGCCAAAGTCCGCCATGGGCTGTTCAAATTTGTAACCAATTTCAAATCATTGAACAAATTTTGCAACCATAAAACGAGCACCGCTCAACTTAGCTAAAGATCTAATCATGTATGATTTATATCATTGCATTTTATATCATAAAATATGCCCTTGAATTATTACACAAACTCAAAACAAAATGGCAGTTTCCTCAGCCTAATTATGATCTCAATCTATCCATGAACTACCCAAGGTCAGCTTAATGGTTCGATTTCAATCAAGTTTGAACTGCTAGATAATTGAGTTGAGTCAACTTCAGTTCAATCAACTAGCTCCTAAGCCTAATTTCGTAATTAAACTTCAATTTTGTTTTCATTACAGGATATTTAAAACATAGCATATTATCAATTATATTGTACTTATGAAACTTGAGTTTGAGCTTAAGCTCGTGATTAGGCTTGGGAAAATTACCAAAAAAGTTTTAAACCTATTGCAATTGTGTCAATTCAGTCATAAACTTATTTTTTTGGCCATTTGAGTCATAAGTTTTTTGCAATTGTGTCAGTTCAGTCCATCTAGAAAAATTGGCCGGCCGACACCAACGTGGCTATCGGCCGGTGCTGGCGACAATCTTTTTTAATGATATTTTATTTTTTCAAATTATTGTATTAATTTTTTATCTTTTTATCTATTTTTTTTCCTCCTCCCTCCTTTCTTTGTTTTCGGCAATCGGCCAGAGGGGAGGGTTGGTCGGTCATTAGACTAAGACGACCGAACAAGCTTGCCCAGCCATTGACAGGGAGAGCCCCCATTGGATCTGGTAAGGTTTCACCTCACCAGTTGGCAAGCTTGCCCATGCCTAGCAATGGTGAGGTGAGTCCTCGCTAGATCCAACGGGAACTCGCCTTGCTAGACCTAGTGATGGCAAGGCGAGCCCTTGCCAAATCCAATAGGGGCTCGCCCCACCAATGGCTGGGCGAGTTTGCCCTCGCCCAACAATGGCAAGGCGAGCTTGCTCGGCCGCCTTAATCTGACGACCAGTTAGCCCTCCCCTTTGGCCAGTCGCTGGAGCCAAAGAAAGAAGGAAAGAGGAGGAAGGAAGAGGAGGGAGGAGAAAAGAAAGAAAAGATATATATATATAAAAAAAAAACTAATAAAATAATTCAAAAAATATTATTAAAAAAATTGTCTTTGGCGCTAGCTAGCAACAACGTCAGCACCGATCAGCCAATTTTGGCCGAATGGATTGAACTAGCATAATTGCAAAAGGTTTATAACTCAATTGGCCAAAAAAATAAGTCTGTGACTAAATTGACACAATTGTAATAGATGTAGGATTTTTTTGGTAATTTTCCCAATTGGCCTTAACTGAGCCAAGACTCATATTTCATAAGATAATTGACCGAGTCTTCAATACGAGTTGAATTAAATCAATAGTCCGTGTCAACTCAACTCGGCTCTACTACAAATCTAACGTTCGTTTGAGAATGTGAAGTACATAAACCGATTTTGAGATTAATAACAGAAAACTAAAAAGTTGCATCATATACTTTGTTGACACCTAATTTGTCTTTTAAATACATATTTAAAAAATTATTTAAAAAATTATTTGATTAATTAATTAAAAAAAAAAAAAAAAAGGGGCGAGAGAGGCTAGGTCGGGCTAGATCCAACCTTGGCTCGGCCCGCCTCTCCTTCCTTTCCCCACATGGGCTTGGCCCTTATTCTTTTCTTTTTTCCCTTTTCCGCGGCCCGGCCCTTTCCCCCTTCAGCCTGGCCTTCCCCTAAGCTTGTCTTCTTCCTCCAGGATGGCTTTGTGCGCGACCTGCAGAACGCTAGAGGAAGGATAGCAGTGGCAAGGACAGAAAGACGAAAGGATAGGGGATAGGGGACAGGGGGATGTCATGCAGCAAGGACAGTGAGGACACTTGAGAGCAGGGCGTCCTCATCGAGAGCAAGAAGAGAGAGGATAAGGGCATGGGCGTGTATGGGGAGAAAACAGGGAACACAGGGAGAAAGTAGAAAAAAAATGGAAAAATGGAGAGAGGAAGAGGCTTGGAGAGGTTAGCCAAGGAGGAAGAAGACTCCCAGGGACGCCCTAATGCCGCCGATGAGCCGCCGATGAGCCACCGACCGACACCAACCACTACCATTCCCTCTGGATCTCAAGTAGGCATTCCATCGAACGCCTGGTGCGCGTATAATGAAACCAAGCCGGCCGAAGCTCACCCCGACCACTTCGAGCAAGCTCTAGCCCTCTACCTATCCCCATTACACTTCCTAATGTTCTGATTTGCTTCAATAGTTCCTTGGACTTGCGCTCGGGTCTCGACCAAGCCGAGAATCTTTAGGTTCTTTAATGCGCTCCACTTGTTCGATGAAATGTTCAGATGAAGCCCGCCTTGGTTTTGTTTTTTAGGGCCTTGATTGCTCTCTCTCTCTCTCTCTCTCTCTCTCTCTCTTCTACTTGTCGATTAGGCCGGGTCTCGAGAGCTGCATCATCGGAGCTGAAGGAGGATGGAGTCGCGAGTCCTCGCACACATCGTCGTCGAAGCTCGCCTCGAAATGCCCCCTGTCACTGCCGTCAAAGCCTTCAGCCTTAGGGATCAAAAGTCATCCCTCGGCCTAACCGGGACGGCACCATCACGCCTTAGCCGAAGAACTGCCTAAACGGCATCGTTGCGGCTCCTCTGGTCGCGATTAAGCAGTCGTCGACCAGAGGGTGTCGACCAAGCTGGGCCAGATCTTTCTGGCTTGCTCGGCCCCTTTCTTCCATAGGCCAATAGCCTAGAGTGGGCTTGCGGGCAGCCTTTGGGGGGGGGGGATTGGGCCTATTGTTTGGGGCCCAATCTGAACAAAGCAAAGGCCCGACTAGCCTTGGTCAGGCTTAACTTGCTTGGACGGGCTAGGCCGGACCCTAGCGGATTTGATCGACCTGCTTCGATCGGGTTATACCCAGGTTGGGTCAGACTGGACCCGACCTGGCTCGCCAAAAAAAAAATTATTTAAAAAAAGTTAAAAAAGAAAATTAAAAATTTTGAAAATCTAAAAAATGCAGGGTTTGGTTGGGAATTGTCATTTTTTGCCTTCTTAGTGTAATTAAGCTTTTGTTTGCTCGCACATTGATTATGTCACAGGTTTAATTTACATATTTAATTACATTTGCAAATGTTAGTTGCATTTGTTAATTTTACTGCAATTAGGATCTTGGTTGCTAATTGTTATTTTAATGATCACGTACTCGCATGATCACCTTACGTGTTAGTGAATTGATCTAAAATTAATCCAAATTGCTTGACAAAATTTCTTTTTAAAATGAACAAGATTAGGTATTGAAAGGGCACTGATTAGTTAATCAGTGTAATCAAGTCATCGACCCTAGATTCTCTAATTGCGTAGAAAGTAAGGTACACTCCAATGCCTCAATTGATTTCTAGCCGACCCCAATAGGCTAGTGCCGATTCCTTATTGCGAAATTCTTAAGAACACCTCAATGTCACGCGAGGTATGGGCTTGGGAGAGCCCGTGCTTAATCATGGGCCTTAGGTCTGTCCTTTAGGCAATATCCCTAAACTTATTCCCTTCCTCGAGGGGTAGGTCGCGACAGCTTAGCGACTTCGCTGGGGACTGGTTTTAGACCTTAGAGGACTTAGGTCAAAATTGATCTTGTTCAAAAAATATTTTTGTTTGGCAGTAAGGATTTAAGGTACGCCCTAACGTGTCAGGTATTAAATGTTCATACAGAATAAAAGTCATAAGGGGAAGTGATTGCTAACATTTGTTTTGTAGGGGGTGTAGGAATGAATGATTTATTTACATATGAAGTGTTGTTTGCCTATAAATTGTCATGCATACATTCCCTGCATTGCACTACACCAAGGCACACATTACTTGTCGCTAGACTTGGGCCGCATAGGATCACTAAGGACAGTGTTGAGGTGGATACCACTCCAACTGCAACCATGTAGTACGAGTCACCCATCTCAACCCCAAAATTTCCTTCCTGATGTCCAAGGTCCATACCTTGGTCTACAACCATGAGACACGGGTCGGCCCTTTGATGAAGCCAAAGTCATGGATAACACGACCTAGCCGCGATCTTGTTGATTCGGTTCAGTGATTCTATGGCTCAATTTTGGGCTGTTTAGAATAGAAATCGAACCATCGCCCCATGCGCATGTCTACACTGGCATTTCTACTCAATGAGCAATGTAAATTTTTCGACCCCTTTTACTCGTAATTTACTTATTCACTTTCCTTTTGGTCGGTCCATGACAAATTAGGTCGGTCATAACTTTGGTTGGCATACGATGGGGATACTCAAGCTTCGCATCATTTTTGTCCCAAAAGCTGAGCTTCGCGTGTGGTGGGATAGACTTATTATGGTGTCATGCGAGTGTTGGCACATGTTTGGCTCCCCGAGACTTGCACATTCATATTCGGTGACCACGAGCTCACTCCAACCTTGGAAGAATACAGTGTTGCCATTGGGAAACCTTTAATGTCAGAGTTAGTTAGCCCACCTGTAGGGATTGAGCATGCATCGACCTTATCTGAATTCTTTAGAGTTAAGGGAGAGGATGTGAGAAATTTTTTGAAAGCTAATCATAAGACCTGCTTGTTTTCATTCCTAAATGAGTTTTTTCAAAATGCCCCATCTTTCCAAAAGAATAGGATTTTCTTGTTAGCTTTCTTTGGGTTTGTGATAATCCCACATTGTAGGAATGCTATTAACCCCTATGTGGTATGGGTAGTTCATGAGGTATGTAATGGAAAGGGTTTTGTTAATGCCATCTTGACTAAAAATTTTCTCTCCCTTACTCGTTTTAAAGAAAACAAAAACAAAGCTTTCCATGCTCCTTCCAAGCTTCTGCAAATTTGGTTTCTCTCTCACATTAAGGGGTTTAGTAGCTTGATGACCGTAAGCGACATTTTTTACTCTAAGCACCCTATCCTAAAGTTTAGATATAGGAGAACATTTGCCCTGCATTATCATTATTCTGAGTGGTTAGTTTTCATGACTAACCTTGGACCTGAGGATTTCCAATGGCATGCCAAGTGGCTTCGAGTCCATGAAGTGCGGTTCGTGTATGGGCTTATGGGCTTATTCCTTTGCTGGGAATCACTGGAGTCACTGAATATTATCTAACCTGAGTCGCCCGCCAATTCCAAGAGGTTTAACAACTTCCATCGACAATTCAAGAGGAATCGCTCAGGATAGACTTCCCCAATGGATGCTAGAATCACAAAGACTCCATCGCGCTAATCAAGTCAATGTGGGATATGTGCCACCCCCGGAAGCTGATGTGGCCTGAAGAGGAGTTGGAGGGGCAAGAGAAGACCTATTATGCCTCAATAGAGTATATCCTTAGGCACAAGATCTTGGAGAACCTATGCCCGATGATTCCTAACGTGCCATTGAAGATTACCCACCTAGTCGAGATCAAGCACCTCAAAAAGGAGCTTGAGGAGGCTAAGGAGCGTGCCTCGAAGTTAACCTAAGTTAGTGGGGCTGCCATAAGCGGAAGTTGTCCCCATTAGTATAGATTGAGTTAAGTGCAATATGTAGTGGGCCTTGGCCCACACATGTTACTTCACTAAAAATGTTTAAGGAGTTTTGTCTTGTATCTCAATGTTGGGAATTAAGAGTCATGTCTTTCCATTTTCAAAATAGTTTCGATGTTTAGGGGTTCCCTCTTGTGTCTTTTCCTGTGTTATGTAACAACTTTGCTTTCAATGAAATGACCGAATTGGGACGGTTAGATCTTTGTCATGGGCCAACCACCTGTTATTTCTTGTGCTTATATATGCTTATCTACCCTTGCATCAGGTACTAGCCAATCAATTGCATTTTGTCGATTGTCGACACGGCCAAGTGGAGATCCCCAATTCGCGCTTATACAAAAGTCAGGATGGAGAACGAGGACACCAACACGTGCATGGCCAAGATGAAGGACCAGCTGGCCCAACTTACCGCGATGATACTCAAGATAAGCCAAAAGCTCAAAGAGCCCCCTGTCATAGTTGTCGCCGGAACATCCACTCCTACGTCGTTAGGACATGCTCCCCCATTGATGGGAGGCCCACACGTCACCAACCCCCTTGGAAAGGAAACTGCTGGAGAAGCTCCTTCTATCATGCCAATTGTCGTCAACTTAGATCCTCCTCTGAAGGAAGAGCCAACATTTCGCCTAGATGAAGAGAGTGAAAAACGCTTAGCTAAGATGGAGGAGCGACTATGCGTCTTACAAGGATACGAGCTTAAGGAGTTGATAAGCTGTCCCTGTATACCAAGACGAACTTCCCCGAGACTTTCCAAGAAATTGAATTCATGAGGAAGTATGACGAAACAGGATGCCCCAAGACTCACCTTAGGTACTACTTGAGAAAAATGGCTCGCTACGCTGACAACGTGCTTTTCCTCATTCACATGTTCCAAGATAGCTTAGAAGGCATCACCTTGACATAGTTCATTACACTAGATATTGAAGAATTCACCAGTTGGGAAGACTTAGCCAATGAGTTCCTGTAGCAATATAGGTTTAATATTGAGCTCGCCTATGAGGGAAGAGTTAACCTGCATAGAAAAGAAGAGAAACGAGTCATTTAAGGCCTTTGTGCAAAAGTGAAGAACCATGGCCTCACAGGTGAAGCTGGCCTTGAATGAAAGGGAGATGAAGTGGTTATTCCTCAAAATGTTGCCCCCTAAATACTTCAAAGGGTTAGTATACTCAGGATGCCGGACATTTTCACAATTGGTAGATGTGGGTGAAGGAGTCGAATGGGTAATCATCGAGAGAAGGATACCTACTGGAAGTACAAAGAAATTCCCGGCGAGGAATGATAAGGAAACTGCGGTTGAAGTAGTGTTTGTGTAAGAGACACTTCTCCCCAGGTCGCCTGCAACACTAGCACATAAGCCTGTAATGGTTCAAGGGAACTCGTCCCAGGGATATGACAAGGGCAAGAGGCCCGTTTGAAGGGAATTTTCCCTACTACCGCGCCCATTGTCAAAGCTGTTGCCCATGCTTCTTGAAAAGATGATGGTTGCGAAGGAGGTACCTAGGGACAATCCCATGAAGTTTGCCCGATTCGATGTGACCAAAACATGCGAGTATCACATGAGAGAAAGAGGGCATGACATGGATAATTGATATGTGCTAAAATACAAAGTCTAGCAGCTGCTAGATAAGGGCATCTTGACTTTCAAGGAAGCTCAACCTAACGTGCAGCAAAACCCCTTACCAAATCATGTAGAGGGAGTGAACTCAATTTTTCGAGGAAACTTCAGCAAGTCAACGTCCTCTAGTACTAGATGCTTCCAAATTATATGAGTCCCTAATGCTAGCAGGATACTATGGAGGTGAGGAAGAGACCTCAGAGGAGAAACTAAATCGTGTCCATGAAATGGTAGCCATGGGGGTAATCTGACGTGGAGAATAGGAAGAAAGGTATGTGTCCATGATAGTGCCATCATCATTCAATTCATCTTTTTGCAATTTTGCTTGCATCCCCCGAGTGAAGAAGGTTGTGCCTGGTGTGTCAAAGACATCAACATTGTACGAGGAAGGGGTGATAGGTATGATAACCTTGATGGTGATTGAACTATCTGATGAAAAGCCCACTGGTGATGTCAAGATGGAAATCACTGAGCCCACGGTGATCGACCTCATGGTCAAAGAGTTGTCGATGATCGAAGTCACGGGAGAGAACATTACGCTGGTCATGATTGAACTGCCACCCCAGGAGGAAGATGGAATGATAATATTAGAGCACCCTCCCAAATTCGATCCCAAAGCAATACCTTGGAATTATGAAACAAATGAGGTGGACGCAGTCACACAATCGGGCCGCTGTTACACACCTGATAAAGAAGTCAAAAAGAAGGCTGTGACCAAGGAAGAGGCGAAACAATTCCTGGCTATGGTAAAATTCAGTGAATTCAATGTAGTGGACCAACTGCGAAAGCTGGCGGCTCAGATCTCTCTCTTGGAACTGTTTAAATCTTCCGAGAAGCACAAAGACGTCTTGTTGAAGGTCCTTAATGAGGTGCACGTGCTAGAAATGATCGACGAAGCCCAATTGGAAGAGTTTGTTGGAGACTGATTAGGATTTTCCCCCTGATGGTCCCAACCATACCAACGCGTTGCACATCTCATTGAAGCATGAGAGCACTCTTGTCTATAGAGTGTTGATCGACAACGGTTCTGCACTCAATATATGCTCGTTGGCCACGCTCCACTATCTTGGCATTGATCTTGGGAGGATCCGTACCGGCAAGTCGACTATGCGGGCTTTTGATGGGATGATGAAGGAGGTGATAGGGGAGATCGAACTTGAGCTGCTGATTAGCCATGTGCTTTTCCAAGTCTTGTTCCAAGTACTGGACATACCAAGCGCCTTCAACTTTCTACGAGGGAGGCCATGGATCCATACGGTGGGCGTCATTCCTTCCAGCCTTCATCAGAAGGTGCGATTTGTGGTTGGCAACGGGCATATCACTATACATGGAGAATCTGATTTCAAGATCTACCACGAGACGGCCATCCCCTATGTGGAGCTTGAGTGTATCGAGGAATCAAGCTTTCAAACCTTCGAGCTGGTATCCATGATTTGTGTGCATGCGGGTTCTTTCACAAAAGCCCCTGAATTGTCTAAGCCGGCCATAGTGGTGGGAAAAATCATGCTGATAAATGGGTATAACCCTAGAGAGGGTCTTGGACTACATGGCTAAAGCGTGCAAAAGCCCATTGAAGTTCATAAAAACTCGAAGAGAAGAGGCTTAGGATATGTCAAGGGGCAAGGAGGCCAAAGCGAGCGAGGTGGCTGTGGCAACCGAGAAAGCCATGTAAGGCAAAGAGGTCAAAGTGCCCGAAGAGGTCGAAGTGGGTATGGAGACCAAGGAGAACACATTAACCAAACCGAGGAGAATCGAGGTAGTCAAAAGCTTCTTCCCCCGTTGCTGGAAGAGATGTTTCCAGGACCTCTAAGGATGCTATCCAAGGAAGAGGGGGCCATCAATGGTGTAACCAAGCTATTCGAGGAGGACCTCATATGCGCCATTCTGGCATGCAAGGAAGTTGAGTCATCTGAAGTCGTAGCTGTCCCTCCAGAGTAGGGCGGTTCTCGTTTAGCCTAGTCTTCTGTTTTATGTGCTCTCCTCTGCATGGGATCTTGTAGTTTTATCTTTCTTGTTTATGTCGTCGTAGTTTGAACTATGGTCAACCCCGATCTTGAGCCATTGGTCGAGGGTGGTGTGTGTTAAAATACGGCCTTATCCTTTCTCATTCAATAAAATAGACACATGTTTCATTAAGGACATGTGGAAGCATATCAAACTAGTCCTATGATGGTTGCTGAGACTTGGGCCTCCACATGCTCCCTAGTTTGACCGTTTTGCGAGGGTGAGAAAATCCAAGGATATGAGGATGAGTCATTGAAACTTTTTATGAAAAAATTTATATTTCCAAAAAATTTCTTCGAAAATGACATGCGTTATCTTTATTGTTGACATTGCTCTAACTTATCTCATCGCATCTTAGGCATTACATTATGCATAATCATGATAAGGATTCATATGACCCGGATGTGCATAAAGAAAGTCTCTCAAGTTCTGATGACACCGATGATGATCAGAAGGGGATTGAGTGTGAATGGAATCAACATGAATAATCGAAGCCGTTGATAGAAGAATGAACAGTCACCGTAAATCTGGGTGATACAGAGAATGTCAGGGAAGTAAAGATTGGGGCATGTCTCTTAGAGTTAGATGCAGAAAGGATGACTAATCTCCTGAAAGAATATCAAGATGTGTTCGCTTGAGCATATGCTGACATGCTAAGATTGGACCACGAAATTGTGGAACATGCTTTGCCAACGGATCCTAGTGTGCCACCTAAGAAGCAAAGACTTAGGATAACTAAACCAAAGTTGTCCAAGAAGATTGAAGAGGAAGTGATGAAACTGCTGAAAGTAGATTTTATCGAAGTGACGCGCTATTCTAATTAGGTGGCAAACATTGTGCCTATAATGGAAAAAGATGGGCGAATTAAGATGTGTCTTAACTATCGCGACTTGAATTGAGCTAGTCCCAAAGATGACTTTTCGCTCTCATATATCGATGTCTTGGTTGACAGTACGGTGGGGTTTGAGTTATTCTCCTTCATGGACGATTTTTCTAGGCACAACAAAATTTGTATGAAAGAGGAAGATAGGAGCAAAACATTATTCAACTCCTTGGGGAACTTTTTGCTACAAAGTAATGCCTTTTGGTCTAAAGAATGATGGGGCAACGTATCAAAGGGCCATGGTCACGTTATTATGATGCACAAGGAAATTGAATTATACGTGGATGACATGATTGCAAAATCAATACGAGGTGAGGACCATGTTGAAATCTTGTGAAAGTTGTTCAAACGTCTTTAGAAGTTCAAGCTACGCCTCAATCCCACGAAGTGCATTTTTGGAGCGAAATCTGGGAAGCTGTTAAGGTTCATGGTCAGAAGCAAAGGCATAGAGATTGATTCGTCAAAGGTTAAGGCCATCTGTGATTTACGACCCTTGACTACTGCCAAGAAAGTCCGCAGCTTGATAGGATGACTTAATTATGTGGCGAGATTCATTTGTCAGTTGTCTGAAACAACGAAGCCATTCTTCAAGCTCCTAAAAAAGAAGGCAAAGATTGAGTGGGATGCCAAGTGCCAGGGTGCCTTCGAGAAAATAAAACACTATCTCACTAATGCACTAGTCTTAGTGCCCCCACTCCCTAAAATTCCCCTGATTTTGTACTTGACCATACATGACGAATCAATGGGAGCCATATTAGTCTAGAAAAGACCAAATGATGAGAGAGAATGCGCAATATACTACTTGAGCAAGAAGTTCACTATTTTTAAGAGGAACTATACAAAAGTTGAGAGGATTTGCGTGGCTTTGATTTGGGTCTTGCACAGGCTGCACCAATACACACTCCATCACCGAATATTGTTGGTGACCGAAAATGATCCTATCAAGTACCTCCGAGAGAAGCTAGCACTGGTTGGCAAGTTGGCCAAGTGACAAATCTTAATTTCGGAATTTGACGTTCAGAGCTTAGGACAAATTTGTTAAAGGTCATGCCATAACAGATATGTTAGCAATGAATTCCAAGAGGTCAAGAGCACCTGATGAGGATAGTGACGTAGAGGAGCGAATCTTACTTGTATCAAGCAACAAATGGATAATGTACTTTGATGGTGCAATTAACTTAGCCGGGTCAGGTACTAGGGCAGTTCTTATCTCCTCAAACGGACAGCACTACCCTGTTGCCGCTAAATTGACGTTCCCTTGCACGAACAACATCGCGGAGTATGAAGCATGCATTCTCTGCCTCCAGGCTGCTATCGATATGAAAATCCAAAAGTTGCAAGTTTATGGTGATTCGACCCTTATCATCTTACAGACTAAAGGCAAATGGCGAACACGAGATTCTAAATTGATTCTGTATCATGAGTTCCCGGGGGACTTGACAGAAGAATTCCAAGAAATATCATTCGAATACTTACCAAGGTCTCAAAATCAGTTCGCTAATGCCCTAGCTACCCTTTCTGCAATGTTACAAGTAACTGAAGGCATGGACATCGAATCGTTGAGAATTGAGATCCTTAGGTGCTCGGCTTATTGCATGGTGGTCAAGGAGGAACTCGATGGACAACCTTGGTATTACAACATCTTGAAGGACCTATAGAAGGGCGAATTCTGCGAAGGAAGTTAAGCAGCAGACAAAAAGCATTTGATGAAGTTAGTGTCAAAATTCTTTGCCAATGGAGATGTCCTCTACAAAAGGTCCTTCGACTCGACATTGCTAAGATGCATTGACGCTAAAGAAGTCGACCGTTTGATGAAAGAAATACATGAAGGGTAGTGCGGCCCCTGTATGAACAAACGCCTCTTAGTGAGAAAGATCATGCAACTCGATTACTATTGACTGATCATGGAGTCTAACTGCATTCAGCATGTACGATAGTGTCACCAGTGCCAGATTTATGGAGACAAGATAAATGCCCCTCCAAATGAGCTTCACCAAATGTCCCAGTCCTAGCCCTTTTCAATGTGGGGAATTGACGTGATCGGGCCCATTAACCCTAAAGCTTCAAATGGGCACCGATTTATCATGGTGACGATAGACTATTTTACGAAGTGGATCGAGGCCAACTCATATGCTAATGTCATGGCCAAGAATGTGGCTAGGTTCATTCGTCATGACATTGTCGCCTGTTACGGGGTGCCAAAGGCTATCATTACTGACAATGGCTCTAATTTGAACACCAAAGTTGTGGATAGCTTGCTTAGTGATTTTCAAACTAAGCATTTGAACTCATCACCATACCATCCTCAAATGAATGGAGCGGTCGAGGCAGCAAACAAGAACATAAAGAAAATCCTATCAAAGACTGCCGAAAATTATCAAGATTGGCACGAGAGGCTTCCTTATGTATTAACGGCATACCGAACTTCTATCTGCACCTCTACGGGGGCAACTCCTTTTTCACTAGTGTACGGAATGGAGACAGTCTTGCCTATTGAAGTCGAAGTTCCTTCTCTAAGGGTCCTTTCCCAGTCAAAGCTCGATGAGACCAAGTGGGTACAACAAAGACATGAGTAGCTAAACATGATTGATGAGAAAAGATTGCAAGCTATGTGTCATGGTCAATGCTATCAGAAGTGAGTCGCAAAAGCCTTCAACTGGAGGGTGTGTCCTAGATACTTTGAGATCAACGACCTGGTGTTGAGGAAAGTGCTTTTGATCATACCAGACCCTCATGGCAAATTCATCCTAAACTATGAAAGGCCATATGTCATTACGAAGATTCTTCATGGTGGTGCTATGATTTTAGTTGAAATGGATGGCAGTGAATTGCTTAGACCTATAAACACTGATGCAGTCAAGAAATATTTTCCATGAATGAAATCAAGGCCGAGGAGCCACTTCATGCATAATCTGAATCGCATAGTGTCATTCATAGCATCATAGATATCATGCATATGTTACATACACGCATATCTACTTGTGTTTCAGGCACCCTAGTGTTTGATGAAGAAATGACGGAGGAAAGAGTCGATTCAAGGACTCATCGAGTCTCTGCACATACAGCTGAGTATCTCCTCTTCTTAAATGAGAGATAAACCGGGACAATGGAAATTAAAAAAATAAAAATAAAAAGATGATAAAATAAAAAACAACAAAAAATGCATGGCATCATTCGCATGACCTATTTCAGTGTCACATCACGTACTTCATGTCGGTGACCCTCAAGAAAAAGGCCTCATAAAAATGATTTTGTTCAGGCAAAAATGTGAAATGTTAATCATGCCAAACAAGAAGTGCTTAGGATGAAGAAAGGCAAGCCACTTCTAAACACATCCTTCAAACGCTTTTGAGAGTTGAGTGGAAAAAAACCTTCTCTTAGGACAAAGGATTCATTTGCATTAAACACACCGATCGAAATGATAAAGACATTTCCTTCATTAATCCTAAGCACCGAATTGACATCTTGCTAACCTTTTGAGGCGGATAAAGGTGATCCTTCAAAATACCCTTGTCGAGAACAACCCTACATTGGGGCAACATAGGAGATTATGGTTGAGAGGTAGAGCAAAAGATTGAGAAAGATTCTATTCCTTTCACTTACATCAATCTTCTAGTGATAGCTTCAGAGGAATGCTCATTAGAGCTTGACTCATCCCAAGATGAAGAAAAGCATTTCCTTCTCTACCCAAAGACTGACAATAGACCAATTCAGGCCTGATTGTTCATTTTTAAAACCTGAGTGGTGATCATCTCCCTTCATTGGAGCAAGGCATAAGGATTGACCACATACAATTGACATTTACGAGAAAACGTGAAAAGCATCTCGAAAGTCATAAGAACTCTAAAAGTTCAAAGAGCAAAAAGTTTGACAAAATTAGGGGGCATGAAAAAGTAGTGTGCCTGGTAAAAGCAAAGCCAATACCCGTCAAGAAAAAGAACCAAAAAGGCTACATCTTATGTGAAAGAAAAGTTATCAAAGTCCAAATGCTTGCATAATAAAAAATCATCGCAAGTACCAACAGAAATTAGAGAAGGGGGTGAAATTCCCATGCAAAGATAATTAGCCAAGGGACTTTCGAGATGTGTTGTATTTCAAAAGCCAAATGGTTTCGAAAGATTGAGTGACATGGTCACGATGCCATGATGATCACCAGCTCTTAAAAAAGTTCTTGAAAATTTTAGGCCTTTCGAGCCTCTCTCGATCCAACATTACAACCCTCTTCTGAAGACTCTTTTGATTAGGATGATTTGAGTGAAAATGGGAATGCCACAAAGAAGCTACCGCTTTAAGGAGTGGAAGTAATTCTATCTTGTCTTGTCTTCTAAGTTCTGGACTTGTAAACCCGATGAAGATAGCGACAAATGTTCCTTTATTGGTCTCAAAGCAATAATCCCTTTGTGTAAGCCCATGACCAAACCTATAATGCGATCCTTTCAAAAGACCTTTTTGATCGATCGAATTTCAAAAGACCTTTTTGATCGATCGAATTTCAAAAGACCTTTTTGATCGATTGAATTGTACTCATCGTGAATGTTTCTAAAAACCTTTGACATAGGTTATGTGAGATACCCTTAGCAATCAATTACTTCCCACGCGAATGGATAGGATCAAGCAGCCATTTTATCGAGAGTATGTGAGAAACCCTTTTTGACTAAGAAACTCTAGTTTGGCATCTTAATAAGCCTTTTTCACGAATAAAAGTCGTTTTGATGAGAACTTAACTCCTAGAGAATCTAATGATTAATGATATATCCCCCACCAAGATGACAATTTTGCGCTACATGAAGCTAACATCAAATGTTTTTCAAAGCAATCTGACTTAACTTGTTTAGCCTGTTCAATTAATGTTGCAATATTGCCAATACATCTCTTAATGCCGTCCCTAATGACATTTGTTCAAGTTGAGTTTGACAAGATCCCCTAGTGAAAGCCATGCAATTTCCAAGGGATTAGCGAGTGCTTCCCTAAAAATCACAAGGTTCATGGTCAGCATTAAACCATGTCATCTACAAAGGTTCGTGGGTTTTCCTTAAATTATGTATTTCCAATCCGATCGAAACTCGTTATTACACAGTGAAACCTTATTTCTTTCTTCTTTTTATGACACAACATGCTTCTATAGCCTGAGGTCTCTCTTTCTTCTTATGACACGGCGTGATTCTATAGCCCGAGTTCTCTTTCTTCTTCCTATGACACGTTGTACTTCTGTAGCCTGAAGTCTCCCTTTCCTATAACACGACGTGCTTCTATAGCCCGGGGTCTCTCTTTCTTCTTATGACACAGTGTGCTTCTATAACCCAGGGTCTTTCCTTCTTGTTATGACACGGCATACTTCTGTAGCCCACGGTGTGCTTCTATAGCCTAGGGTTTCTCTGTCTTCCTATGACACGGTGTGCTTTTATAGCCCGGAGTCTCTCTTTCCTATGACACGATGTGCTTTTATAACCCGGGGTCTCTCTTTCTTCTTATGCCACAACGTGCTTCTGTAGCTCAGGGTCTTTCATTCTTCCTATGACACCGCGTACTTTTGTAGCTCGGGGTCTTTCTTCCTCTTATTGACACAACGCGCTTCCATAGCTTTGAGTCCCTTCTATCGATCTGGTGCATACCTATACACCTAGGGTCTCTCTCCCGCCAAAATAATTTAGGTGTCTTCTATCTTTGAATGCAATCTCTTCGAGGCTAGACAATGCCATGACGGCTCATTTGGTCGCGACTAAGCAGTCGTCGACAAGAGGGTGTAGGTCGAGTTGGGCCAAATCTTTCAGGCCCACTTGGCCCCTTTCTTCCGTAGGCCAACAACCTAGAGTTGGCCTGCGGGCAACCTTTTTATGGGGGGATTTGGCCCATTGTTTGGGGCCCAATCTGAACAAAGCAAAGGCCCGACCAGCCTTGGTGGGGCCTGACCCGCTCGAGTGGGTTGACCAGCCCATCCCCAACCGGGCCGAACCCGAGCTGGTTTCACTAACCCACCTCGATCAGGTCAGGCCGGACTGGACCTGGCTCACCCAAAAAAAAAAAAAAAAGAATTATTTAAAAAAATTTGAAAAAATTAAAAATTTCGAAAATCTAAAAAATGCAGGGTTTGGTTGGGAATTGCCATGTCTTGCCTTCTTAGTGTAATTAGGCCTTTGTTTACTCGCACATTTATTATGTCGCAGGTTTATTTTACATATTTAATTACGTTTGCAAATAATTAGTTGCACGCGTTAATTTTAGTGTAATTAGGATCTTGGTTGCTAATTGTTATTTTAATGATTGCGTACCTCGCATGTTAGTGAACAAGATCAAACTGTTAGTGAACAAGATCTAAAATTAATTCAAACTGCTTGACAAAATTTCTTTCTAAAATGAACAAGATCAAGTATCGAAATGGCACTAATTAGTTAATTAGTGTAATCAAATCCCCGACCCTAAATTCTCTAATTGCGTAAAAAGTGAGGTACACTCCCATGCCTCAATTGGTTTCTAGCTAACCCCAATAAGTTAATGGCAACTCCTTATGCGAAATTCTTAAGAACACCCCAATGTCACGCGAGGTATGGGCTTGAGAAAGTCCATGCCTAATCATGGGCCTTTGGTCCGTCCTTTAGGCAATATCCCTAAACCTATTCCCTTCCTCGAGGGGTAGGTCATGACATACTTAAGAGGGGATTCAACAGTCACTGAATCGACGAGACAATCAAATGAGATGGTCTAGCTTGTTGTGATGTTGTTCCCATTGATGTCTTCAACTAGGAAGGGATTTTGATAATCTGGACAGAACAGTTGCGAAAGGGAGGCGAAGTAGGCGGAGAGGAGTAGGCAATTGATGTCTATTGATCTCAGATTTCTCAATGAGCCCTATATATATGAAAATCGAAAAAAAATTATATATTATGTTGGCTGAAAATTTTAATTTCTTTAAAAATTACTATGGATATATTAAAATCCGATTCTTCACAAGAAAAGAAAAAAGAAGTCGTAATATCCCCTCCGGAAAATCTTCCATGAACCTCCCTTTTTCTTCTTTTTTTAAACCATAGTTAATCCAGTAAATTTAAACAAAACTATTCTCTTTCCTTTCAAACCAATTCAACATATGAAAATTTCAATTTCCATTTGCAAATCTTATCTAGGAAATGATAAGACGATTGCGTTCAAATAATCCTTGCATCACTAATGGAAACTCATTAAATTGTCCACATCTCCCGTGAATCAACAAGAAAGTCCAATTGGAATGCGTTCAAACTCATTTTGTTGGCTTTTCTGTTTTTTTTTTTTTTTTTTGCACCCCTCCACTCATTATGCCTCTGTTTCATTTTGAGTGTAAGTTTTGGTGCCATTCACTTGTATATTTTGGTTAAAGCTCAATACAATTACTTTTCACCAAAAAAAAAAAAAAACAATAACCACTATTTTTTTCTAAGGAATTTTTTTTTTTTTTTTGGGTTCAAAAGGAAGGAATTTTCAATTAGTTTGCTAGATTTTCTTTTTTTTGGTCGAAAGGAAATTGTATTCATTTCTCAAAAGGATGCAAAAGTACATAGTCTTCATGACAAAGCAAATCAAAATAAAGCATGAATACTGGAAAACAAAGCCAAATCTAGAACACAAGGAGGATTGATGGAGCAAAACTCATTCCATATGAACAAATCCGTCAAACAAAATTGATGGCCAATCACTAGATTCCGTGTATTTGTCAATGACAAGCACACACCGAAAATTCTTTTTTCAATAATTACGACGTTGCCAGTTGGCAATGCGCACCTAGATTTGGCTTCCCCTACACCATTGTTGTACAGAAACAACCATAATAGATTAAATAAATATAGATCTAACATGTGGAGGAACAAATCTTCGTATTCAACAAGATGCCAAAACTCCTACAATCATCATTGAGACTAGAGGCAATGAACCTTATACACGAACAGAGTAGAGGGGCATCAAATCCCCTAAAACATATTTATTAAACTTTCAAATATAGATTGGGAGAGGATAGCACCCAAATCTAGAACTAGATCAATAGAGTTCAAATTCTCAAATCGACAACTAGACCAGGAGAAGAGACCTCCCAAATCTAAATCGGGAGAGAAGAAAAGTAAGAAAAAAACAATAAACGCAAACAAAATCAATAAAAGAGATAGGGGAGGGTGAGGCTAGCTCAAGCCCTCCCCCATGGTTGAAGGTTGAAGAAGAAAAAGGACTTTTCGGCTCCCTCTTAAGTTGAAGAGTCTTTGGGAGTTTTGCTAGATTTACTTCGGTCGACAAAAATAGGTTAGATAGTGGAGTTAATGGTTCAGCTTGTGAATGACATTCCACCGGTGCATGGAATATCTTAATTATCTCAATTCGCTAGCATTTTTCAATCTTAAGTATAAACTTTTTATTTTATTTTATTTCATCAATTGGAATCCCTCTTGTTTTACAAAAAATTTATTCTATATCCCCTAAGTAGACCCAATTTCTTAGGGGCAAAAAGAAGGAATATGTCTATTTCTAAATTTATAGATTTTATATTTTTTTTCTATGGGCAAAGTGTGTGCTCTTTTCCTTGTAGAAAGAAAAAATAATTAGGTTAATACCATGAACAACCTCAAATTGGTACTCATGTGACAAATTTATCCCGAACCAATTTTTTAACCACAAAAAACCCCAAACTGGTACATTTAGGACATATTTACTCTCCATTAATTTCCATTAAATTGGATTAATACCATAAAAATGACGAACCGATATACATGTAACAAATTGAGGGTAAAATCTTAAATCGGTATACTCATCAACCATCACTTATCATCAAACTCAGCAATTTGACATTAAAATTTAACAAAAATTAATATAGATAAATTTGTTACAAATATACCAATTTGAAATTTTTTGTGGTCAAAAAATTAGTTTACAGTAAATTTATCGTAGATGTATTAGTTTGGGATTTTCTGTGATATTGACCCAAAATAATTTTCCCATCTTGTTGTTTCTTTTTTCTGATCATGCCCATCTTATCTAATGAAGGCGATTCGATATGTTTTCTCTGGCAAGTAATGGCACCTTTGCTTTTTGCTTATTTTTTTCTATTTATTTAAAGCTAGCATGACTCTTATTTTGTAAATAATTCATGTTTGATTTCATAGTCATGTTATACTTCTTACAATAGTCAATATCGTCCCATTTGAAAAGTAGAGATGTCATGCTCCAAGCCTCCGAGTGCACGAACATCTCTCTATAGTCGATTAGTTGCAACGTCCCAAGACGCGTTGCCAACCCATTCTTTTTAACTTCTGATTAAATGCAAGCAGAACGTATTATAAACACCAAGTAAAGAGGGTCTCTTACCTAGTTAGGCATCACTCAATGTCAATTGCCTCCCTAATTCCATTTGCTCCCTTATCCCTTCCTTTCTTTCCACAAGCTGGGCTCATTCATAAATTTCATTATAATCTCTCATATTCAAGGGCACTAGTTGCCTCCTAATATCTGTCCTCAAGCCCTTCAGAAATCTCTTAGCATTTTTCTCTCGATCCTCTATCAATCTAGGAGCATACCTAGACAATTCATAAAATTTTGCTTCATATTGGTCTACCGTTATTTCCTTCTTTTCTAATTGAACAAATTATGTGATTTTCTTATCCCTAGCATAGTAAGAGAAATGCTTTCTATTGAAAGCTCTAACAAACTCATCTTAGTTTACAGCGGTACCGGGTGGAAAGATTGTGTCTTTAGAAGCTCTCCACCAATATTTGGCGTTACCCTCTAATTGGTGCTCAGCCAAAGTTATCTTCTCGATGTCGTTGCAATTCAACAACTGGAAAATTCTTTCCATCCCATCGATCCATTGTTCTGCCTCTTCAGGACTTCCCATTCCAGTAAACTTAGGTGGCTTCAATTTCAAGAATTGTTCCACCAGTCCTTGAGTGCGACGTTCTGCTCCGGGTTGTTGCTGTTGAGCTTGCCTTTTCATCAAATTTCCTATGTTAGCCAATGCCTACAGGATGTCCTCCATTCGGGATTCTGCCCTTGAAGCCGTAGCTTCAATCCTTGATGGAGGAGAACTCCCATTCGTACCATGGTTTTCCTGCAAGTCATCAAGCATTTGCCTCAAGAACAATTAGTGACTTAGTGTCACTAATCAACTAAGAAAGAAAAGTAACACTCTCACGTTACTGAGATCATATAAGTAACATACACATGTTACTAGCATGCATAGGTGACTCACAATCGTTACCGGTATTTTACAAGTGAACTCAATCACCCATTGTTCATAGTTAGTCAACTACCCCCAACTAGTGCCTTATCGTGTGCATCATTATAATCTCCTTTTCTACTAATGCACCTTATCACTCTAGATAAACCTAAGCTCTGATACCAAAAATTTGTGGTAGCCGGCGTTTCACCATCCTGGCTATCCTTTGCTTTGATACCACTTCGTTTCGGTGGTATCCTTTCGCAGCGGCAACTTTGTTTGAGCGACCCTCGGCCCTTAAGATTCGCCTATGCTACGACTTTCATTGGTCCCTGCACTAAACTATTATGGAAGCGAACACATACTCCAATCAAACTGAGAATGATGCACACTATATACCAACCGGGCACTTTCTTTATTTATAGTTTCGGACAACATTAGTTGATACACACAGGCCAAAAATTCCTATATTTGGCTAAACCAAAATGGGACCAACTATCCAACCGTCTATCCACATTCTTGTCCTAGCATCATGACCTGGCTTCCAAAAATTGCTGCAGTCCTCCCGAGCCCTCCACTACTCCACTCCGCTCGACCCATCGTCATCATCCCCTGACAGCGGCAGTGGTCCTACCATGCGCCCATTGACTCGGGCGTACAGGATAACAAACCCCATCAGCACGAGGCCTGTGGTAAGTCTGGTGTCTACGGTAAGGATCACTCGAATTTGGATGAATGTGATCCCTAGGTCGAGGTTGGGGTGCTCCATCTGCTCCCATCCGAGGTCGATGGGGATACCATAAAACATACCAGAGGATGCGGGCTGCAGCAACATCTCTATGTCTCTGCAATATGTTAGCCGCATGAGGGGTGAGTACTACTACTCAGCAGTCAAAGTTCTACTAAACTATATTACGTACGTCTACCGCTACCCAATTCCACGCAATCCAAAACAAAACACACAACTAGAGCAAGGAGTATGCATCAATTCAAAAGAATCTCCTAACAAGATGGCATATCATAACACAATGAGAATTCAGAAATTCAATATATCTCAATTCACTACCACCATCTTTCAAAAGGACCAGTGTTTGCATCCCTCTAGGCTCTCACACCCTACCTGGCATCACGAGGACCTCCGATTCCATATTTCAGTCACCGGGCATCCAAAGCGTGTTACGTTACACCTTCAAGCATCTTGCACTCCACTTGGCATCACGAGGAACCTCCGGGGCTCACCATGTATGATGTCCCTAGGCATTTGGTACGTGTTACGTCACACTTCCAGGCATCCCAACACCCGAGGCACCTCCAAGGCTCACCATGTCATGATGTCCCCAGGCATCTAGAGGCATCGCCATCACGATCCTCCAGGCAACCCAACACCCGGTGCATCGTTGTCCTAGGGGTCCGACGGCATTAATAATGTTTCAACCATGGTGTGTAGTCTAATCAATTTAATACCAAAACCTTTTCGTATCAACAATATAGAAAATTGCTTTGATTTCGAAATCCCAAATCATAGTATAAATCGACGTGCAATGAAATCTTTAAAGATATACCAAAATAGTGGCAACTAAACCTTAAATAGAGTCTAAAGTTCAATTGCCAGAATGAATCGAAATCATTCTTTATTGCTCCACCCCTATCATAGTCTGAAATTCAAGGCGTGGACTTAAAATGTGCTCATGACTCAAAACTTGATAATTTTCATCAAAATAGTACGTATTTCTTGAAAAACTGAAAACGGCACATTGGCGGGTTGATAGTTTCGGGTCTCGACTGTAAGATTTTGAAATCAAGGTTTTAAAATACCAAGATCAACACATATATGGTTCCAAACTCAAACCCATCCGTTCGAACACAAAAGTCCTTTCTCAAACTACCCGTGGTCGATCCGATGACCTCCGAGTTCACGAATCAACGCAAGTACCCTAGAATAGGATTAGTTTATGGGATGCATTTCACCAAGCAACGACTGAGTTCACGCGATATAGGTTAGTAGATATCGACTTGCCTCAAGTCTAGCAACGTCGGCGGCAATCGAACCATGAGCTGCAGCTACGAGCACGGCTGAGGTGAGCTGGATGGTGCAATGGCAGACAGAGACACGGCTGGTGGTGAGCTATGGGATGGTGAGGAGGTTGGTGATGCAGTGGTGCAGCAGTGTGGTGCGAGTGGTTGCCGGTGAGCGGCGGAGAACCGGTGGAATGACACAGGTTTTTGGAGCAGAATTTCTATGGGAATGTTGCTGAATTGAGAGAATGGCGTCGAAGAAATAAGGGAAGCTCCTTCTGCCGCTGTCTTCACCGCTTATTGACTTCACGAGTCAACAATCTAGAGTCTCGGTGGCAGCGAAGATCAGCAACAGCTCAAAGGGCAGCTCATGCAAGGGGACACTTTGCATTTCTTATGCAATGACGTGTCTCTTTGCATGCGTGGGCTTGCACTGGTCGGCCACCGAAGGAGAGAGGAGACGTGGCTGTGGGTGGCTGTCTCTCGGTCAACTCCTTCTTCGGTTGACAACTAAGGAGCCGTGGCTTGGACGTGGCTGCAGCTTGGCCCAAAATCTGCATTCGCTGGCCATCAAAGGAGTTACGTGGCTGCATTGGTCAACATTTCCCTCTTAGTTGACCGGCTGAACGGAGAGGAAGGCGTGGCTAAGGGTTCTTCACGTGCATGGCGAAAGGGCAGCTTAGCATGGCTGCTAGGTGGTCAGTTATTCTCCCTCCTTGACCACCAATGGACGTGTGCATGGTTGCGCATGGGCAAGGTCATCGGTCGCATGAAGAAGGAGCATCAGGATGTGGCCGAAATCTCAGAAGTCGACGTCTCCGCATGCATGAAAAGCTCGCTTTAGTAATGTACGAATGTGGAAGGGGTTGGTCTCGCGAGTGACGTTGTGTGAAGAAATTTTCTAGGTGAGATGTTATTGCAAGAACGTGACGAAACATGATATTTTGATACGGTGAGGGTGGTGACGAAACAGCATCCACAAGTGATGCCAACGACGTAGTCCAACAACATACTCGTCGACACGTCATGTACCATTACGTACTCGAGGTCCGGCGAAATCCGGATATCACAATAGGAAAGGAAGAAAATTGAACTAGAAGAAGCAAAGCAAGAAAAATTTCCAAAAGAGATCGATGGAAGATGTTGAAACAAGCAATGACGTAATATGCTTTGAGTGCAAGAAGAAGTGACACATCAAGCCTAATTGTCCCTTACTGAAAAAAGAAAGAAAAGTATGAGAAATACAAGAAAGCTCTTAAAGTAGAAACCTAGAGTGACACAGAATGTGAGGAAAGTGAAGAGGAATTTGCAAATATCTATCGGATGGCTCGTTCAAAATCAGACTTAGAATCAGACTCAGAGTCAAACACAAACTCAGAATTTGACAAGGAAATTGAGGTAAGTCATTCAGAAATTCCTATTAAAATTTCTAAGTATATAGATCAACTTTGCCTCAACCTTAAATCATCTCTTAAAAAGATTCCCAAACTAAATAAGGAAAATTCAAAATTCAAGCAATGGGATAATTCTTGGAGATAAAAGTTTGAGTCTTAAAAATGATTTTAATGGTTTGAAAGAAAATGCTAATTCTCTTTCAAAAGAAAACAAATGTTTGAAAAATGAAATTTCAAATATTTCTACAAAGTTTTCAAAGGGTCAAAAACTTTAGAGGAAATTCTTCCAGCTCAAATACCATATTTTAACAAATCTGGTTTGGGTCTAAACAATAAAACTACTCCTTCGATTGATTTTCCTAAAGTGAAGGAAAGACTTAAACAAAGCCCAAAGTGTTTTTATAAAAATCATTTCCAATTTTTTTTTGTAAAACCTATCGGTCGGAATACTCTTAAATGTTCTAAGTGTAACAGTTTAGAACATTTTGAGAATGAATGTCCTAAAATTTGGAGACCCGTTAAGAAAGATTAGGCAAAAGTTATTTTTAAAACTAACTCTCTTGGACCCAAGAAAATTTGGGTACCAAAAAAATTTTAAGATTTCTTTCTGACTGCAGGTCATTGTTAAAAGAAAAAGCAAATGGTATTTGGGCAGTGGCTGTTCAAGGTATATGACTAGAGATTCAAGTAGTTTTGTAAAGTTAGAAAAACAAAAATGAGGAAATGTCTCTTTTAGCGAGAACGGCAAAGGAAAAAATTTTGGACATGGAACAGTGAGGATTTGAATTTTAACCATCAACAATGTTTCACTGATGAATGTTTGAATTATAATCTACTAAGCATAAGCCAGCTATGTGATATAGGATTCGGAATCAATTTTCAAGAAGATGTCTGTTCTAGAGTCTGTTGAGACTTATGTCAATCTTTTGCTGGGCGAAGACATGATAATATTTATCTTTTGGACATAAGTCTAGAGAGCTCTCAGTGTCTCTTTTCAATTCAAGATGAAGCATATATCTAGCATCACAAGCTTGGACATGTGGATATGAAACAGATTGCTAAACTTTCTTCTAAGAAGCTAGTACGAGGTCTTCCCAAAATGGCATACAAGAAGTCTAAATTGTGTACTCCATATATGTCACGCCTCGAACCTCGAGCGCACACACATCCCTCGATGGTCGATAAAATTTGTGACGTCTCAGGACGCGTCACCGACCTTTTCATTTTATTGCACATGCGGAAGCGTATAATAAATCCCCAAACAACACAAATATGGGATAGAAAAACAGGATACCATTTTCACAAAACATTTTTCATAAACAAACTGAGGATTAAGTCCAAAAGGAAACCATAGGCCACCTACGCTCCAGACTCTTCAACCTCGAGCTCCGGATTCTCCACACTAAGTACCTGAAAATGGTAACCCACGATGGGGTGAGAATAAATCTTAGCGAGTTTACGCCCTAAATCTCGATTAGGAAGGAAAAACGCCTAAGGGCATCCAAACCACACAGCCACACAACCACATAACCACAGAGACTCACCTCGTCTCAAATCCTCCTTGCATGTCACACAGTTCACATACTCAACCATATGCATTAATAATACTCAATCAATTGGAACGCCACATCTCATATTTCAAACAACCACAAGGATCCCGATTATAAGGCCAAATCGTTATGACACGTTCCATACCGTGCCACACAATTTTGTCCCATAATTAGGCGCATCAATTTCACTCATTCATTCGTTCCAATTTTTATAACAGCCCAATGGGCACGGCCTACTCAACGTTCAGCGGTCTTCTGGCATAACTAGGTATCGTCTCACCCCATAGAGCACGGCAACGTCTTACCCCATTGAGCACGACAATCCCGAAGGAGTATCAATCCAAAATCTACAACAACCAGCATCCGTTGACAAGGGCATCCCATATAGGGACAACATCCACCCGACTCACATCAGGATCGGGTTCTCATAACCATTCATGCACCCATCAAATCCCGACCAAGACATTGTGCTTTGCACTCAAATATCTCAATTAAAATAATGTATTTGGCATATTTTCTTCGTATTAAAAACACACGATAAAAATAATATTGTGTGGGTACACGGTCAATTTGAACAAGAAAAATTGATATCCTTCCTTTTGAAATTCCACTATTTGATATAGTATTTAAAACCATTTTCGGTGTTAAAACTCGACACCCGTTAATTTCTAATTAATTACCAAAATTTCCTAATTTTGAAATAAATATTCAAAATCACAATCACCACTCAATTTGCACAATTTAACACTCAATTGCATAAACTAAGCACACCACTACAATCGATGAAATTACGGTCACACCGACTACCCCGATATAATTTTCAGAAAATATTAAATAATTAAATAAATTACAAAAATAATTAAATAATACAAATTAAATACAATAAATACTAACTTAGGCCGGAAACGATAATCTAACCACCTAAACAGGCCTAAAAAATTATTGCATTTATCTAGATAAATAGTACAATCTATCTAGCCCTTAATTAGTCTATTCTAACCACCTATAAAGCATAATTAAACTATTAAATCACTAATCCAAACTAACTCACCACCTAATCCACATTTAGCCTAAACTAATTATTTACTAAGCGTCATTAACTCCCTAAGCAAAGTTTAGCAAGTAAACTCACCGATTTAGCGAGTCGGTGAGTTCATAGCGACAGCAACGCGGAGGCGAGCGACACTCAAGCCTGCAACGACACCAACAGAGGTCCGAACAGGCCTTAAAACGAGCCACAAGCTATCAACTCTAAGCTGAGAATTCGACTTCTGCTTGTTGTTGGAAGAGGTGGTCCGAGTGGCTAGTTGGTGCAAAAACAACAAGGAGGTGGTGGCAGAGGCGGCAGCGGGCGATGGTGGTGACTCTGGCTGGCTGGACGACAACAGACGGCGGCCAGGCGACTCGCGAGAACAGCGACCAAGTGCGAACGACAACGCAGGACCACGGGATGATCATGAACGAGCGCGCGAGCTAGCACACGACGAGCAGGGCTTCGAGCAGCTCAACAAGGCACGGCGGCGCTCGAACGGGCTCGAGCAGTAGTCGACGACAAGGGGGGAGGTTGCTGGCTGGTTCTTTAGTTTTTCTTGAGCTCAAAGCACACAAAAATGGAGAAAGTGAGGCCAAAGGAGAAGAAGAAGCCAGCTGTGGAAGAGGGGCCACCAAAATGTCCAAAGCACTCAAGTTCTTGCCCCACCACCTATGGCTGTCATCCTCAGTCATTTGCTACACCAAGGCTTCTCCAACAAGCCTCCCATAGTGTCCAAATGTTGCACACCCCAAGGACCTACGAATTTTGCAATTTTCTCTCTTCAATTTCATTCAATTTCTCTCCAAATTAAGCTCAATTGGTGCCCGAAAATTCCCAATAAGATGTCCACATCCATCTTACATTTTTCCTTGTCAATTAATCCAACTTAAATGCCAAAAGTGCAACAAAAAACGGCCCTCTAATTTTCCCGGTCAAAAATGCCTAAATTTGATTCTTCGCTGAAATCTCGGGTTTGCAGAAAATTTTTCGAAAGATGAGTCGACGTTCCTAAAATGAATTGTGACATGACAGAACTTTCAATTTCTGTAATCGGGTTCAAATTCACAGTTAATTTCAACCATGCATGATTTTAGTGTGATCTAGCCTACCAGGTAGCTTTTGGGAATTTTTAGTGCAATTGACCTATGATAGTTTATTTTCGAGCCACATTGTACAACTTCGACTCATTGGCGACTCTCGATTGTCATGAAAATCTCGAGGATTCAAATACAGGCACGGAGTACAAAAGTGACAGAAGAATCGGTTTAGTGCCGTTTGACGAGAATTTTGCAATTAGGTGGAATCACCCACACTTTAATCACATACTTCTATCGAACCGACCATCTCTAATCTCTGATCGATTTTGATAGTGCCATATTGACCATTGTAGATTAACACAATCGAGTAGTCGATTTCTAGTCGAATTCTCAAATCTATTGCGTTAAAATCCCTTAATAGCTTCACCAGATAGACTAATTATCTCGTAAGTGATTAGCTCAAAGAAAAAGACTATAGGCACATCAATGAAAAGCCCAACTCATTCAATTGAAAACAGAATTAGAAATTCGAGATGTCACAATGTATCTTGGGAAAACAGTTTAGAAGCTCTTTTAAACCGCAAATTAAGTTTCTACCAATCGTGTCTTGCAGCTTCTTCATATGGATCTTTTTGGACCAACAAGAACACAAAGCATTGGTGGAAAGAAATACTATTTGCTAGTCGTGGATGATTCTTGTAACGTCCTCGATTTCGACCTTTCTTTTGGTCCCAATTGGAAGGCTAAGCTAGATAGGCCTTGGACTAGTCAAACTTTCTTAGAAAAACAAGTATGAACAAGTGTGAATTAATGTGAATGCATTAAATGATGTGTGAAAAAGGGTGTCCCTATAGCCTAGACCTAATCATACCCTAAATACCTAAGTGTGAAATGTAGACTTTGGAGGCCCCAAGGAAAGGGCCACACACCCAAAAGGAAAAGAGAGAGAAACCAAGTCAAGTTCCAACTTTGAATTCAAGATAAGTTCACATTAATATCTTTCAGAATTTACCCATTCAATGAGCAAGATGAAGTGTCCAAGCTAACCTAGGACCTAGTTGGAAACTTAGAGGATAAGGATGTCGGACAATTAATGCTTCTTGACCAAGTAGGGCGCCACCTCTCTCCAATTAGATATGCTACCTTTGATTTTTGAAACTGCTGGACCTTTTTCACTTTCCAATTTTATAGAGCTCTTCATGCTTTGAATTTGGAAAAACTTCCTTCATGAAAGTTATTCAAAACATCTTATTCTATAATTTACTTAAATTCCAGAGTTTTCTAAGATGAAATGGTTGGGAGGAAGGCCCAATCAATTACCATACAGAACCTGCCCAGTATAGTGAAAATGGTAATAGTTGCTTTCTCGAATTCTGATAAAATCTTCTCTTTCGAATTTGAAGATGCTTCCTTCACAAAAGTTTTAAATGACATCCATATCTACAATATATTAAAATTTCAAATATTTTTGTGAAGAATTGGATTTCGAAATGAGTCTCTCTTTCCAACTGTTGAATATGTTCAACGGACGAATATTTGGGTCGTGTTCAATGATTTTCTGCTCTTTCCACAGCATGAATTTGACTTGACTTGCTCTATGAAAAAATCTTTTTAAGGTCTTCTTGAATACATATTAAAATTTCATAAGTTTTTGATTTCGTTTGATAAGGTAAAGACACTGATTTCAGAAATTGTTCAAAACTGTTTTTCTCACCCAAGAGGTATGAGTCACACCCAAGCTTGGACTCAAGTCCTTAAATGCCATGTTGAGGTGTCCCAAGCTACAAAGCTAAAGTCCTATCCTACCTTGAGACTTAGTGACTAAGTTACCTTACATTTAATGCTTCTTGACTTAGAGAGGAAGTCTTGACTTTCAAGGCTTGTAGAACAAGTTGTCCAAAGTCCAAGTTTCTTGATGACAAGTCTAAGCCATTAATGACTTTGAAGACTAGTCATTAATGAAAGAGGGTGATTTAACATCTTAGGTGTACCTAATGATCTCTTCCTTGGCCCTGGAATCAACTTGGATTATAGACTTTTCTAGATTGTCTTCTTGAGGAAGGAAATTTTGCCTTCATATAGAAGGAAATGAAAGTAGAAAGAAAACTCTAGAATTCCTTTATGAAGAAGGTGAGGTGTCCCTTGACTTTTTAAAGGTCATGATTGTGGTCCAAAATATTTTAGATATTCTAGAAAAGTGGCATACGCATGGACCAATTGGAGAGCGACACATGAGCCCTCATTAATGACCAAAGATTCTAGAATTTGCCAAGTTGGTAACTTTGGCATTATTATTGTCAAACTTCATTAAATGCTCATTTAATGCGGGGTATAGATGGACCGATGGAAAAGTGAAAAGCGGGTCATCATCAATGACGCCTTTGAGCTTAGGTTGCCAAATAAGGCCTTGTAGCCTTCCAACTCATCATTTAGGCTTCAATTATTGGACCCATAGCCTTGCCACCCAAGGAATTTAGGCGGAATACTAGGAAACATTGGAATGGACCGCTTGGCATGGTAATGAACCAAGGGCTATAAATATGAGGAGCTCTCTTCATTTTCCTCACTTTGCTGCCATTTTCTCCACCCTCCATCTCCTTGAACGCCCTCCACCTCACGTCCCTTTCTCTTAGCCTTCAAAGTAAGCCACCCTTCCTTTATAGTTCGTGTCTTAGCTCGAGGTTCATCGAAGGTAAGTGAAATCTCCAACTCTTGGCTAGGGCAATAGCCTATGTTGTCGAGTTTAGTGGTGTGCTCACCCTTGTAAGTCGTGTGTATGTTGTAATGTTCTTTTGTATGTTTGCTCATGTTTGCATGCTTGAGTGTGTTCACACCCCGAGATAAGGTCAAGGTTCGCTTGGCTTGGAATCAACGTCAAGTCACGATGGCCTAAGTATGCGACCCAAGCCACGAACCAAGAATCGTTCCCGACATAATTTATAATATGATGTTGAGGATCAAGGCACACTTACTTGAATGAGCAAGCCCTCAAGCCTTGCATACGTTGGCTAAGATAAGAGATGAAAAACTAGCTTGTGTGTGCACTTAAAGAGAAAAAAGTGCCTATCACCACATAGCATTGGTGGCGATGCCTTGTTTCTTGAACGGGATGCCCTGGTTGAGCTAGGATGCTTAGGTTTGAGCCTAGATGCCTCAAGTAAGCTAGCCCCGAGATGCCCTGGTTGAGCTCGGATTCCTTGGTGAGCTAGCACCAGGGTGCCTTGATTGAGCCGAGATGCCCTGGTTGAGCCAGGATGCCTAGTTTAAAGCTGGATGCCTCAGTTGAGCTGGGAGGGCATGGTTGAGCCCGGACGACAATAAGTGAATTTGCATGATTGCCGGTATATGCATAAGCATGATATGTCGATGTGTTCATTGATATGCTGAAAGTAAGCATGCATTGAAGTATACGGTAATGGAAATCTGCATGTAGTCGAGGATAGCAATAAGTTTGCAATTGATTTGTCATCGACATTGCATTGTGAGTGTTGTACCTACTAGATTTTGATGATGAGATGTCTTCCTAGTAGAGAATTAGGGGTTTTACTTACTAAGTTTCCCCAAAACTCACCTCTCACGTCAATTTTGGGAGTTGCAATCTCGCTAGAGGAGCTAAGGTTTACCCCGACCTTTTGAAGATGTGGTAGTTATAAATATAATGGCCCGTGATAAAGGGCTTGTAAACGTAGCTAATGTAATTGTGTGTTTGTAAATGGTTGTTTTCCTAGCTACTTGTTGTTGTCCGGGTGTTGTATATACGCTTCCACATGTGCTTAATGAAAAAAATAAAAAGAAATGGGACGGTGACGTGCTTGGGATGTTACGAAAATAACCCTTGTCGCTCACAACCCTGGGAATGGAGTCGGGGTCATGACAATTATTCACGATTCACTTGGGTTTTCTTCTTGGCAAATAAGTCCAAAACCTTCTCTTACTTTTCAAAGTTTGTTAAGAAATTTTAGAATGAGAAAGGTTATGTTATTTCAAGTATAAGGACTGAGAATTTGAAAATCAAGACTTTGCAAGTTTCTGTGATGAGAATAGTCTTCAACATATTTTCTCCTCTCCATATACCCCGTAACAAAATGGAGTTGTAGAAAGGAAAAATAGATAGTTACAAGAGATGGTCAAAACTCTACTAATAGAAAGTAAAATCTCTTCTCATTGGCAGAAGTGGTCCATCCTGGAGAAGACTCCCTATGAAGTGTATAAAAGGAAGAAGCCAAATATCTCTTATATTCATGTGTTTGGTTGCAGGTGTTTTATCTTGGAGAATGCAAATGATCGGTCTGGAAAATTTGAAGAAAGATCGAATGAAGGAATATTTCTTGGTTACTTTACATCAAGTAAAGCTTACAAGATCTTCAACAAGAATACTCAAACTGTCGAAGAATCTATGAATGTCAGATTTCAGGAAATTATTCAAAACCAACAAGATCAGATTCAACTTGAAGAGTTTGAACTAGTTTCAGACTTAAAAAAGTCTAATTCCCTCGAGGGACTTCAGTCAGCTGGAGATCAAAGTCAAGTAGAACAAAAGTTAGGAGAATCAAAGAGCACATATGATCAACAAATCCTAACAGGAAACGATAAACCAAACAGCAACTGGAAGCACAAATCAAGTCATCCCAAGGAACTCATCATTGGCAATATAGAAAAAAGGAATCCGCACCAGATCCAAAGCAAAAGAAGATTCTAGTGCATTAGCACTTATTTCAGAAACAGAACCAAAAGAAGTAGAAGAAGCACTGTCTAACGAAAACTGGATAGAAGTAATGCAGGAAGAACTCAAACAATTCAATATCAATAATGTTTGGGAGCTAGTTCCAAAATCAAAAGGTAAATCAGTGATTGGAACAAAGTGGGTATTCATAAACCAGATGGATGAAAAAGGCAAAGTAACTAGGAACAAAGCAAGACTTGTGGCAAAAGGATACACACAAGAGGAAGGAATAGACGATGATGAGACTTATGCACCTGTAACCAGATGGATGTCAAGAGTACTTTCCTAAATGGATTTATACAGGAATAAGTTTATGTGGAACAATCACCAGGATTTGAAGATCCCAGAAAACCAAACTTTGTCTATAGACCGAAGAAGGCATTGTATGATCTGAAATAGGCACCTCGAGCTTGGTATGAGAGACTGAATAAGTTCTTGATAAGTAATGGTTTTAAGAAAGGAAAGGCTGATACAACCTTGTTTATCAAAAATGAAGAAAAATATTTTCTACTTGTTCAAATATATGTAGATGATATAATCTTTGGATCTTCTAACGAGAAACTGTGCAAGAAATTCTCAAAGTCTATGCAAGAAGAATTCGAAATGAGTATCATGGGAGAATTAACTTTCTTTCTAGGTCTACAAGTCAGATAATCAAAGAAATGAACGCCCATCTATCAAGAGAAACATGTCAAAGACGTTATCAATAAGTTTGGGATGGAAAACTACAAGAAAACTGAGACTCCCATGTCAAGTTCTTCAAAGCTTGATAAGGATGGAGGTGGAAAGAAAGTTAACCAAAAGATATAGAAACATGATTGGTTCTCTTCTTTATCTCACTGTCTCTTGACTTGATATTCTATTCAGTACGTGCATGTGTGCTAGATTCCAAGCCAACCCAAGAGAGTCAGTCTCATCTTAGTGTTGTCAAGCGTATTATCAAATATATTACGATTTATCCAAAGTTAGGTCTGTGGTATCCAAAATGAGGAGACTTTACTTTACTTGGTTATTTTGATGCTGATCTAGCTAGTTGTAAAGTTGACAAGAAAAGTACTTTAGGAATATGTCAACTATTGGGACAAATGTTGGTGACTTGGTTCTCAAGAAAGTAGAACACTATGGCTTTTTCAACAGTAGAAGCAGAGTATGTTGCTCTTAAAAGTTGCTGTTCTCAGATTCTCTGGATTAGGCAACAATTAAGGGATTTTGGAATAGAAGAACCTTGCATCAAAATCAGATGCAACAACATAAGTACAATCAATCTTACTAGAAATTCTATTCTTCATTCAAGGGCAAAACACATTGAAATTTGCTATCACTTCATAAGAGACCATGTGCAAAATGGCGAAATCAATGTTCAATTCATTGACTCAAATAATCAACTAGCAAATATCTTCACCAAGCCACTGGAGAAAGGCTTATTCGAGTCCATCTGTAAAAAGCTAAATATCACCCTTGCATCTGACTAAAGTCTATGGATGAGCAGACTCACCAGATCAACATACGGAAAATGCATCCTTCTGAAAGCCTTCCAGACTCAGGTAGTTTTATTTAAATTTTGGCGCGTAAGTTTCTTTCCTTATTGAACAAGTACATTTATTCTCAATTTATTACTTGCCTTTTATATTTTTGGAAATTGTAATATCCCCTGATTTTTCGGAACTTATTTCAAAAATCATTGATAGTTATTTTTTGAATATTTTCAAAAAAGGGAAGTTTCTTTTTATGACGGTTCAATTGTCATACTTCGTTTTCTTTAAATCCTTCAAGTTTTCTTCTCAATAACCAGACTATCTTCAAACCCTACCTCTCAAACCCTCGTCTCTCTTGATCTTCTCTCAAATCCTCCGCAAATTTCTCACCCATTCTCACACAAACATGTTGTGACATCCTCAATTTTCGACCCCGTCGAGATAAAATAAAATGGGCTTTTCACCGACACGTCTATGATCCTTTTTCTCTTAATTGATCACTCACAAGTTAACTAACCTATTAGGTGAAGCCGCTAAGGGATATATTCACGTTAAAATCCCTAAAAGCTACCTAGTAGGTTGGATTGTACTAAAATCGCATCCAGTTGATTTTAACCACGAAATTGAACTCGGTTTCGGGAATCAAACGTTTGAGTGTGTCACGTTAACTAACCTATTAGGTGAAGCCGCTAAGGGATATATTCACGTTAAAATCCCTAAAAGCTACCTAGTAGGTTGGATTGTACTAAAATCGCATCCAGTTGATTTTAACCACGAAATTGAACTCGGTTTCGGGAATCAAACGTTTGAGTGTGTCACGATTTATTTTTAGGACCTCGTCTCATCTTTTGGGAGAATTCCGTCAAGCCGGGAATTTTGTGGAAAAGATCAAATTCGCAAGAAGAAAATCAAGAAATTCGGATGGGCACTCGGATGGTTTTCAGCCTTATCCAGGCCTCCTCTAGAGTCATTGTAGATACGGGATCTCACCGCCGTCATGCTACCGTCATCATGAACCTATTTTCTTGCTAATCCGACGAGTTAACTCTATAATCCTTTTATTATGTTGTTAATTGCACTTAGGGTGTTAGATTAGTGCTAATTAGCTTAGTTAAATTCTTATTAAGTGAGATTAACCTTAATATGAATAAGTGTTAATCTAATTGGTCAGATTAGGACTAATGAGGGTGGTTTAGCCTAATTTAGTGGATTTCTCCTAGATCAGTTTACTAGACACTCACCGTTTACCATTTTTGTGGATCGAAATATGTTACAATTTTGAGGTTGATTCCTTCTTGAGAAATCTTCTAGACATCCTCAGATATGACATATATTTTACCAAGATTTTATGGATTTAAAAGAATAAGATTTCAACTTCGTTAAAACCAAAACAGAACCTCTGTTTATGCTGAAACCAGTGACCTTTTGGTGTTACAAGAATTTTTATCAACTCTTGGGGTTAGATTTTCAAAAGTGTGCCTTCACAAAAGTTATTTTTCACATCTTTTAGTTTAACATACTCAAATTTCAAATCAAACAAACAAGTTTTGGACATCGAACCAAATTGATTTTTGGAAAACGTAATTTCTATAAACGGACACAGTTTTTGTAACAGTTTGAGCAAATTACTGCTCTTAATCCAAAAGAATCTTGGTGAAGGTATTTTCATGAACAATGTTTTTTTAAGTGTCTTTTATAACATATTCAAATTTGAGAATTTTTTGAACTTTTTTGGTTAGGTTTCTGGATTTAAACTTGGAGACGTGCGAGTGGCTCGGTTTCTGCCAGTTAGGGCCGGTTATGGTTGTGTGGTTACTCTCGGTGTAGTGCTTGCTGGATAGTGCAAATTTGGTGATATGGTTGGCTTGTGGCATGCTTAGAACTTATGCATGATGATACGTGATTATGTGATTATGTGATGACTATTGAAAGATGATGTATGGTATTGAGGAAATCAAATGTGTTGTGAGCGGATAAAGGACTAAGTGCTACATAATGACAAAATTTCATGTGAGTCATCTCTAAAGCCTTGTAGTTAAGGGCTAAGTGTTACATGGCGACTTGAGTCACATGGGAGCCACCTCTAGGGCCTTGCACTACTGTCATGCTTAGTAAAAGGCTAAGTGCTACACGATAACATAACTTCGTAGGAGCTACCTCTAAAGCCTTGTACTATTGCTATATGTGGTCAAGGGCTAAGTGCTACCCGATAACATAACTTCATGGGAGCCACCTCTAGAGCCTTGAGTTTGAATATTGAGTGTGGATTGAACCACCGATATGAGATATCCACGCCTGATTATGGGACGAAATTGTGTGGCACGAAATGGGACGTATCATAACAATTTAGCCTTATAATCGGGTGTGAATATTTGATGAGTGCTATGAGGTATTCCAATTATTGATTACATGCTGCGTTTATAAGTGCATCAATGTGCAAGGATGTCCCGAGGTCAAGTAAGTCCTATATGGTGCATGTTTAGGCTGTCTCTAGGTGAATTCTCGTCCTAATCGAGGTTTAGGGTGTTGACAGATGAACAGTTATAGATATATAGAGCACGAATGCATGATAGGCCTTGCTGCTGCTGTCCATTATGCTTAATTCGGCTGGTTAAGAATAAACAATCTGCAGTGTAAAAACATGCCACCAATTAATGGTACCTTCTACTTGATGTGTACCAATCTTGTCAAGAAATGCAGCAAGTACCACAACTGCCGAGAAAACTCCGCAACAAATGCAAAACAAAGAGGCGGCAAAGTTAGTATTCAAATGGCATCTTTTAAAAATGTGATTGATGTAATAATGATCATGACATCTTATTTTTCACATATGTACCAGTGTGGATTTTTTGTGATATTAACTCTAAAATAATATGTAGGTATTTTGATTTGTTTTTTAAATATAATTTTACTTGTTGCAAAAGTAAAAATAAGAGATTCATGGAATCTTGACACTTGTTTTAAATTCAAATTTAATGGATAAGAAATTCATTGACTAATTATCAATTATCTTGATTATTGTCAAATGAGACAGTAATCAATGAATCTATCCCATTGATAAGTAATACAAACAACCACCCTCAAGAGCTTTGAGGGTGGTTGTAAAGATTTTGATTATTTGTTAGGGTGGTTGTATGGCATACAATCTCAGAAATTAACTTATTAATTAATGCTCTTGTCCTTAAATAAAGAGAAAAATTTACCAACTCTCGTTAATTAGAAAAGTATGAGCAACTTTCTTAATGTTAACAATTGCCCATTTATCTAATAATTGTCCAACTTTCAAATACAACGATTCACTTGGCAGACTCATCTTAGCAATTACATAATATTTAAAATTTTAAAAATACAAGTTAGGCTTAGGCATCGCTGGTTTTAGGGAAAAAGAAAGTCAGGTTCCTCCAATAAGGAAAAAGCCGTAGACGTGTGCCTAAGTAAATATAGGGTCGTGAGGACGGCGTGCCTATATCCGAGCCTCTTTCGACAATATAAGTATAATGTATTAATTCTATGAGTTTAGACTTTGTTTAAAAGGGTCATTACTATCGTGTCAAATTTTGTCCATTTTATACATATATATATTCTTCTAAAAAGAGAGTCAATTGCACGTTCAAGAAATTAACAATATATTGATGAGAAGGAATGAGACCAAATGAAATCTTTATTCTATTTGTCATTGCCTTAGGGATCATCCAACCATACTAAAAAATAAGTGTTCAACGTTTAAGTATTGAATGTTAAGTGCCCAAAACAAAAATAAAAATTCGTTTCAGTATAAACGAAAATTGAATGATAAATTTTATTAGTTATTACCCCATCCCGAAAAGTGAGTATGATTCAAAGGTTTTGACAATAAAATCGATAAAATTTCAATTCCTATTGAATTTTTTAAGACATGATCAACTAAGTAAACCCCTTCTTTACTTAACTCATGAAGACGTTATATTTAAAATGACCAATTTTATTCAAGAAAGAAATTTAAATAATTACAATGAGAGTTTTATAATTTTGGAAAGTATATTATTTGTAGCACTACTCGAAAATCATATTAACCTTTTTCAGGGATGATTTTTGTTAGTTTTGCGATGCCATCTGATTCAATACATCTCAAAAACAAATATGGAAATTTTATGGGGTGTAAAGAGAAATAGTGAAGAAGATAAGTTAGAAATAGAATGAGAGTATATAGAGATTTTAATCCGCTTTTTTAATATAATTTTACTTGTTGTAAATTTAAAGATAAAATATTTATAGAATATTTGATAAAAATTTTGGATCCAAATTTTTTGAGCAAGAGATCCTTCGAATACTTGTCAATCAAAATAATAATAAACAAAAAATATTGTCATCTTCCATAGAATTATTTAGACATAAATTATTGTCGATGATGTGAATATTTTCTATTGATTAATTATTTCAAGCAATCATTTTTAAGAAAATAGTTTTCAAATCATTTATTTTTCACGAAACATACAAAACTCAACTAATTAAAATAGTACGAGCAATTCTTTTTAATAATAACAATAGCCTATATTTTTTATGGAAAGGGAAAGTACCTAGCAATTTTGAAATGGGATTTATATTATAATTATTGCCGACCTAGGAAATCGGATTTTAAATGGACAGGTTAAGCTTAGGGCATCACTAGTTTCGGGGGAAAAGGGGAGCCTGGGCTTCCTTCCTGTGCGCAAAGAGCCCTAGAAGCCACTGCCTCTATTCTATATATAGTCTCGTCAGGACGTCGAAGCTCCTCACTGCAAATTCATGGCCTAACCTCTAACGCCCGAGCGGCTTTGCCCTCAACAAACAACCCCTCCATCGAAGCGGTCGAGACCACCCCCGTCGATCTCAAGCTCTCGTCATTTTGCTCAAAACGGAGAATCCCGGATCTACTTCCTCCTTCCGCGAGCATCTGAGCATACAGCACAAAAGAAGACGCGAAGAGACGGCACCTGTGGTGGCGGTAGTAGATCGGGGATTCTCGTTTTGGGCAGAATGTCGGAGCTTTTTTTCCCTCCATTCCGGATCCTGAGATCGATGGGGCGATCTTCGAACGCTTTGATGGATGGGTCGTTTCTTGGGGGCGAAACTGGTCGAGTGTGGAGGTTAGTCCATGGGTTGCAGCGAAGAGGGCCTCGGCGACCCACATTAGAAATTTTAGCAAGAAGGGTTTTCGCATCCACCGCGGTCGATTGTTCGCGTGCCGCCTCGATGAAATCTGGGAAGCAGCCTGGTGATGTTCTCAAGAGAAGCCATTGTTCCGCCAGATTGTAGTTCATCTTGCTGATATGCAAGTGTCTTGTGCGACCGCCGTTGTTGGTGTTTTTTCCGTTTCGGCATTATGTCTCTGGTTCAAACCAAAGTTGCCGGGCCGGGTCGGGTCGGGTCGGATGCTGTTGGGTTTGATTCGGCTTCGACAGCCCTGCTTATTGTGTACAATTTGTAAGTGAGTACGAGGGACAGGCTGTTGCTCTGCAGGAACCTTTGTTGCACATACTAAACTCGCCTTCTCATATTCAAGTTATTGTTTTTCTTTTTTTTTTTTTTTTAACTTTTAAATTTTTACTAGCCTCATCGTCAGTGTAAGAATTGATTTTTATGTTTAATGTTGGATGATTTACATGTGAAGAATTCGAGTAAACTATTTTGAGTGGGCATGTCAAATCATGTAAAAGTTGTGCTAGCACACTAACAATTACCCTTCTCATTTTTGGTGGAACCTAATTCATAAGAAGCCCAATAATGAAAGGAGATTGAAATTGGTGTGTTAACAATAGTGAATCTAGAAAATGGGCAGTGAGCAAGAGTAATCCGAGTGATTTCTAAATGAAGCCGTCTATATTTGTTCAAGGATGATCTGACGCATAATTCCATCATCTTGCTTAGGATGGACATGTAAAGAAAATAAACGTAATTTTCATTCCACTTGGAAATTCAGAACTACATAACAACAGAACGCAAATCCTCGTTTCCAAGAAATTTGTACAAGGAAATCTGATCAAAATGCTACATAAGCCATAGAATAACTAAACTAGGAACTACCTTTGGCTTCGAGGTAAATAGGTTCCGGCAAGGGAAAACCGGCAGGAATAAGATGAGGCGGTGGAAAATCAGTCGGATAGAAGTAGAGGGGACCAAACCAGCGTCGGTTGTGATTTGCTTCCAATGTACAGGGCAAAATGCATTATTAAAGCAGTAAACTAAACTCGTGCGATCACTTTGCCTCTTAGGCCATATTTTCCCAACTCATTCTCAACTCATAGGGGTAGTCATTGAGAGCACTATTTTGTGGACCTTGGAAAGTCGCAGTTAAGTAGAAACTCCTGCGCATGCAAAATGGATCTCAAGCCCACCAAAGGTAGTCGAAACAGATGAGCGTGAATAGAGAACCCGTATAAGTTCATTTGGAAACATAAATAAAGGAACGGCAGACTATTGAGAATGATCATTTTGGAAACTAAGATCTGTACAAGATACTGTATAATGTCATCACCATACAAGGCGGTATCCATCCTAACGGGTGGTCTGGGTAGAAATTCCAAGGCAAGTTCCCGATTCTAATATCCAGCGAAAATGAAAAATGTAGGACTCGTCTCAAGCAGGAGATGCACTGAAGAGCATAATGTGGTTTAAGTGGGGAACTTCAAAATCTCAGCTTAGCTCATGAATCCCCCGCCAGGAATGTTGGGCAGCCCTTGTGATGAAACTGGTCCCTGTGCCATCAACTGTGAACGCCCTGGACCTTGGACGTAGCCTTGTCCCATTCCGGACCCCATCAACTGCTGCGGTGCATGTTGTTGCAGCTGCTGAAGTTGCTGCTGTTGTGGGTGTTGCGGCTGCAGCTGTTGGAGATGCTGCTGTGGTGGCTGCTGCTGCTGCTGCAGTTGTGGCATCTGCGACTGGAGCTGCTGCATCTGCTGCTGTTGTTGGGGCATCATCTGCATCTGTTGGTGCTGGGGCTGCAGCTGTTGAGGTATCTGCTGCTGCTGCATCTGGGGAAGCTGTTGCTGCTGCATCTGCGGATGCGGTGGGGCCTGCAATTGCTGCTGCATTTGTTGCTGTTGTTGCTGCATCTGTTGTTGTTGTTGCTGGCTCGGAATTTGCGGCTTGAATACAACCATATCCTGAACACATCCAGAATCTATGATTTGACACTTCAGAATATTTTAGGGGGGAAAAAGGAGCCGTAGTATGATTCAACAACTAAATAAAATCTGTAAATTTGTCCCACATCTGACCCCTTTATTTTGCGGTAAGTTGTCATAAGGCTTTGCTTTGAAGAAAAATCACGAGTTAATTCTTTTAAGCACTTCAGCGCATTGAACTATTTTCCTTATTTTCTTCCTCTTCTTTCAAATACATGGGCAGGGCAGAGACTCTGTATTTATGGTAATAACACATCCAATGTAAATCAGTTTGACAAATTTGTCTAAAGAAATTAAAAATGACACTCGAACTATATGACTATGTTTATACAACAGTTTTATCCTACTGTCATAGAAAATAGTATAATTCTTCTTAAAGTATGCATATATATAATCTACCAAAGTGACTCTACTGATAGCACTATCCTAAGCCAACTGTTTTCTTTAACTCTTTGCTTTTGCTCTTTACAAAGTAAAGCCAACTGGCATTCTACAATAACTTGAAGTGAATTGTTATTTTGTGAAAGATATGTAACTTTCATTCTCTCCTGTTGCAAATAATACTCTTATCGATAAGTAGAAGTCTAATGATATGCATATTCTTACGTATTGTAATGTTTTCTTGTTATAGTATGGTGACATAACTCTTGAGAATGAACATTTGGCATTAGAAAAAGAGTGTTACCTATAATTTTGTCTTTTATTAACCGTATAGTAGGACAAGTAGAACAAGTACAGAAATATGAAAATATAGGATGGCAGAAAAATGTAAACTATATAATGAACTATTACCTTTTGTCTTCCTATAAATTTTACACAGATAAATTTCATTTAAAAGTCATTCCTTAATTGTACTTGCACTGCGAAGGCTATAAAACAAGTGAAGAACCAAAAAATGTTTGTCTGGTCCCCAAACCAACCCATATGCTCCCATTATTGATTTGAACCTCTTGACAGAAGACAGATTCAAGTTCAGACATGACTCACCCCAGGGAAAAGCATTCCAATCAAGCGGCATGCCTTGTCTGACACAGAGAGCAGCAGCGTCTGAGACGGTAATTGAATGACTGCACACTACACACAGAGAGGGAGAGAGAGAGAGAGAGAGAGAAGCTCAAAGTCAGAAGATTGGATCATATTCACATTGGAGAGCCTGTTACTAATGCTGCATTACACAATCAAGCAGTAGTCAAACAATATCTTTCGGGCATGCGTGCATGTGCATTGGAACTGGGAAGCCTGACCCGCTTTTACTTGTTTCTTAGAAGAACCGCCTCTTTAAGATGTAGCTTTGCATTTACATATCTAAAGTAATGGCCCAAAATAACCTAATTACACAGAAGGGCATCATGAGGGCTCTGACACTGTCCGTGTTCATGTAATTATACCACTTTGTATTTGTATCTATCCACTTTATGCAACTAAGATCTCTCGAAACTATTACATCAAAAGAATAAAATGAGATCTTCTAGATTACTATTTCATTTTCGGCTCAAATTAGCTGCGGTCTGGGCCACTGGCCACTTGTTGGTTTGTCCCATTGTGTATTTGGGCATACAGCCACATAATATTATTTTCCATATGAAAATAGCCTCAACGTAGTCAACTCTCTCCCATCTCTCCTCTCACAGTGAATCACTCAATCTGGAGCAAGGCCTGGCACCTCCTCACCAACACCTCGGTCCCAGCCAACACTGCTCGCAGCCAACATTACTCACAGCCACTCCCACTTGCCACCATCTTCAACATCCTCTCCTCTATCTAACAGTTGTGTCACTAACAAACATGACCAGCACAGATTCATCGCTAACACAATGCCCCCAGCATGTGGCCATCACTGTGGCCTCAAATTGCCACAACTCACTCACCCACCATCAACGTCTCACATCTCTATGGTCTCTGGAGGTCCAACCACTTGTTTTCCTTTGCTAGTCCTGGTAGTGCACCAGTCTGCAGCTCCTCGTGGCCGAAATTTCCCCACTTGGATTGGCTTGAATCCTCACCATTCTTTTCATAACCATCTTTTCACTTCAACATTCTTCATTTCTTCTTTATGTCCCTTCTTTCAGCCTCTCATATTCTTTGCCATCTCTGAGGTTATAGACCTCAAATCACTTGATTATAGGACTCAAAGAGGCAACCGTGGGCATGGAGAGAGAGAGAGAGAGAGAGAGAGAGAGAGAGAGAGAAGGGTGGAGGGGGCTGAGAGCGATCATCTTGGTGGTTGAGGTGGCTGTGACACATTCCCTGGTGGCCGTGTCAAGCTGTCCACAGAGAAAATGAGAGACTGGCAGCTCTGCTCCTGCATGGGTGAAAGGGAGAGGTAGGGGAGAAAGAAGGAAGAGAAGGTTTTCTTGGTCTTTGTCATTTAAATCACACGTATGCAGGTTTAGGATAGTTCATTCCACCATGGGCAGCAGCCATGTCTGCAGCTAATTTGTGCCCAAATCCTCTGCAGTTTTCCGCTCTTTTACTCTCCTTATCTAGCTTGACCCTTCTTTATCATTTTCTTTATTAACACTAGGTGAAGTGGGAATGGGGTTGAGCATAGAAGTAAGCATGCAACAAATTGGAGCATTATATACTCCAATTATCACCGTATACCCCAATACTGGAGCAGGACAAGCAAAACTATCTCATGCATTGCTCCCTAGCACAATAATGCTCCATGGATATAACCATATTAAAGTTGCAGCAGAAGAGCATCATACAGGACTCATAACCTGTAGAATAAACTGGCTATGCTTCCCATCCAAGATCAATGTGTGCATGGTAGAAATAATAACATTGGCACTCTAATAATGACATAGTGGATAGATTAAAAATAGAAAGGACATAGGGAATCGATCGACTTACAAGTTTTTTCTCTTGGAGCTGCCCAAGAAAACCATGTTGATTCATTGCCCGAAAAACCAGGAAATCTGCTTTCCCAACGTATTGCCTGCATAAAGTTCTAATTCAGCAAAGTGCAGCAGTAACCTGCTGGATCGAGTATAAACAATGGCAATAAAAATTCCAGAGGACAAGGTTGGATCTCCATGAACGCAATTACTTGTTATTCATGTGGTCCTGAGATATTAGACGAACTATCTGCATGGTTGGTGGCCAGTTTGCTGCAAGCCTGAAAGAAGCAACAGAATGCTCACACAGTGAAAGATTAATATTGAGACAAAATTAGTGCAAAACAAGATGCAGCTGACCAGATTGACTACATATCCAGATTCCATCTAAATGATTAAAAACTGGAAAGGCAGATGAAGTACAAAAGCAATATCACAACTCTAGATTTTTCAAGAAACAAGAAAATGGATACAATCTTTATGAAAATGACAATAAGATCATGATCAGAATTTCAACAACTGATTCAACACTAAATAAGAGAATTGTATAAGTACTGTCAAATAAACAGTTATCTGGAAAAACAATAAAACAGCAAATCTTTTATTGGCATAGCTCCTATCAGTAATTAAGACATGAATTATTAAACGAGAAGATAACGAGGCTGGAAAACTTAAGAAAGGGCGTCAGAGAGATAATGACAATGCAAAAAAAAAGATTTCCACAAAAATTATGCTATAATTGGGAGACCCAAGGGAAAGGAGAATGCGAAGAAAAACACCCATAACTATAAATTATCCCTCATTGTCCTACTCACAAAATTTTATATTTTTAAAACTTTCCACTCAAATTTTGTCCTCCCCACTTTCCCCACTTCCACAAACATAGCCTTAGTGATCTTCACCAAACAACAAGCCCCTATTGCTAGTGCACACACAATTTTTAGCCATAATTGCACCACCCCTATTACGCATGTCATCCTCCACAACTGCCCCTAATGCACATGACAACACATAAAAAGAAAAAAAATGCCATAACATATCCACACTTTTTCAGTGGAGAACCAGAGGGCAGAAGAAATGTACATAATCTACAAAAATTTATATTGCACAAGGAACATGGAATTGTCCTTCTCTCTCCCTGACTTACCCTACTCAGACCAATAAGCATTTCCAGAGGTGGTAACCATTCTTATCAGTGTTGGATTTGGAGTGGTCATTTACTTGCAATGCAAAGGGCACAGATGGCAGGAGTAAGGCTTCTGGAGGTACATAATCTACTTTTCTGACCTTCACTCTGTGATCTTGTCTTGATTTATCATGAGGTTAATTTGGTAAAAGATTTCTTTTAAGTATTCAACCTCCATCTCGATGGAGTTCATAACATCAGCTTAAGGCAGAGAAGTGACCTTCAGGGAATTTCAGTTTTCAACACATTTTCTTCAATCTTTAACTAGCACAGCCTTTAGATAAGTTCTGTGCATAATTTAAGATACTTCTTCCCTTCAAACTAATGAAAAAAATATGTCCACTTTTTTTTAACGAAAAAAGAGCAAAAGATTATCTTTTCAAGGGGCTTATCTTCTTGACCTCAGAAGAATGCCATCCATGTCTAATTCTCAATAAGACCGTTTACGTAATTGATTTGGACCAGCTAAGAAAGTTAATATTAGACATCTGCTTTTGCAGGAAGACAGTGCTTTAATTAATACAATTAAAAAAAATCATCTATCCATTTTCTATTATTGTCATAAGTAAACTCCATGGAGCTCAATTATAGCAGATGTGTTTATGAAAAAAGGAACAGAAATGCCAAAATCACCAAATGGAGCAGTATTATTTAGTTGTTCAAAAATGAAATGCCATATCAAAACGAATACTGTCCATATTTCCACTATAAAGGAAAAATAACTTACGTCTCAGAAGCTGATGCACTCCTATACCCCTGGCACAAAAGAAGTACAGCATTAAGGATTGTGATAAATAAATAAATAAACTAAGTAACAAGTAACGGGCAGGAAAAATCATAACGCGGGTGCTCATTTTACACAAACTCATCAGAGATTGATTGAATACCTCCAATCTGGTGATTAAGACAGGCTGTCCTTGTCTTTGCCCAGATAAATTTCCCTGCTCGCATATTTTCAATGAAGATAAATCTCAGTCAGTGATCTACGACTTTATAATAGTCAGCAATTTGCAGGGCTAGAGAAATTATTATGGCAACCTGGTAAATAATCATTAGAAAAAAAAAACAAGAACAACGGACGACGACATTCTCTATTTGTACTGTGCGACAGAGTATTAGTTTCATGGCAAAGTTAATATTTTTGGCACATTATCAGTCAGGCTATCTAGTTGTCTTTTGATAATGTGCCGCATTTATAAAAGAGAATGCTTGAAAAGTTCTGTAAATCTTACTCCACAACCTTTTCATGCACCCAAATGCCAGCAACCCAACCATTTTAGGAGACAAGACTTGGAAAATAATTTGGCTAAGAGCCTCTGCAAGATCACTAATCTATACTAGAGAGGCCAAAGATCTGTTTGGCTAGAGTCAGCCACCTTTTAAGAGCTAGTCAGTAGCAAGTATTAAGCTCAGAGCTCATCCTCTGGAGAGAGTAATATCTATCACACTTATGAATGAAGCCCCCATAGAACTTCTTTTAACTCAATCTTAAAAGAAACCATCAACGGATGATACCCCCACATAGAGGAACAAATCATCATACCTATATATTTAGACAACAAATACAGAGGCAGACTTTGAATGGTTCTTCCCACTCGTATATTCAAGTGCACGCTATGTGAAAAAAGATCATCATTTGAAACTACCAAAGAAGAGCCACCATTGATTTGCAGTTCAGAATCACAGCAAACAAAAGGAAAGGTTAGGATCTTAACCGAATCACAGTCGTTTTCTTTTCTAGAGGACTATTTTTGGGAAAAAGGCCTTGGCTATGGTATAAGCTCCAACCACATGTATTGCAAATTTACATGTGAACCATGGTACAAGCTCCAACCACATCGAACAGCAGAACACTAAAGTGAAACAGGGAACGAAAATAGAAAAGCCAAGAAAGAGGACCAGTGCAAAACCAAGACCCAATGCCTTATGGTGTTGTAAATAGATAGAAGAAAAAAATTAAGAATTATAAAGAAGGAATCACATAAAATTGCAGATTAATGATCTTAGGAAAATTGCTAACATGACATACTCCATATCAGGGATAGCCATCACACATATCAAATGTACTGACAAAGATAAAAAGAAAAATACTGATAGAGAAATGAAATGATGATAAAAGAAATTCTCAGCAACATGCAATGGAAGTTGACCACATGAAATCCATAAACTTATTGTGAACCAAAAAAATTAATCAAGAACCTGAGATCATCCAGCAACAATCAATGAAGAATGCAAAATGCAAAAGGTTTGTAATCCCGTTGTCCATATATATTTTCCTAGAAAGAATATATGCTTGAGTTCATACCTCCCAAACTTTCACATATTTGGACTGTGCACTCTGCAAAGCACTTGACGATTGCTGTGACAATGGCATACTTGCACCTGGACCTGGATTGTTGTTACCATTAATTGATGTCATGCCAGATTGTCCTTGTGAAGGCATTCCTGGAGTGGGCATCATTGTGCCACTTCCAGAAGAGGGAGCTGTTGGACCCAGGGAACTCATCATATTAGGATTCATGCCAACTCCATTCTGCACCATTTGTGATCCTGATAGGCTTCCTTGGCTCATGCCTGGAGCTGTTTGACCCATACCAGGACCAACTTGAAGATTGCCAGTTGGTTGGGACATTCCAATGTTTGAATTTCCAGTAATGTTGCTAGCTGCTGAAGCAAATGAACCGAGGCCTGGATTTTGTGCAGATGGTATGGTCCCCGAGAGAGTGCCAGGACCCGTCACAGAGGCAATGCCCGATTGGCCTGAAGAATACCCCGTTTGAGCTGCAGGCACAGTAGACTGCATCCCACTAGAAATCATATTTGACATATGCATGGCCATTGGATTTTGACCCATAGATTGAAGCCCTATTGAAGTCCCTCCAGTCAATGTTGCAGAATTGACCACTTGTCGTACTTGAGAGAGGTTGTTTAGTATGTTTGAATTAGCAGGAACTACAGGTCGCAATGTTTGTGGAATGCCAGCACTCACCACCGGCTTCAAATCCTGTACGCTTTCATTGTTTGTTACCATGTCTTGAGATACAGAAGAAGGTGAGGAAGTCTGCAAGGCAGAGACTCCTTGAGTAGTAGGACGCTGAACAGATGGAATGTGAGAAAAGGCGGGGCCAGCTCCCATAGAAGTCACTGTAGTTGGTTCCTGAAAAGCAATATCTAAGTCCATGCAGCAAAAGACAAAAAGCAACCTTCATTTTGTAGAGGCATTAGCCCCTAACATTTAACTGGAAAGAGATGGAAGACTCACAACTTTGACAATGGCGGGAGGGCCATTTCCCGCAGAAATTGCCTGTCTGCTCAGTAAGCTTACTGCAAACAAATTGTGAGGAAGAATCAAATTACCATTGTGACCTAATTGTCCTTCACTGATAACTCAAAACACAAGCTCATGCAGAGATAGACTGCATTCCTAACATGAAGACATACTACAGACATTGCCCATGGTGACATTGAGCTCCTTTCATCAACTGAAAATCAAGAGAGTTTCAGACTGACTCACTGACAGCGGCTCCTTCCTTGTAACTACATTTGGTGCAGGGACAAGTATCACAAGAATTACACTCTAACTACTGAATAAGATGACTGAACAATCCCATAATCTGTGAGAGAGAGAGAGAGAGAGAGAGAGGGAGGGAGAGAGAGAGGGAGGGAGGGAGGGAGGGAGGGATATATGTTTAGCAACTTCCGACCTCCAGACGCATAGGCAAATTTTCAAGAGATTCAAGCTCCCTTATAGACCAATAGTACATCCACTACAGTTGCCATGATTCAATAGTTTGGTCCCAAAACATGCAAGCTCTATAAGTGGCTAGATGACACCTCAATTGGGTCAGATGGTAGTAACAAGCTACAGAAAGAAAATGCATAAAATAACTAAATCTATGGCTAACCCAGAAATAAGGCCTCCTATATGCAAGATAGCATATTTATACACGATTTACATCTACTGAATAGACTGCAGTGAATTGTATTACCATAACTTTCATTTGTGCTACAAATTTAGTTAAATATTGTCCAAAGAAAGATAAACAGTTCATAAAAGGATACTGGGGTGGCAACTAAGGTACATAAGATTATCAAAAACAAAGGGAAAAAATTAAGTAAGTAGTGCTAGTCCATAAAACACCTGGTGGAACAGATGTAGGAGGTTGTGCCGTGACTGAATTAACTGGAGGTGGAGCTGTGTCCATCTTGACAGGACTCTGATTTGAAGGCAAACTAGCTGTTCCAGGACGACTCAAAGCTGTCCGTGCCTCAAGGAAATTCTCCGCAATTAATACAAGGAAATGGGTATTCTTTCCATTATCAACAGGTGGATCTGCTGCACGTGGATTGCGTTTTCCCTACAATTTTTAAAAACTCGTGAGCACCAAGAACAAAGTCAAAGGGTGGTACAACCCTATAAAGTCAGTAAATTTTCTCAACTTCCATAGAGAATGCATGCATGCATTGTAGTGAACATACATGTTGTAACCTATGAGACATCACAATTTTCACAGTTGTATGCATTTGGAGTATCTAACTTAGTCACTATTCATTTCATGCTTAAAGGTGACCTAATTTTAAATCTATAGACTACACTAAAATCCAGGGTCCTCATAACAGCAAAGTATGTCCTTCCTAGAGCTCAAGAGAGCACTGGTTGAACAAGAAAGAGCTCAGAACAAACAACTATAGCAAATCAAATAATAGAAGCAAAGTAACTTCCTTACAGCATTGTAGATTGCCCGAAGTTTTGGAAGCTGCTTTGGACAAATAACTGAGAGAGAAACACAGCACTGCATCACAGTAAAAGGCCAGTCATATGGGATCGTATATTGCTCAGAAGACAACACAAACCCAAGCATCGACTACTGAAACTAGAAAAGTACCTGAGGGAAAAACTTTGCAACACCCTCAGCATCACACAAAGGTTTTCCAGAGTAAGTATCAACATGCTCATCTTCCAGTGGAAAAGTCGGTCGATAAACTGGAGTTGACAAGGGGTAAGGATTGGTTGCAGCAACAAGAACACAGTGCCTTTTGCCATCTAGACTTTGCGGAGGTAGGTTTCCATTCGGAGGAAGGGGGAACATCTGAAGAAGAAGAAGATCAGAGTCAAAATGAGTCCTCTGCAACCAACATAATTTACTCATTGCTCCAAGTGCAGCAGATTTTATGAATTGTCACTTGTAGTAAACCACAGTTACTAAATACACAACTAAAACATTTGAGGCACGCTAATTAAAGATGAACTAAATCATTTCAAGGTCACATGGACAACAATGGAACAAAAGTTCACTAATTATTGTTGCCCCCATGTGCATGGCCACCCTAAAAAGGGATAGAGAGAGATAATAAGAAGAAGATAATGATGAGAGCACACAGGGAAGAATGACTAAAAGCTAAAACACATAATAGCTTCGATCATATGTACATCTACAGGCATAAAGTTGAGAGGAGGCATTTTATCCAAACTATATTGCTGCCATAATGCTCAAAAACCTTCTTTTTCCAGAACACAATGTGGGTAGAATAATAAGAAGAGCACCAACTACTAAAGGCACGGGTGATAAACAGGAGATAAGGAACCAACTCTATGGACAGATCTTACTGAGAAAGAACTGTATTCAACTTGCACGAGTAGTGCCATTTAGCAGCCAAATATAGATCCTGAAAAAAGTTGCCTTTGGCTTTATAAAGGATTAATGGCTAGTACAATGAGGCCTAAAAAGTTGTTTCATTCCAGTCAGTGCAAAACTAGACCATTGCCAAGCTCTCTGAACACTCTACATCAGGCTAATATTCAGATGCTCATGCTTAAACCAAACTGATAAGTTACATAACCAGCTTGGGCTCACATATCCAATGAAGTAGTTTACACAAGTAGGGAGATATACCATCAAAGCTTCAGAAAGGCCTTCTGCAATAGCAGCGTCATTAAAACCACCACCACTAAAAGACATTGCTGAGAGCCATTCTAGGAAACAGGTGACATCTTTTGTCCAAGCACTTCGCTGAACCATGCAAGCTGGAAAAGGATCACAGACAGAAAAAGCTCTTTCATTTAACTGTACAGAGGAAAAAAAACAACCATCATAAATCACAATAGCAATCACTGAAGTTACTCCAAAAACTTTTCCAGCATTATAAGAATGCAATGCAATGATAAACAGATGTTTTGTTGACAACCGAATGATTGTCACAAGAATGCAATGCAATGATAAAACAAGCCATTTGAAATTATTGCTTTAACTCCTGCTTATTTTCTTCAATTTTACAATCTGCAGCAGTTTTGACGTTAAACTTAATAGTTACAGCAGGTCCACCAAGCATATCTTTTCAGGGTAAAGCAATGCTATTTGTTCAACACAGTGCGCAAAAGACATACCAGACAAACTTCCATGAGAATTGAACATGACCAGAGAGAGATCACAATTAGATCTCTGCAGGGAAACAAAGCCGAGAAAACAGTTTCAGAAATTCTGAAAAAATATGCGGCTGTGATCGGCAAGAAAACAGGACTTCAGCAGAAGTCACGGCGCCAATTCATCACTAAATACAGTATCATCGTTTCAAAACAAACGCATACCTGTGCAGGAACCTCGTTCCCCACGAAAGCCCTGCGCAAAAACCCATCTTGTCAAATTAAGCACCCACGACACTGCAATCGGTATAACATTTCTCTCTGCTACAAAGCATAAAGCGCATTCCTTTTCAAGTAATGCGGACTCGATTCATCACATAACAAGTAGGATAGAGAAATCATCGTCGTCAGTACAAAAAGAGAGCGCAAACGGACCTGACGATCTTCTCGAGGTAATCGGAAACGATGGTTTTCCAGTAAGGCCCCATGGCAGCGGTGCCGTCGACGGCCACGATCAGCGATCTCTCCGCCGACATCGGGACGCTCGATCCCTTCGCGATGTCGCCGAGCGCCATGTCGGGGCTCAACGATTGCATGACCATTTCTCAGGAGGAGGAGGAGGAGGAAGAGGGGAAGAAGGCTAAAAAAACGAACTATCCGCGGACAACGAGACGCGACGACCGAGAGGCGCGAGCTGACGGGTGAAGAAGCATCCGGATTGCGATCGGACAGGAGGAGCGAGGAGATCGCCGGCGATCGGTCCACCGGTCGGCCGGGGAATCAAGAGAAGAGCGCGCGGAGCTTCAGCGTCGAGCCCGTCGATCTCGCCGGCGCCGGAATCGGAGGGAGCGGGGGGCCTGCGCAGCTGACTCTCTTCTCTCTCCCGCGTAGTAAAACTCTCCTTTTCGCTGGAAGCAAGAAGTTTTGAAATGTGAAAGCCAGAATATAAGATGGAAAAAGAAGGCCAAACTTGCAGCAGCCAAGTTGAAGGAGCAACCCTAGGGAAAGACCCACCGCAATAAAATGGAACTACGTAGGAGTGAACAATCAGACCGCTTACCCGGTGGACGAGATGGTTCGCGCTTCGCCCCTCAACCGGTAGAAAAAGGGTTCGAAACTTCTCGCCCCCATTGCGCGACTCATTTGTGGCCCGTGAGAGATGGGTTCCTACGGGTCGCTCTAGGTTTACGCCGCCGACTTCCGTGGGGTAACTTATCTGCAACCCATGAGAGGTGAGTCCATGTGGGTCGCCCCGATTTACATCACCAGCTTCCGACTGTACGATAATTCCCGGATCACAAAAAAAAAAAAAAAAAATCAAACCGCTTCCACCTAGGAACCAGCATTAACCGAATTTAACCAATCAGTTCACATGATGACTGATTCGGTTCCCAAAAATTATAAACCGGCCTTGATCGGTTCGGTTTCCCATGCTATACCCTATATCAATCGGTTATACCCGAACAAGGCCGATGTGTAGGATCGAAAACCGACTCGGGGTTGAAACTGGTTCCTAAGTCGAGGTATATCTATATCCATATTAAGCAGATCTCACAATTGACTTACCTCCCTTTTTTGTAAGGGAAAAACCAGTATCCTTATCTAATTGGATGTTTATGTTGTTCGCCTCACAATTGGAAACCAGCCTTGATTGATTCGCTTTCCGTCCTATACTCTGAATCGATCGATTCTATCCAAATACGGCTCATTCCGTGCAGAGCTGAGAACCGAAAGGATTCTGAAACCGGTCCTAATTTGATGTAAATCTAAATTCATATTAACCAAATCTCTCAATTACCTAAGCTATTCGAGCTCATCGTGGGAGCAGATGTAGGATAGAAAGTTGGGTTAATATTCTAAAAAACTCTAAATTGATACATCAATGACAAATATATCAAAAATTATTTTTTTATCACAAAAAATCTCAAACCGATGCACATTTGACAAATTTACTCCAAATCGGTACACATATGATAAATTAGATTAGACATAATAGTTTACTGATATAGCAGTTTGAGATTTCACTCTATGTTCATCCCAATTGTACCTTTTTGTGGTATTAATTCAATTTAATAGATGGTACATTTATTACAAATATACTAATTTGGGATTTTTGGCAATCAAACAAATTAATTTAAAGTAAATTTGTCATAAATGTATCATTTTAGAGTTTTTTGCGGTCATTCTAAGTAAATTTATCATAAGTGTACCAGTTTGAGATTTTTCATGATTAAAAAATTAGTTTGAAATAAATTACATGTGTACCAGTTTGAGTTTTTTCGGAATATTATCCCTACAAAGTTCAGTTTTTGTTTATCGAGCGTGGCTATGTACTCGGCAAATTTGTCAAAGTTCCTAGCCCGAGGAAATCATTTTGACTTTCGCCCTTTTCTAGGTTGCTAGCTAATGATTTATGGTCTAGGCAAAACTCCAAATTATTGCATTTCAAAAGAAAGGTACTTGAGTGTGAAATAAATAGCATTTCACGTGTATGAGGATGTATTAAAAACAAATAAATTTTAAGAAAATGTCTTCCTCTTTCAGATTAGGGAATTCATTCTCCAATTTCTTTTTGTCAAAATATTTTACTGATTTTAAACATACATATTTGATCATAAATTAGTTTTTTTCTTGACAGACTATTTTTAACAAAACAAATACACAAAAATCTGGAAAACTAATTCGTAAAATATTTTTCCACTCAAACAAACACGCTTTTAATAAAGTATTGCTTTCCAAAAAAAAAAAAAAAAAATTGGCACTCTCACTTTTAGTCATTAAAAGAACTTCACGTCATTACTTTTATAGGGAGGTGAGTTCAGAAAATTACAACTAACTAATCAAGAACTTTCTCGTTCCCCCTTGCCCTTCCTCCCCATATAAGTCTGAATATGAGGCATCGACCTCGATCACGAGATTTCAAGAGTTTTTCGGTTCTATTCAGAATTTTAAAGCATGTTGAAACTAAGTACATTCGACATAGTATCCTCGAATAGAAAGAAATACATCCATGTTTAACAGAATGTGTAATTGTATATGAAATAAAATAAAACAAAAAATGCTGTTCAACCGGTTCTTGAGTTGATCCTAGAATTGGCCATTCCGATTATAGGCCACTTCTAGAGTCAATAGGTTCAATTTCCGATTTCAAAAACTAGGAGCTGATTTTGACAGGGTAGATTCCAAATTCCTAATCTAAAACTTAGCTTACTCTCATACATATGTTTGTGTTTTAGGGTATATTTAGAACGATAAAAGGTTCGTGGGGAACAAGATAGGAAGTTGAAAGCTTAATTAATATGACCACTAAGCATTAAGCCAAAGTTATTCTATATTTGTCTCTAACTTTAGTCTTTACCAGGGTAGCTTTTGGCTTAAAGTACTTTGTAAAAGATACATAAATTCGACTCAAAATCAATGCTACTTTGTAAAAATTTGTCAAAAGCACCCTAAGAGAAGACGTTGCAATTGAGAGAGACCACACAAAGTGAAATGAGAATCCGTTGCAACGGTGTCTGGGGACAAGTTTGGCGGGAAAGATATATCCTCCTTTCATTATTAATTGAAAGATTCCGCATGATGTCACAAGAAGAATTGCATGTGTCGTTGAATACGTCTTCTTAATTGAATATCGTCAAAATGGGTTATAAATCAAGTTCTTAATCCATATTTGGTGGGTTAAGTTATTATATGATCTTGCTATACTTAGTAAATGGGTCATAAATGGTTTTAGATTCAACTCCATATGTCAAAAATAGGTTTTATATGGGTATTAAATGGGTTTATAATTTACTTCGAATTAACTCACCTCTATAACTCTCTTTACTCTCTCTTAATCTCTCAGTCACTCACTTCATACGTTCACTTTAGTTTGGGTAATGTATAAGTGTTTTGACAATATGGGTAATGTCATATTGGGTCAGATACCGGTTATTGTATTGCATAAAATTGAGTCAAAATGGATTAAATAAGTCAATTTAGATTGAACCATTTTCAAGTCAACGCAAATACCCCCTTTAATAGGCCAAATTTTCAATTGATTAAAGAATACTTTATTTTACGCTATATATTTTATGAAAGTAACATATGTTTCTAGTGTCGTGCTATAAGTTATTACTGGATATCGAACTAATTTTCTAATAAAAAACCTTTATCCATTGCAAAAACCAACTTTTTTTTTTTTTAACTTATGGATGACACTGATGGTAACGCGCCAAAGCGTTTATATTTACATTAATAACAGCAAAACAACACGCACTTTGATTATATTCCCTCTATTCTCTAGGTAGGAACAAATATATTTTGCTATAGTTAATTAATAGTTTTCTTTTGAGCTATTAATTAAATATCATAAGCTAACGAACATTAATAGTAAAAAATATCTGTAACATTTTCTAATTTGAAAAGTTTAAATTTATATTTCATTCTCATATTAAAATTTGTAAAAGAGCTGAAAAGGTTTTCTATTACGCAAAGAATAATGGAGTTAATTTGGAAAAAATTAGAGACTATTTACTCAATGTAAGTCTACTTATAGACATATTTACATATATATGTACATTGGGAAATTATCAAAAAAATCCCAAACTTATTGCATTTTTTCCAATTCAATTCTAAACTTTTTAATCATGCCTATTGAATTATAAACATGTTCATATTTTGTCAATTGATTCCATTTGGCTAATTTCAATCGAAAATTTATGATGAATGGACACCATATGTCCCATGCGTCATAGTTAGCATTAATGTGGACAAAATTTAATGATATTTTTTTTTTTTCAAAATTGTTATTATTTTATTATTTTACTTTTCTTCCTTTTTTTTAATATAACCGGCGATGGTCATCGTGGCCCTCGTCCGCGGCTGGCGAAAGTGCAGCGGCGAATGAAGGTGGCCTCGCCCATTGGATTTGAGAAAGGCCTTGTGGAAGACAAATACGTCACCCTAGAGTTTCTCTCTAAGCAATTGAAAGGGTTATCCCATAAGCAATTCAACACTCCTCTCGCGAGACTCGTGTCCTTTTATCGGCAGTTGATTCATTGCGTCATCGATTGTGTCAAAAAGAGCACCCTCTGGTTTTGATAGCATGAGTTCTTCAGGGTTCAATCCACGTGGGGCTCCAAAGATGCCTTGCATGGCGTCATCACGCCAGAGAACGACGACACGCAGCGGGAGCACGAATTCGCCGAGGCTTAATGCGAGGGCGAGCTTGCCCCTTCGCCGAGCAGCGGAGAGAGCGCATTGAGGTCGAGGACAGAGTTGCACGAGTCGCCAAGGAGTGGAGAGGAAATCGGCGGAAATCGATATACTCAATTGATAAAATATAAAATAGTTTATGATAAAACTGGTAAAAGTACAGTAGATTTAGGCCTCCTTTTTCTTTTTTCTTTTTTTTTTCGGTGATAATTTTCCCATATTTATGTGTCATGGGCCAATTGCTTGGAATCGGAATGACTTAACCTTCCTTGATATGTTTCCTCGGAGGATACGTTTCCTTGGATTGGTGGAGCACCTAAGCTAAGCTTTTTTTTTTCCTCAAAGATTGATTGTTTGCTCATCTAGATCGTAGAGAGAGAGTTTCTAGTGAGAAAAGTTTTGTGATAAAATACTTTTTATTACTCAAATGTTGGGTGGATACGAATGAAAAGAAGGACACCCCCATTTATACAAGAATCCCTTTCATTACCGCCAATGATTGCCTTTTAATCTAATGATAGAGATCGTATCTCCCCATTTATTAATTACATGCATTTTTATACCAAGAATACTGTAGAACTTGATAAATTTTTCTTGTCCTTGGAAATGTTCCAAAAGCCCTAGGAGACTGACTCGAAATTCTTGGATCAAATATGATTCTTTGTGCATGGAAACCTTGGGATTGTGACATATGTATGTATATATGCATGTGATACGTACGTGAAAATAAACTTAAAAAAATTAACTACATAAAGCAACTAACGCGCACTGTTTACACTTAACACAAATCTACTTTTTTATTTTCCTCCAAAAATTTAAGAATGTGAAACTAATGTTTTAAGTTTTCAAAAATTGTCAAAACACAAGTATCACTATATGTCAATATTCGTATTTTTTGTTGTTGGAAATTTTACGTTTTTGTTTACAAAAGTTAAACCAGGAAAGCCAGAAGATCGAAGGAAAAAAATATGGCAGTGAAATAGTAAAAGTAACTCTAAATAGATCGTTACCATTTTTTATACGCCCTTAGTCATAACAATGATATGACGAAATGACTAAACTACTGATAATATTCTAAAAGTGACTTTTGCATGTCAAATGCATTAGGTTTGAGTGAAGTGAAGGGAGTTCTTTCTTTTCCAAATGAAAATGTAAGAGTTTTTTTGGGGAAAAAGTGAAGGTTTAGAGGAAAATCTCATGATAAATAAGTAGTAAAATTGACCTATGGCAATGAGAAAATAATGTTTTTTAAAATATTAAGAGTGGAAATATTAACATAGTTACAGATATTTCATCTATTTAGTAATATTTAAAGTTATAAGTAGTAAAATTATCTCTACAAGAATAAGACCGTAATGATATCTATAGTAAAACTTAAAATTGACTCTATTATGCATGATATGTGATGTGATATTGCTTATATATCTATAGAATAATATGGAGAGAAAAATGGACTTACAAGGCTTGCAATATAATTCAATACACCATAAGGAATAAGTTTATCATTCTATATAATACAACATGCAGTGAAATAAACATTAGAGTTAAAATCTCATATATTCTAACGTTTACTCAAAAAGAAATGACCAAACGATCTAGTTGAATTCAACAGAAATGATTCCCAATAAACCCAATTTTTCTAGAATATGACATAGGAGGTGTGAGATTTTCTGGAAACACTTATTTTGAAACTTAAGCTGGGTCTTTTTTCACTTACTACTATGCATAAAAATATTTCATGTGAAGGTAAATACCCCTAAATTGATATTATATGAGATTTTGTGGGACTACTATAATTGTTCTAAAAATTTTAACTATTAGATAATGTGTGATTTAATATTAAATATTATATTAGGAGATGTTTGGTTAGTGTAAAGTAAATTTACATTTTAGAGAGACGGTAAATCCTCCTTTCATTGCATTTGCAATTGACTTTTCTAATTTGTCCATTTATGTAGATTTTATTTGATGTATCTTCTATATATTTTTCTAAATATGTGGATTCGAGTTTTTGCTTTTAGTGATACCGATGCATATGTCACGGTAACAAGGAAATCTAGCTTGTGTCTTTTACTCCATCTTCTTCATATATATACATATATGTATGTATGTATGTATTCTTGTTTTCGGTCAGTTTCTCATACACTTAGTAAAATATATCCACTGAAGTTCGTTCTGCAACCAAAACAAGTTGGAAAAAATGGAGAGACATTATCAATCAATCATAAATATATTGTACACAAATGCATTTAATCATAATGTTTCAATTTTGTCAATTTGTCCTAAACTTTTGTGCGAAATTTAACTATAGTCCTTCAGGCTAATTTTAACTAAAGATTCATTAATGTGATGATATGTCATATAAGACGGTCAATAATGACTAAATTGTCACATTAGTGATTTTTCGATGAAATTTACCGGAAATACTATATTAGAATTTAGTGCAAAGATTTAAGATTAAATTAGCAAAATTGGAAAGTTTCTATCTGAATTAACATCCATATAATTAGTTTAGGACTGAGTGGGTAATTCTTTTTTTTTAAATAAAAAATAGAGAAATGAGGTTGAACACTATATAATTGAACATGTTCCTCGGTTTACACTTGTTTTACTCATCCATAGCAATCAAGGACGCCATCTACTCATATATTACAGCCTTTGCAGATTACTAATTTAAGTTTCTAATAATGTTTGTGGCATGCTATTGTGCAATGGCTGTCGTCTCTCAAAGGTTTATCAAAAGAATGGTTGCGGATAACATAATATGCTTCTTGATAAAATTGCCACCATAATTAGAGTAAGTTCCATATAAGCCTACTTTTATCAATTGGTAGAGTCATGCAATGCAGTTTTTGCATTCGTTTTGTCAAGACTCAAGAGAAGATCTATGATGAGATTTTCAATGTTGGGTCCTAATATTTGTCGGTGTTATATAATGTAATAGCATGATTTCAGCATTGCATATCATTAGTCCCACAAGAAAGATCTATGATAAAATACATTTAATGATTTCTATTTCCAAGATGATCGCGATACAAGATTACATTCTTATATTTTTTCATTTTATTTTGTTTTTGTCTTGCTCTTTTTCTAACGGGAGATAATCCCAAATAAACGTAACGGGTATGGAAACTATAGTTATAAAGCACGAGCGAATTTGTGGAAACACTGGTTTATACCTTCCTCTTAATCTTGACTATAGAACAGGAACCATAAAGAATATACAAACTTGTGCGTAGCACGGGCATGATGGTGGGTATAACTAAAATTTATGATCTTAAATCAACTAATATTATGGCAAAAAGTCTACTTATACCGTGGCAAAGCGTGGGATACTCGTATTAGCAATTTGATTTAGTAGAGCTAGGAAATGAATTTCTGTTTTTTAAAGAACTAATATAAACACCTTCATTGTTAAATTGATCGATTTTTTTATCCCGAAGCATGGGGCGGGTAATGTGCTGTTCATAGTGAAATTAGGCTTTGAAACGAATTTAAAGTAAACCGATGCCCCCAACGTTTCAACTTTCGCAATTTGCCTCAACGCACATCCATATAAAGTTTTGAAATGTATTTCCGAATAGCCCTTGTATATTTTCTTGCATATATAGATGACATAAAATCGATTTGGCTTTCATAACTAATCATAACAGCCACGTGGTCATATATGTGAAAAGAATTTGGCTAGAGTCAATATAAGGGTATAAATAATAATGATTCTGTTTCATTTTGTTTCGGACAAGTTTTTGAGCAAAAAATACGCGTTTGATAACGACACAAAATATTTGTTCCCGGAATAGAAATTCGTTCAATAATAAGACAAATTTTCTCCCCATTGAGTTGCAATGGCGGATGGCAATAGTGGATGACGATTGGCAAACGGTGGTCGGCGGATGATGGGCGGTGGACAGCAGGTGGTGGCAATAGCCAATGGTGTGTGGTAAGCAATGGCGACTGACGGCAGGTGGCGAATGGCGAGCAATAGACAATAGGTGATGGCAACGACCAACAGTGTGTGGCAAACAGTGGACGATGGCTTTCGGCGACTGGCGACAAGTGGCGGACGATAGATGGTAGCAAATGGTGGGTGTGCGGCCGACTAGTAGTGAGAAATGAGTGATAGAAAGAGCATTTATTTTTCTATTTCTATTCTAGACTTAGAGAAGTAAAAATATTTACTTTTTATTTTTAATCCAAACTTAGAGTAAAAATTTGTTCCAAAAATAAAATTGCATCATCAAATAGATTTCTTTTCCAAACTTATTTTCGAAAACTAATGGCGTATTTGGTAATGTTTTTGTTCAAAAATTGTTCCAGAGAATAGAAATAGAAAAAAATGTTTCTCTTCTAGGGAACAATTTTTTACCAGAAAGATGCGTTTGGTAAATTTGTTTAAGGAATAAAAACTGAATAAAAACATGTTTAGTAAATTCATGTTCTTTTTTTTTTTTGCTTCTTTTAATTTTTTAATTATTTTATTTTATTTTTCATTTTTTCCTTTCTTTTTTATTTTTTCTTCTTTCGGCTTGTCGCCAGCCTCAGGCGATCGGCCGATGAGGCCGGTAGCCTTGCCTTGGCTGGGCAAGCTCGGGCTCACCCAGATCCGACGAGGCCGAGCCTCGCCAGTGGCTGGGCGAGCTTGGCCTTGCCTAGATTCGACGAGGCCGAGTCTCATCGGCGCGGGCGAGGCTCGGCCTCGCCTTGGTTGGGCGAGCTTGGCCTTGCCCAGATCCGGCGAAACCGAGCGTCGCCGACCCTTGACGGCCGGTCACCGACCATGGCCGAGGTCGGCAACCGGCCAAAGAAAAAAGAAGAAGAAAAGAGAAGAGAGAGAAGAAGTATTTCTTCAAAAGTGTTTCTGGAACAATAAATATTTTTTTTTTGTTTTTCATTTCTGTTCTTTTTGTGTTCCAGGAACAAAATATCAGATTTTGAACAAAAGCGCAAATAAACCAATTTCTGTTCTTTTTTTGTTCCCGAAAACAAAAAAACAAAATTTCTATTCTTAAACAGAAAAAAGAAATGAAAACATGCGGCCCCTAAAAATAATTCTAGCTAGAAATTAAATGGTTATCATGCGCGCGGTACTTTGCCACCAATTTGAAAAGGTCGGGAGGGGGAGAGGGGCGAAATTGCAAGGATTGGAACGTCCCGGGGTGGGGTTTCCACAATCCCAAAAGTTCGGGGGCCAAAATGTATATATTCTCCCTCGCTATCAACCACGCGCGGCAGGAAGGAAACGGAAAAAACGCAGCGACGCCGCTGCCACCCGAAACAGGTCGAACTCCGGGGGTCTCATGTCCTTGTCCGCCGCAGGATGCAGACTCCACGCCCGAGAAATTCTGTATTCTTCCATCTCCAAAGCCTTGTCTTCAATCCGAAGCTCCACAGAACTGCGCAAAGCGCACGCACTAGCCATCACCGCGGGGCTCGACCGATCCGCCTTCCTGACCGGCAAGCTCATAAGCAATTACGCGCGTTTTCGAGAACCCGCCTCCTGTATCTCCGTCTTCGACCGCGTTGCGCCCACCAACAATGTCTACCCGTGGAATTCCATCATCAGAGCGCTTACCCAGAACGGCCTTTTCTCCGAAGCCCTTGGGTTCTACTCTAGGATGCGGGACGTCGGTGTTCGACCTGATGCGCACACGTTCCCTTCGGTCATCAATGCCTGTGCGGGCTTGGGCGATGCCGAGATGGGCAGGGTCGTTCACCGACGTGTTTCGGAAGCGGGGTTTGGCTCGGACCTGTACATTGGTAATGCTCTGATTGATATGTACGCGAGGCTTGATGACATGGGCGAAGCCTGCCACGTGTTCGAGGAAATGCCTCACAGGGATGTCGTGTCTTGGAATAGTCTGATATCGGGGTACAGTTCAAATCAGTACTGGGAGGAGGCTTTGTGGTATTATAGTGAGTTGAAAATGGATGGGATTCTGCCGGACTTGCATACCGTGTCCAGCGTTTTACCTGCTTGTGGAGGTTTGGTAGCAGTGAGAGAGGGTCGAATGCTTCACGGTTTGATTGAGAAGATTGGGGTGGATGGAGATGGCATTGTGAGGAATGGGCTACTCTCCATGTACTTCAAGTTTCGCAATGTTACGGATGCTCAGAAAGTTTTTGATGAGATGGTATTTAGAGATATTGTCAGTTGGAATACCCTGGTCTGTGGGTATTGTCAACTGGGATTGTTTGACGACTCGATCAAATTGTTTAGAGAAATGATCACCACATTTACGCCTGATTTATTGACGTTCACCTCTGTTCTCCGTGCTTGTGGACACTTAGGTGACTTAGAATTAGGAACTAATATTCATGATTACTCAGTAAGGAAAGGAATGGAGTTTGATACTAGGGCTAACAATATTCTTCTAGATATGTATGCTAAAGGTGGCAATCTACTTGCCGCACGTCAACTATTTAATAAGATGAAAGATAGGGATTCTGTATCATGGAATTCCTTGTTAAATGGTTATATCCTACATGGGTCATATGGGGAAGCAATGCAGCTTTTTAAGATGATGAAGATGGAAGATGAACCTGATTCTATTACTCATGTGATGCTCCTATCTCTATCTACTCAGTTTGCAGATATTTACTTTGGGGGAGAAGTCCATTGTCACATAGTGAAGTCAGGATTTGCTATGGATTTGCGTGTTTGTAATGCCCTCATAGATATGTACGCCAAATGTAGTAAGTTGGAGGATTCTCTGAGAATTTTGGGCTCATGGATGTGCGTGATATAGTCACTTGGAACACAATTATCTCTGCATGCATTCATCATCAGGATTGTTATTTGGGATTTCAAATGATCAATGCTATGAGAAATGAAGGACTGGTGCCAGATGAGGCCTCGTTGTTGGGCATATTGCCAATATGTTCCTTACTTGCTGCTAAACAGCAGGGGAAAGAGATACATGGATATATTTTCAGATTGGGGTTCGAATCAAATGTACCAGTGGGAAATGCACTAATTGAGATGTATTCCAAATGTGGCAATCTAAAGAGTGCTGTTGGAGTATTTGAGCTTATGAAAGTAAAAGATGTGGTGACCTGGACTGCACTGATCTCTGCTTATGGGATGTATGGTGAGGGGCAGAAAGCATTGAAAGCTTTTGCACAGATGGAAGTTGCTGGCATCCTTCCTGATCATGTTGCTTTCATTGCTATAATTTTTGCTTGTAGCCATTCAGGTTTGGTGGAGGAGGGACTAAATCTGTTTGACTGCATGAAGAATAAGTACAACATAGATCCTAGAATGGAACACTATGCTTGCACTGTGGATCTTCTTTCTAGATCAGGGCATTTAAATAAGGCAGAGGATTTTATCCTCTCAATGCCATTGAAGCCAGATGCAAGCATATGGGGAGCTCTACTTAGTGCTTGTCGTGCAAATGGTAACATGAGAATTGCTGAACGGGTCTCGAAGAGGATTATTGAATTGGATACAGACATGATCGGGTATAACGTTTTAGTTTCAAATGTATATGCTTCGATGGGAAAGTGGGAACAAGTAAGATCAGTACGGAAATCAATAAGATCCAAAGGACTTAAAAAAAGTGCCGGCTGTAGCTGGATGGAGATAAAGAAAAGGGTTTATATGTTTGGTACAGGGGATAGATTCTTCGAACAATTTGAGGAGGTTTATCAGTTGCTCGATATTCTAGGCAGTCTGATGGCTAAACAAGGCTATGTTCCTGATTTGCAACGTGTCCTGCATGATGTCGACGATGATGAGAAGAGGGACATGCTTTGTGGGCACAGTGAAAGGCTCGCGATAGCATTTGGTTTGCTAAATACAAAACCTGGAAGCCCCTTACAGATAATGAAGAACCTTAGGGTTTGTGCTGATTGCCATACTGTCTCCAAGTATATATCTAATATTGTACAAAGAGAAATTTTAGTGAGAGATGCGAATCGCTTCCATCTCTTTAAAAATGGAGCTTGTAGCTGTGGTGATCGATGGTGAGAGATCCACTCATTTAGTAGGTTATTTTGCTTGTGCGAGTGAGGATCGATCTTTAGTGCCATGAATATTTTTACAGAAATCTTCCAGCTGGAGTTTGCCACTAAGTTTTGCTTTATCCACCCATGTTGATAACCAACATAAGGGAACGCTCGTATAGTTGGAGAATTGGAGGCAGAGAAGAAGAAAAGGTCGGGAGGACTTCCTTTGGCAGATTGTTTATCAACGTTATCAAGGAGATTATATCCTTGGGAAAGACAGGTGGTGTAGGGAATGCTCACTGAAGATGCAGTGCAGAGACTTCGGTTACAGTTGTATGGCATCCAGGTGGGCGTGAGAAACGTGCCAGGCTTTGAGTTGGAGATTCTCTTCAGGTTTTTTAGTCCGTATGAGATTCATGCCATGACAGAGTCCGAAAGAGAGAAATATGGACAGGAGGGTGGCTCAAATGCTGGAATCTTTTAAGTTGAAACGGCTTGTAGCATTGCCAATGTGGATGAGTACTTGAGTAGTATAATTTGCAGCAAGCACTTCCCTTGGTAAGGAGTTCTGACTACTAGATCCTGTTCAAAGTACGTGTACTTGGATATCTTTTCACATAAATCATGATTTGCATTTGCAAAAATTTTCATGCTAAACCTTATATAATTGAATAAAAGGGGGTAAGTTAGGGATGAATGGATTATGCTTCCAACTTTGAAGCAATAAACAGGTTGTGTGAGTGACTCCTGTTAAATACTTTTCTCATTAAGGAGAAAGCAGTTGTCTTTACCTTACAGATAGTCAGTGTGCCTCTGGGATTACTAAACAAACAAAACAACTATCATGGGAGAATTTGGACGAACATTACAACCATCAAAGAGAAATGGCAAAAGAATATGTAAGAAAACAGACTATTTGTACTTTCTCTGTTACTGAAAATGATGTGTAAATTTACTGAGAGGTGCATTTTGCTTTATCTTCTCTGTGCATCCTATATGATTTCTTATGTATATTTGAAATAATCAGTCTTTTTTCACAAATCTTTTTTATCACTTCTGCAGCAATTCTATATACATGAGAAGCACTCGAGCAAAACTAGGCATGTGGATTCACACATCATGGTTATTCAATATTAGTACACATTATGTTTGAATAGTATATGATGTTTGTGAAATCCAAATATGGATTGTAGACTCACTTTACGCTTAACTTGGAAAAGTTACTGGGACAGCTTGTTCGAGGCCAAAAATTCTGACTCTAAACAAGTATAGTTAAGCTGTATGTAAATGAACATTAATTCTGATTTTCGAGGACAGATGAGTCAGGTGATATTAGAATCATGGTCATTCGTTATTCGTACACATTATATTTGAATAGTATATGATGTTTGTGCAATCTAAATATGGATTGTAGGTTCACTTTACACTTTACATGTAAAAGTTAATGGGACAGCTTGTTCGAGGCCAATAACTATGACTTCAAACAAGTACAGTTAAGCAGTAAGTGAAGATTAACTCTGAAAGCAAAATGATTAAATTATAGTTTGTTTTCTGCTGCAGTAATAACTCAATTTTTCTCTGTAGTTTTAGTGACGAGAAATCTGTGATGACTACTCAGTCTTCTGGTGCAAAGTATCTGAGTAAAAACCTATCTTTCTGTGCAAAAGACCTGAAGAGTCTGAGCAGTAGACTCAGTTTTCAGCACTGGATAGCCGAATTCTATGCTGCAGCAACTAAACTCGGTTTCTGGTACAGAAAACTGAGTCTGGTGCGGACTAAAGTTCCCTAAGTTCAAATTTTGCACCGGAAAACCTAGTCTTCTGTTGCAGATTACTGTGGAAAAGCCAAGCCTCTATAGTTGCAGAAACTGAGCTTTCTCAGTATAATTATTGAGGGGGATGTTTACAGCAGAATTCAGAAAACTTGTCAAGATAATGCATGTTAGTTTTAAAACTTTCATTTCATGCATTTTAGTCCTAAAGCTTGTCACAGTCGTCCACTTTAATCATTCCTAAGTTCCATTAGGTTTCATGGAAGGAAAATCTATATGGCCCTTTTTATTACCAAAGGTATGCTTACCAAACTGGTTTGATGTTTATTCCGGAAAGCCTGTTTGGGGTCAGGTCTGAATAAGAAGATCAGCCCAATGGAGATGAAGGAGATCTACTTGGTAGTTTTGTAGCCTTTGCAAGAAAGGCTGAGTGAGCACCACTGAATTTTAGAAAATGGCATTAGCTGCCTAAATTAATTTTTAAAAAAAAGGACATCAGGTGAATTATTTAGGTAATCTATCATTTTGAATATAAAGGTATTCATGTTTGATAATGAATGCTTATTGTAAAAATGATGTTATACATTTTCTCTCTATAATCTTGGTTTGATTCTACCCATACACAAGCTATGAAGAAGAGGTTCGCATCATCCATAAATCCAAATGGAGAATTTACAAGTGATCTAAAAGCAGCCCATTATGATCGCTCTTAATCACTGTCACATAATGGGCATGTTGCTCTTTGGAATGTAGAACGTTTCGGCTAGGTCCACTCACAGAGCAAAACAAATCTGCACCACCAGGAAAAAGAGCTGTGCAAGGATGGCTGCAGAGAAGGTATTCAGTTCATCTGCTTCTGAACTAGAGATTTGTTGATTTAATCATGCTGCAGCTTAGTGCTGTTTCTAGCTGCAGTAGAAACTTAATTCTGCTGTTGAAAAAGAACTCATGTCTGTTTATTCTGCCGTAACAGATCAAAGTCGTCTTGATTTTTGGCCATCATTCCATAGTCATTGGGTTTGACAATGAAAAGAAGAGATCACAAAAGAGTCGAGTTGGGTGGATCTGCAACATCTGTTCGATGCAGTCACCCTGATAAAGGACAAGATGCTGGTTATGAAGCTGCTGGAGAAGCAATTGTTTGCATTTTCATCTTTCTGAGAATGGCAAGATTGTGAAACTACCGGTCTCAATGCTACGTTAAGTTCCTTGTGTTCTCAACCTATAAGATTTTGAGAAGATGCAAGATCAAATGAAAATCATGTCTGGCGTGTTTGAGAAGTTGTCAGCTTTCAACCAGGATGAAAGTCACCACCAAGCACAGCAAAAGTAATGGCTTCAAGCTTATCGTTCTTGAAATTCTCAGAATGAGATGGAAGATAAGGTGTTTGACTTGTGAAAAGTAAACCTCGTTCCCTTGCTTGATATCATTCTTTGCTGGGATGAAGTTTGTTTGATGGATTTGTGTCTGGGTGGTTTAATAGGGAATCTCTGTGTGTTAATGTTATTAATAGAACTTAGCGGACTCATGGTGGTTTACTACCTCTCTCGACACATTTATGTTATAAAACTCTGCTTAATCTCAATAGGCTCTAATTGATGTTCCATGTTGTTCCATTATCTCCTGTCATTGAGTAATCACCTGACAACGTTTAACTATTTCTATTATTGCAAATTTTCGAGCATCTTGAGAAACACATGACCTTTTAGTTGTGTTGTAAATTTCATCCGAACTCGTAAATGTCTCAAAGAAATACACAACTTTCGTCATTGTTGCCAATTTAGCGTCCGTTAATATTCTATCCATCCTCATTTCCTCCTATGTGTTATTATAACGTGGTTGTTACTGTGCCGATGTGCACATAGTTCCCCTTCAAAACGAAGCCTTGCAAACTCGTCAGCAAAGTTAAATTGAAATTAGCTAGAGCTGAAGAAGAAATTGGAGCTATTAGGATTGAGGCTATTGCGAGTTAAAGTTACTCCCTATGTTGGGCAGTGATGAAATTAGGGCCAATAATTCGTGTTCATGTGACATATTCAGTTTTAAAATTATGCCAAGTGGATCATTAAACACTCTTCTGTTAATTATGCTATGAAACTTATATATGTTAAATTTGCGTCAATTCATATTTAACCCAAGGAAGAGATGACGACAATAATAGATGGAATGTTAACCGGATGCTAAATTTGCAACAATAGTAAAAGCTTTTGTATCTTTTTAGATGGTTCAAAATTTCTGCTAAATTTGCAACAATGGTAGGAGGTTGTGTTTTTTTTGTTACGGTTGAAAACTCGTGTTTATTTCACAGCAGCGGCAAAAGGTTGCGAACCATTTTGCTAATCAGCCTGAAAACCGAATGAATATTATATATTGCCTCTCCAAATCAATGTGTATACTGTAATATGGATGATGTAGAGTAAATTGGAGACGATTGTTATTTTGTTGGTCCTTTTTGGGTGTATCATAGATCATATGCTTCTTGAATAAACGGACTTCACTTAGTGAATTTAGTCGTCATTTGTGGCAATGGTGAAAATCATCAATCTCACTAATACATCGTGTAAATTCTTCGCAAGCGACATTATGATAATCGATTCGACTTGGGTAAGTCCAGGGGCTGGATATTAGAAGATGTAATTACTAGGACCGATCTCACCGTCGTCGATAAATAGCGGCCAGCGTAAGTCTTCGAGAGATAGGGAGCCATGAGTACTCAATCCTTCATTTCTTTCCTCTCTTGAGTTATTAAGGGCACAAATGATAATCATTCCGGCAAGAAATTGATTTCAAGAAAAAAAAAAATATATATATATATTTCTTTTTTTCTATTTCTAGATAAGTTTCTAAGCAAAAATATTCGTTTAATAATGACATAAAATTTTTACTTTAAAAATAAAAATTCGTTTAATAACGACACAAAATTTCTCCCTTTTGAACGGTGGTGATTGGCCTCTCGGTGGCGGATGGCGACGGCTGGCGGACGGTGACGACCGGCAACCGACAATCGACAATCAATGGCGGCCGGCGGGCAACCGACGACCGGCAATCGATGATCAATGATCAATGGCGGCCGGTGAATGGTAGCAACGACCATCGATGGACGATGGGCAGTAGCCATTGGCGAATAGTGGTCGGCGGTGACGGATGGACAATCGGTTTGTAGTAAGGATGAACAATAAGAAGAATTTTTATTTCTCATTTTTATTCTAGAAATTAATATATATATATATATATATTTCACTTCGATTTTGTTTCAAATCTATTTCTTGAACAAAAATCTATTTCAGAAATAGAAAAATGAAATAATTTTATCTAACGGATTTCTATTTTAAAAACAAGTCTGAAATAAAAAAAAATTTATTTTTGGAACAAAAATTCTAGTTTGTTATGCACCTCTAATTTGGTCGCCAGAGCGCTTATCTCGGGACTTTCGCTGGACTTTTCCTCGTCCATTTTTCTCTTTTGGGTACCGGCGGAGGAAGCCACGGTCCCCAACGGTGGGCTCTCTCGTGGGCAGGCAAGAGAGCAAGTCAACATTATCTAAAGTGAGGATCGAAGAATTTAAAATTTGTCATTGGGCATGAACTAATAAATTGAACTCCAGCCCTTCTTAATAAATCTGTCAAAATAGGTTATAGTCAAGTCTCTTAACCCATATTTGATGGCAAAGTTATTATATGGATTAAATATATTCAGTAAATGGATTATAAATAACTTAAAAGGATAAACTCTAAAATAATATGAGTGTGAAATGAGTTCACAATTTTTTTTTTTTTTTTGGCCAGAAAGACTTTTCATTGATTAATATTGGGATGACGGATTACAACTAGACTTAAAGTCCAAACATAATATAAGATAAAGTTCATGCGAGGGATGGGATACCCAATTGCTTGGAAGAGAGTCGGTGTTGTAAGACTTGGCAATCCAATCAGCCGCTCAGTTGGATTCTCGTGCTTTGTATCGCAAGGAAATGTTCGGCATTTGGGCTAGCGGTTCTCTACAGTCCAGGACAGTAGGATAAGGGCGCGTTTGGTAATGATTCTGTTCCCGGGAACTGATTATGATCGAACGATTCTTTTTTATTCTTTCCGAACCGATTCTAAGCATTTTAAGCCGTTTGAAACCGTCCAAAATTTCTGATTTTGGAATAGAATTGCGTTTGGTGCCGTATTCATTAATTCATTCCAAATCAATTTCTTTTAATTTTTAAATAATTTTTTTACTTTTTTCCTTTGTTTTCTTTTCTTTTTTTTTCTTTTTTTCTTTTCATTTTCCTTTTTTATTCTTTTTTTTTTTTCCTTTTTTCTTTTCTTTTTCTCACCTTCTTCTTCTTCTTCGGCGGCCGCGGGACCGGCGACCGGCCAGACGAGGGCCGGCGACCTCACCGGAGCGTCGCCGGCCCTCGTCGGCCAAGCCTCGCCGGCGGCCCTCGCGGCCGACGGGGCGAGGCTTGCCTAGCCCCGCCGAGGCTCGGCCGAGCCGATCCGGCGAGGCCGAGCCCCGCCGGCGGCGGCCGACCTCGTCGGGGTTGGGCGAGGCTCCAGCCACCGGCGGGGCCGGGCGAGCCTCGCCCGGCCACCGGTGGGCCGGGCGTCGCGAGGCTCGCCCGGCCCTCGCCCGATCCGGCGAGGCGGGCCTTGCCCGCCCGGCGGCCAGGCGGGCCTCGCCGGCCGGCGAGGCCTCGCCCGGCCCGGCGAGGCCGCCCGGCCACCGGCGAGCTCGCGGTGGGCCGGGCTTGCCTCCGGCGAGCTTGCCGGACCTCGCCCTGGTTTGGCGAGCCTTCGGCGAGCTCGCCGGACCGGCGGCGGCCGGTGGCCGGCGACGGTGGACGGCGGTGGCGGATGGCGGACGATGGCGGGCGGCGGTGGACGGCGGTCGTGAGATGGCCGAAGGGAAGAAGAAAATTTATTGATTTTGATTCTCAAATTCGTTCCCGGAACAAGAATCAACTTTTTTTTTATTCTTGATTCTGTTCCCAATCTGTTCCCGGGAACAAAAATTTTACCAAACGCGATTCTAGGCCGAAACTGATTCCGGGAACAAAGAATCAGAATTTGGCACTGTTTGGATGGTTACCAAACAGAGCCTAAGAGGCCCATGACACTTCATTTTGGCCCAAGATGGAGTCCACGATTGAGATGCAGTTGCTGGAGATACACACGGGGGAAGACAAGCGCATATCAGTTCGTGCACCTAAAGGGGGTTCTGTCAGAGCAGTTCGGTTCCTCCTCAGCCAAAGTAGCACCTGTTGGACAGCTAGGGTTTCTCCCACTTGAGCCGATTGAGCTCGCAATTTCTGCGCAAAGCCTCCGATACACACCCCCACCTCTCCTCTGCATATACCAGCAATAGATCCCTCCAATTTCTCATGCAGCCAAGAGCAATCAACATTGATCTTCAAGGTACCCGGAGCTGGAGGCACCTAGGTTCGCTATTCTGGTTTCGTTGCTTTTCTCCGTGGGTTCCATTTCTTGTAGAGTTGTTGAGAGAGAAGGGCTTCATTAATGATATGTTCTTGTTTTTTTTGCCAACCTTGGAAGATCAAAGCATTGTGGGCTTTCCAGATTAGCCAAAGGGTGGTCGTAAAAATCGCTTTTTGACTTGCTGTGATGCCAGATCTAAGGTATTCACTCACCCATCGGTCTGTTCTTGTTATAGAGGTTGAGGAGACATCCATATCGGTATAATAATTCTACCAAATTTTTCTTGTCCACAGGCAAAGCCCAAAGAGATGTTCGAAGGACTCTGGAAGTTGGTTACGTAGTGGGCATGTCGGCTCAAGTATGATTTTTCTCCGGTATAGGTTGGCTCTAGTTGGGAGGCCTTCGTTACATAAACTCCACATGAAGTGCCTGATTCTGGGTGTTGTTTGTAGATGCCAAATTTCTGTCCAGAGTTGTTTCGGTACCTGATATGAAGATGATGCATGGCATTTTGTTATGCTTGTGTTGGCTGCTCATAATTTATGATACCCGTTTTTGATCTTATACTCCCATGAATTATGTCCTGTCCAAATTAGACGGTCAGGTCTGGTAAATATGCTGAGTGTGGTTGCTTGAATTTCCTCTGAGATGTGGCTGTCAAAAAGCTCTGTGATAATCTGATTTTTCCATGTGCGCGTAGTTGGGTCAATGATCTCTGCCACTAGCTTAGGATCATCTCGGTTCGCCGGTCCCCCAATACTTCCTAACATTAACCAACGATCATCTCTCAAGTTGATAGATTTACCATCCCCGACCTCCCATTTCAGATCAGGTTGTAGGGCATCGCGGCCTATTAAAAGACTCTGCCAACCCCAAGATGGTCTGGCTCCTTTTGTAGCAGTCCATAGATTACCGTTAGGGAAGTAGAGGCCTTTAAATATTCTGCTCCACAAGGCCTCAGAGGCTTTCTCTAATCTCCAGGCTTGTTTTCCCAACATAGCTTGATTTAACTCCACTAAATCTTTAAACCCCATTCCTCATTGTTCCTTCCTCTTCTTTAAAACTTCCAAACTCTTCCAGTGAATACCTTTTTGGTGTGCATTCTGTTTCCACCAGAAGGCTGAGATTTTTCTTTTGATCGCTCAACAAATAGATAGAGGTATTTTGAAGATATTCATGGCATATATTGAGGTAATGTCTGAACAACCATTTTAATTAGCACCTCTTTCCCTGCCTTTGATATTAATTGCTTTTTCCATACCTCCAGTTTTCTGTCCACCGTGCTATAATCCAATCTAACATCTGTTTTTTAGTTTGGCCCCAATCGGATGGTATCCCTAAATATTTCATAGTTTTTTCTAGGATAGGAACCCTCAGTTCAGTTGCAATCTTTCGTTTTAAGTCCTGTGGACAGCTGCCCCAAGAAAAACTCAAGATTTGTTAAGGTTGATCGACTGACCAGATGCAAAACAATAACAATTTAGAATATTGGCAAGATTCTGAGCTTCCCTAAGAGTACCATCCAAGAAGAAAATAACATCATATGCAAATAATAGGTGGGATAAAATAGGGTAGTGTAGATTTAATTTGATACCCTTTAAGGTTCCATCCATGATAGCATTAGTCACCATATAGGAGAGAACATTCGCCAAAATAATTAATAGATAAGGTGAGAGAGGATTCCCTTGTCAAATACCTTGAGATGGAGTGAAAGATTCCCTTGGTTGGCTGTTAATTAACACACAAAAGTGGGCTAAGGAGATACAAAATTTGACTATATTCACCCATTTCTCATTGAAACCCATTTTCTTCATATAATCATATAGAAAGTCCCACTCAACTCTATCATAAACCTTCTGCATGTCTAGCTTTAGCACGACTTGAAATTTTCTTCGTCTCTTTCTAACCCGTAGTTGATGTAGGACTTCTTGAACAATAAAGATATTGTCTTGTATTTGCCACTCCTCTGCAAATGCACTTTGTTCCGGGGATATAATGGATGGGGGCCAAGGTTTGAGTCTATTTGCCATAAACTTTGTAATGACTTTGTAACTAAAATTACACAAACTTATGGGTCTGAATTTTGTTATACTCTCAAGATTTGCAACCTTGGGGATAAGTGTGATAAAGGTCTCATTAAGGGCTGTATCAAATCTGCCTTCTTTGAAAAAAGAATCCACTAAATTAATATGTCTTCTTGAATAGTAGCCCACTGACTTTAATAGAACAGACCACTTAGGCCGTTCGGTCCAGGGGCTTTTGCTGCCCCCATTTGGAAAACATCTTACTCCACCTCCTCCATAGTAATGTGTGTTGTTAACAACTCATTAATTTCCTCAGAAACAACAGTTGGACAATGCTCTAGAATTGGCTGATAATACCGAGAACCCATGGATCTATACAGCTCTTGTTAATAAGCTGTTATGTGTTGTTTAATGATGCGAGGCTCTCGACTCCACCTATTCTCTTCAATCTTTAGCATCTTGATTTTATTTCTCTGTCTCCTCTGAATTGTTGTAGCATGAAAAAATTTCGAGTTCCGATCGCCCCACTTTAACCAGTTGATTTTGGATCTAATACCCCAATACATTTCTTCTTGGCGCCACAATGAGCTGATTTTCTCTGTGATCTTATTGTATTCCTCTGCCCAGTCTGTCTGATTTGCCCCATTAGTGATCTGAATGAGCTAATTGCTAAGCTGGTCAATTTGTTTAGAAGCATTTTTAAAGGATTCCCGCTCCATTTTCTCAAATCCTCGATTACCATTTTTGTTTTCTGGACCAAATCTCCTTGCTGCTAATTCTCTGACTTCCAAGCCTTGTCTACTACATTTGCACATTCTGGATTATCTAACCAAAAAGCCTCGAACTTAAATAGTCTCTGTCTTTTCTGTTCACATGCATTTAAACATAATAATAGGGGACTATGATCGAGTTTATTGCTGGAAATGCAAAGGCTTCGGCACTGGGAAATAAGAGCCTCCATTCTAGGTTGCAAAAGGATCGATCAAGTCTTTTTTAACTAAAATTTCCCCATCTCTTTTGTTTGTCCACGTGAATGCGCACCCCTTGCTTTCAATATCTATTAGAGAACATGAGTCAACAAAGTCCCGAAACGCCGTCATTCGAAATCTTTCCGTTAATCTTCGGCCCATCTTCTCCCAATGATATAGCACCTTATTAAAATCACCAACACAAAGCCAGGGTGCTGTTGTCGATCCATGTCTAGCGAAAAGTAGGTTCCAAAGGGATACTCTCTCTTGGAAGTTAGTTGATGCATGTAGGAAAGAGATCTGCATTTTAGAACTATTTTCAGCCACTCTACATGAAAGATCAATGAACTCTTGGCAGCTGTGCTCAATAGTAAGTTATACCAAGTCATCCCATAGTAATACCAAACCTCCCGCTGTTCCAATAGGATTAAAAGCAAACATAGAAGAAAATTTTAGACTTCTTTTGATGTTTTCCACCATATGGTACTGATTTTTGGTTTTCATAAGAAAAACCAGGTTAGGTCTCTCGAGAGCCACTAAGGCTCGTAGGTGCTGGACTGTCAAGGGAGAGCCTAAACCTTGACAGTTCCAGCTTAGCACCTTCATGGCTTTCTTGATGGCTTATTAGGGCTAGCCACCAAAGCCCCTGCTGCTTCGCCTTCCCATAGTTGAATTGGTGTTTCTAAAAATTTGTCCATGTCCACAAGGGTTGTCATACTACCCTTTCTCTCATACGGGTGAATCGTTTTATCTTTTTGGATGTTTGTTTTTTTGTACCAAATTTAGCTGCTCCTTGAATCCCTATCTCTGCACCATGCATTAGATTCTCCATTGGTTGTTCCATGTACTATTGGATACGTTTACCTTTTTTCTGTGCTGCAAGTTCTATTGAGAGTGATAATTCTGGTGTTGGTTGTATTGTAGGATGATAAAGAACAATGGCTTGGCTGCCATATGTTGATGATTTGCTATTCGAGTCATCAGTGGAAGGAATAACCGGTGTCTCAGGGATCATTTCCTCTTCAGATAAGGTGAGATCTATCTCCCCATAAAAGGTAGTCTAGCAAGAGCTGAATGATTTCACCTCTGCTTTCAACCAAGATCCATAATGTCCCGGTTTATCTTGAGGAAGTCCAGATTCTTTATAGGGAAATGTTGCGCAATAGTTTGCATAATGGCCTATGTAACCACATGAGTAACAATAGTGTGGTAGTCTTTCATATTTAAAGTCGATCCACCAATTTCTATCTCCCACATGAATTATTGTTCTAGTTTTAAGGGGATGAAACAGATTCAGCCTTACTCTTGCTTTGCCAATTCTTCGAGAGCTATTATTTCGAGCATCAATTCTAACTTCCTCTACTTCTCCCATTTTTCCAGCAATCATGCGAATACAGTCCTCCGACATAGTAGCTCTTAGAAGCCCCATCAGAAGCACCCAAAAGGAGCAATGTTTGAACTCATAGCAGTGCTCGGGAATGGTAGGGTCCCCTTCCTGTAGAACTAAAAAATTGCTTAAAAAGGACCAAGGGCCTGTCTGCAAAATTCTTTTTTGTTCTTCCTCCGAGTTGAAGATGAATACAAAAAAACCTGATTAAATCACCTCACACCTGACCTCTTCTACCTTCCAAGCCCTCTTCATTGTATCCCAGAATGCTGGGAAATTAACATTAGATTTCGAGAACAATTTACCATATAATAGATACTCACCAGTCTGTTTGTGTACCTTAGGGATGTAGCTATTCAGTTCCGTGATATCATCTGCTGCCCATAAATCTCTCATCCGTTTACAAGGAGCCAACAATCAGAGATGGTTTTCCTGGTTGCCCTCCATGGCTGAATGGAGTTGGACCCCAAAGTTACAAAGATGCAGTGCGGGGAATATTGGTTGGGCGAGGAAGGTAGGGTTAGGGTTGGGTGCTGAGAATGGTTTGGAAATGAAGGGTACTCTGCAGGTTTTGGATTACACTAGAAAAGCTGGATAAGACAAGTTAGGGTTTCAAAGCTAATTTGCGTATTTTGGGTTCAAGAAAAGGAAGAAGGATGAGCTAATCGGGTGGAGAGGCTATATCCACAAACATTTCTCACGAGGAGAGTTGTAGGCGTAATCACCAGAAGGGGATGAAGGAGAGCTCACCTTTAGTGAGAGGGGAAGCTGCCGTCAGGCAGAGAGGAGCTCTCATTTAGCGAGAGAGAACAGGCAAACACAAACTTCAAATAAATGATGAGTTCACAATTTATTTAGACACAACTCATTTTATGACTCTCCCTCCCTCCCTCCCTCCCTCCCTCCCTTATTTGATCTTGTGCTTGCTCATTCCTTGCTCTAAAAGTTTTTTCAGGTTTGGTTAAATATGGAAGTGTCTTAACAATATGGATTGGGTCGGATCGTATAGAAGTTGTGTATGGTTCAATAGATTTTTATTGTATGGAAACAGGTTAGAACGAGTTAAACGGATTAATCACTCATTTGACAGATCTACATTTGAGAAGCAGAAAATTACAATTTGATCCTTCAGTTGGTTGAGGAAGACATAAACCTTTATTGCCTACCCCTTTCGAGCGAGACAGTTTCACCGTATGATAGAAATAAGGTACTGTTCCATGAGCTGAGCCCATCTCATGTCTCCAATTTATCAATTTTTGGATTTGCTCCATGTGACGATGGAGTACCAATCAATGAACTAAAACCATAATCACTCATCTCTCTCTCTCTCTCTCTCTCTCTCTCTCTCTCTCTCTCTCTCGCCATCATAGGTAAATTCTCGAAACTTAGCCGTTCTTCTAGTTTTCCGGCCCACTCGCTTTGAGATTGTCATGATCATAGTAACATGTCGTAATTGGGTTGACTTTGTCATAACTCAATCAAATATGTCAAAACGCCTTTCCACTATATGGTCATAACAACTTGTAACAAATCTAATTAATATGACTAATAAAATTCATGATCAAAGATCAGACAAACAATTCATCTATAATTATGGCCCACTTGCTTTGGAATCATCACGGTTCATGAGAGTCAGGGTTGGAAAACACTCAGCAAGTTATTTGATGTTGTAACACGTCATAAATAAGTTCAATTTTAACAACATATCGGTCTCTATCACGATTGGTGATAAGTTATTTTGTAATTAAGCAACTTTTATTAACACGTAAGAATATGCAGTGCTTATACATTTATTAAACGTCTCTATCTCATCAGTAGTTCTAGTATTAAAATTTGGGATTTATGCACTAGAACAACTAGAATAACTAAAACTTATCACAAAAGCATAATTGAGTCATAAAATTTACAAAAAAGTGAAATTTAGTTTTAAAACATGTTAAATTAGTACAATTGAGTCCTTCTGTTGACTTCGTCCATTCAGACTACCAAAAATGCCGACTTTACGTGGCAAAAACATAGAACACAAGGCTAAAACGACATCGTTTTGGATTAAATTCTAATTTTTAAAACTAAAATAATCAAAGGACAAAAAAATATTTAAAAAAATAAAAAGGAAAAAGAAAATCCAAGGCAAGGGCCTACCCTTGCCATCGTTGTGCCCATCACTAGAAAGGGTCGGCGAGGATTGTGGGGGCCTCAACTAAGGCTAGAGACACTTACCCAAATTTGAGTGGAGAGTCACAACCATTTCCCAAATCTTAGTGAGGGTCACTAGCCCTAGCCCAACTGTGATGGCCTTCGGCTAGACCGCACCAAGTCCCTCCACTCAAATCTAGGCAAGGATTGTTGAGCCCTCACCTGTAGTTGGCAAGGATTGCCATCCCTCATTGAGGCCCCATCGACCCCTATCGGCCCTTTTCAGTGATGGGGTTGGTGGTGGCAAGGGCCTACTACCCTTGCCTTGGATTTTCTCTTTTTACCTTTTTTGTTTTTTTAATTTTTTTTAATTTTATTTATTTAATTAAGATTTTGGTTAAAAAAAAATTGGAATTTAATCCACGTCATTGCTACATCGGGGAAGAAAATATTTTAAAAAATCACACCAACATTTTTCGTTAGTTTAAATGGACGGAGTTAACAAAATGATTCGATTATACTAATTTAATAAATTTTATGATTTGATTGGGCTTTTTGCAAGTTTAATAATCTTGGTATGCGTATCCCATTAAAAATTGATGTTACTTGCATCTAATTTTTAACTATTCAATCTTATCTTTTATATATTATGCCAAAACCAAAGTTTGTCTAGAAATCCAAAGTTCCCCTAAAAAAATAATTCTAAATTAGTAAGAGGTTTTATCTTTTAGACAGATTATGTGTTTTAGGGAAAATTATCTAAAAAATTCTAGGCCTATTGTATGGCGGCCAATTTTAATCATAATTTTTTTAGTTATACCAATTTAATTGTAAATATTTTGACATTTTATCAATTTGTTATTAAATCTTTGGCAAATAGTCTTTTGGGCTAAGTTTAGTACAAAATTGTTGAAAGTTTAGTCGAAAATTGTTGACATGACATGATCATGCCATGTAGGACGCTATAATGCTACAATTGGTGTGGACAATGCTTTCTAATTTTTAAAAGATTTTTTGAAAATTTTAATGCTTTTTTTTATAAATTTCTTCATTTTCTTTTCCTTTTTTTTTTTCTTTTCAGCCAATCGCATGGTCCTCGGTGATAGCTGACAATTAACCATAAGAGAGGGTTGGCGAGAGTTTCCCTCCTCGAGTTTAGTGAGAACTGCGAGGTTGACCGTTGGTGTGGCTAGTCACTTATCATCATCCAGGTTTGGTGATTGGTGGAGGAAGAAGGGTAAAAAAAGAAAGATAAGAAAAAGAAAAATTCAAAAAGATTATAAATAAATTAGAATAGTAAAAAAAAGCTGTCAAAGTCAATGACATTTCACGTTGGATGACCAATGTCTACGTTAGCAACTTCCGACCTAAAGTAATCATAAGGACTAAACTTTTGACCTAAAGTAATCAAAAGGACTAAGTTGGTAAATCGTCTAAATGTTTATAACTCAATTGGTAAATTGTGAAAATATTTATGATTAAATTGAGATAATTGAAATGTTTAAAATTGAATTGACAAATCGTTAAAGTGTTTAAGATTAATCAATACATTTAAAAGGTGTAAAATTATTTGCCATACAATAAATTCATAACTTATTGGATTATTTTCCCAAGTGCTTTTTAAGTGCTTATATATATTCAACTTTCAAATTTTAGTTTCCACCTCTTAAATTACCATCATACACTTGGGATTAAAACTTGTGCAATTTAGTGAAGCAGTGGATAGCCTAATGGTGACTTTTGCAATTTTACAATCTCAATCCTATTTTTCTAGATAATTGAAGTTGAGAAAAACTAGAACACGGAGGAAGTGAAATTTTAAAAGGCATAGTCAATTACAATTATTCAAAAATTACGCGTGCGCCTGGTATGTGCATGAAGGCTGATAAATTTAAGCCAACATACCCTCTTGTCTTGTTCTTTAAATCTTCCAAAATATCCTAAATGAAATAATGAAAAAAACTTAACAATGATATTCCGGCCACCACCCTACTTGGCCATCATTTTCCATTTTTGGGTAACTTTTAATCTATTATCTTTTTACGCACACACACATATATATTCACTTTTGTACAAACGCCTAATGCGGGTTTAACCCTAGTCCTAATAACCGTAATTTTCTTTTATCTTTCTTGCTTTTACTTAAGTATACAAAGAATTCTTTTTAGTCAGTGTATATTGTTTATAATAAAATCATTTATAATTCTGAAATTGTCTTTGATTATATTTATTCCGTAGATTATTAGTTTCTAATAAATTATATAATGTCAATTGAAACGGTTCACCTAAAAATTATTGCAGAAAGGTTAGGTATCGACATATTGAACTAGATGAAAAACTCACAAGTCGATCTATGTACATTTTGAAAGATTTTGGGGTGTTTCACAATAAAATATATAGCATGGGGTTTGCAGGATCCGAAAAAGCTTAAGGTGTAGGAAACATTTGAAACAAGAAATAATGACAAGTGTTTAGTTTAGAGAGACATTCCACAATCGATGAATCGATCTATAATTGATAAATTTTGAGTGGTCGGATCAGTATTATAAAAATGCGAAAAGATCAGCGCCCAATCAAGAAGATCCAAAATGTCTAATTGCTTGTTCAGATGAACTTTTATTTCGTCGAAATCCTGCGATGGATTTGACTTTTCCTCAACTCGAAACTTTTACATTTGCAAATGATGACGACGGGGTACGTTAATAATATCGAGCTCTTTTCATAATTTCGAAATTATTCCAAATTTTGGTGGACTGGAAAGTGGTATTTTTACTTTTCTCAAAAAGATAAACAAAAAAGGAAAAAAAAAAAAATAAAAAGAATCGCGAGATTCTCTGTCTCCTCCTTTCTTGCCCGAACCCCGCCTCCCGCTCCGCCGTCGCCGGACGGAAAAACCAAGACTCTCTCTCTCTCAACCATCTTTCTTCAGAGGGTCGCCGTCGCTCTCTCTCTCTCTCTATCTAGGCAATGCTCCTGCTGGAAAAAGACGAGATTTTTTTTTTTTTTTAATTTGCTTCTCTCGACGGTCCGTCTCGCTACTGACCACGCTCGTTCGCCATGAACGTAGCAGCAGCGGACCCGTAAGGCGAAGAAGGCGACGTCTCCGCTCCCTCTGCAAGAGAGGGTTCGCCTTCTTCTTCTGCTTCTGCTCCTTTCTCCCGCTCCTCCTCTTTCGCCGGGTGGGGGGGACCTCGAAGTCGCTTTCATGGCCCCTCGACGTTCGAGAGGCTCGCTCGTTTACCGACCGCCATTAAATGCAAGGGAGTAGACCGGCCGTTAACCGGTTCTCCAGGTTACGGGGGTGAAAGTAAAGAGAGAGACGGACGGACGAGATCGATTGGGTCGATATCGGACGGCTGGCTGGGGGCGGTGGGCCCCGCCGAGGGGGGAACCCAATCCCTCGTGGGGGGTCGTGGAAAGCCTGCTGGCGATTCTCTCTGCGTCATCCCTTAGCACTCGCTCGGTCAGCTCTGACTCTCCCTCTCTCTCCTCTCTCTCTCTCTCTCTCTCTCTCCGTCGCCATCGCAGGTAAAGCTCTCTCTCTCTCTCTCTCTCTCTCTCTTAACCCGGCCGTTCTTCTCCGATCGCGGTTAGGGTTTTCTCCCCGCTCCCGTTTCCACGCGTCGGCTTCGGCTGGTAATCTCGGAGCCCTTCCGATTCCTCCCCTCCTGCTGCTTCTGCTGCTTCCGGTGCTTCCGGTTCTGCTCTTGTGCCTGCGGCAATCGCGCGGGATTCTCGCATCTACCGCGCGTTTCGTGATATGCTCTGTCTCGGTCGTCTCTATCGAGTGTTAGTATCGGATTGGAGTTAGTAGCTTCGGTAGAGTTCGCGTTCTTCGGAGTGCTTTTCTTTTCGTCTGGCTTTTTGCTGCTGAGCTATTTTCTGCTTCGTCGTGGATTTGATTCTCGTGTTCTCGCTTTCTTTTTTCCGCTTCCTGTTCTTCTCTGCTTTGTCGAGCTTTTTTGTCTTTGGTCGAGTGCGGAAGTATGAATTTTGCAATGGGCCGAGATTTCTTTACATTGATTCTTTGCCGGTTTCGAGTGGGGGGCTGTTTTGCTACTTTCCAGACTCACTTTGAATAGCTTTTGACTACGCTAGAGAACCTTTGGGGACCAGGTAGTTTTGTGTGTGTTCTTATGGCTTAACGTGGAGTGTATTGCCGTGATTTAACACGGTACTTTGTTTGAATGTGGCTGGTGTGAAGGCTTGAATGAAATTTGAGGGATGCTTTGGAGGAGAGGGGGTGTATTCCTGAGTAGGAAATAGTTAGTCTGGTGACGGCAGCCGGCGGCCCTACAAAAGGCAGGTTCCCAGTTTTCAACAGCGCCTTAATTTACGGAAAACCACCCACAGGTAAAGCCTTTACCGACGGCAGAAACCGCAATATAGGCAGATGAAACCACGGTTATATGAAATTTTGTACTAGTGTTAAAAGTCACCATGAGTCACTCCAGGATGATCTAATTTTCATTTCTGTATTTTTAGTTAGGGCAACCTTGTTCACCTCGGTGCATTGTAGAAATCAAAGTGAAAAGAGGTGGCGAGGATGAAACATTGCAAATCATACTTTTGAAAATTCTTGGATATTTTTTCCTTTTGTTTTTCCTCTGCTTTGTCCTTCTCTCACTCTCTTATGGTGATCTGTTCTTGAACCAAGATACCGATGCTGATTTTAAGTTGTGTATTATATTTAATGAGTATAAAGATTCTTAAGCACTGAAGAAAGAAGATGAGAGATCGCATTGGATATATAACGAGGGATGTAAAGTTATATTGTGCTTATATATTCTGAGCTTACGTATATCTCTTTGTATGCACACAAATAATGTCTTTAATGTTCACTTATTTTAAGTGGTCAATGTCCTTTTGTTTTAGGCTCGTATCTAACTTTTTATATTAATGGCAAACTCACATGTTTAGATTTATTTGTGTGATATGCGGAATAACTTAGAAATTTTATGGAAAGAACTATTTGTCTTCCCATTTTAAATATGGATTACATGAATTTTAAATATGCTCTGAAGTTAATATTAGGTCTCAATTCTGAAAAAGCTTCTGACAGTTAGTTTAAGGACACAAACTTTGTGTAGTATGAGGACACACACTTACCATATTCATTGTAATTTAAGATGGTGTTAGGAGAATTTGATGCTCGATGGCTTGTCTAATGCGAGTTCAGTAGTTTTCTTGTGGTGTTACTCTTATTTTGTGCTGATATTACTGATGGTGTGATGCTAAGCTATCTTTTAAGAATGCATGATGATATTGCACTCTGATATGGTAATAATTAGTTTAGTTCAGTGGCTTTTTTTTGTGTCTGTTTGGCCTCTTAGCCAGTAACTCTCCTTTTTCTTGGTCGGTGAGGATAAATGATGGACTGTGGCTTTCGTAAGGAGTTGTACTTGAGATTGTGTCTCCAGAAATCAAGGCTGAGAATTCATGTGGAGCAATCAATGTATGGAGATGACATGTGTAAATCTAGATGTGTGCTTTATCGTAATTAGTTGATTTGGTTGGATACTCATTAGCCTTCTGTCCAGATAGGGAAGTATTTTGTTAAGATGTACATGTCAAATCTCAATTTTGGTTGAAAACTAGAAGGAATCTAGTAGGTTCAATGACAATTAATGACTGAAGCTTTATTTCAGGGTACTGAAATGAATATCTCTTGCAACTTAGGACTTTGTACATGTGTGGATTGATGTGAAAGAATGACTGATGTTCTAATAAGTACCTTTTAAGTGAGAGGATTGGGTGGCAAAATTTTGATGCAGTACTATGCAGACATGTATTTAGGCTGTGGTTATTTTCGATGTCAGAATTGTATGTGCCTCCTCCATTCTAGACCCTTACATGAGAACTCAGAAATCCCTTCTCAAAGATGGTTGGAGTCTGTTGAAATTGTTTTTTGATGTATTTATGTCATCTATTTCTCTTGCTCCTGGCTGTAGTAGGTACTCTGTACATCTGAAGTGAAACTTTCATTTGTGTCATATTTGCTTCAAAGCTCTATGCATTAAGTTTGTGTGTGTGGGGAAAAAGGGAGATAGGAAAAAACTGTAAGGGAGAAGAAGAAGAGAGTGCCTCCTGGAACTTTCTGTTTCCCTGATAGTGTTCATGTTTTTGAATGACTTCCTCTGTAGAACTTCCTCTTGTCTTATTGGTGACATGCCTTTATGCGAGTGTACTAGTTATCAATGCATAGAGGGTGCGTTAGTTCTTCTGCTGATCTCCAGGTGACGTGATGGAGATCTGTCTCATGTGAGCCAATTTTGGAATTTATATCTGAATTCTGTTTGTTCAATGTTGATGATTAACCATGTTCTTAGCTCAGTCTACTTCGAGTCTCTCTTTGTTCTAGTTTTTGGTTCAAGTACTGATACTTTGACGGTGTTTCTTACCAGAAGAAATTAGCAGGATTTTCTATGACTGCCTTTGAGAACTTATAAGCTTGGTTTTTCATCAGGTACTGTTGACTGATGTAGCTCAGTTTACTGTTGGAACCACTGTTTGGCATGAACTGCAGTGTAACTGCAGTGTTTGTGTGGGGCATCATCGTCATCCCCTTGTGATGGGAATGGAAGAAACAGTGGAAGGTACAAATTTCAGAAGGCAATCCAGGGCAAATCATATTTTCACATAGGGTCAGCTGGTTTTAGTAATTAGTGAAAGTGTATATCCATTATAATACAGGAAATATAGGTGTTGTTGATTTGGGGTTCCTTTTTCTTTAGACCTCCTATAATGTTTTCCCTACTTCTTACAGTAATAATCTCCCAGACAGGGTTTCCAAATTTGCATCATATCTGTTTTCATATATTATGTTGCCTGTGTGAGTGGTGTCGATGCTGTTAATCTTTTAGTAGATTCTTGTTCTTCCCAGTTGTGCAACACATTAACAGTTTCTGCTTTCCCTTTTGAGATAGGAAGCCTGCAGCCTCTGAAGCTATTTAAAGTAGATTGATTGACCCAAATTTGACTTGGGGCTGGGCTGCTGGAGTATTATTTTAACCTCAGTCTGACATGGATGATGGTGGGCATCGCGAAAATGGAAGACACAAAGCTGATCAGTATAAAAATGCTCAGAGCCAGGTATTGAAAGCAAACCTTCATGATGCCTCTTTTATAATGAATTGGGCTCTTCTACCGAAAAAAAAGGGCTTTGCAAGCTTGGTGCTTCTACTCAGTCATCTGCTTTACATTGCAGTGGTTGATGCAACATCAGCCTTCAATGAAGCAGATAATGGGTATTATGGCAGAGAGAGATGCAGCTCTTCAAGAAAGGAATTTAGCCATTTCTGAGAAAAAGGCAGCAATTGCAGAGCGGGACATGGCGGTTCATCAAAGAGATATGGCTATTGCTGAAAGAAATAATGCTTATTTAGAACGAGACAACGCCATTGCAACTCTTCAGTATCGAGAAAACTCCTTGACTAGTGGTAACATTTCCTCGTGTCCCCCAGGATGTCAGATTTCTCGAGGCGTGAAGCACATGCACCATCCACAGCAGCAAGTGCATCACGTGTCCAGCATGAGTGAAGCTGCTTATGGCACCAGAGATATGCACACAAGTGATGCCCTGCCGATATCCCCGGTTGCATCTGAGGCAACAAGATCACGGCAGACGAAACGGACGAAAGAGACCAAGGCAATGTCAACAAGTAAGAAAGCTCCAAAAACTCCTAAGAAGGTCAAGAGGGAGACCGATGACCTGAATAAGCTCTTGAACGGAGATGATGGTTATAACAAGCCATTTGGAGTGCCAAAGTCTGATTGGAAGGGTCAGGACCTAGGGCTAAACCAGGTAGCTTTTGATGATTCGACCATGCCTTCCCCTGTGTGCTCATGCACTGGAATTGCAAGGCAATGCTATAAATGGGGCAATGGGGGTTGGCAGTCTTCATGTTGCACGACCACCATCTCTATGTATCCCCTACCGGCTGTGCCAAACAAGCGCCACGCTCGAGTTGGTGGCCGGAAAATGAGTGGAAGTGCTTTTGGCAAGCTGCTGAGCCGCCTTGCAGCAGAAGGCTATGACCTCTCAAGTCCAGTGGATCTAAAGGACCACTGGGCCAAGCACGGAACCAACCGTTACATCACAATCAAGTAGCTGTTAGTAAAGTCTCCAATTGGCAGGAGGAATAAAAGGGTGGCACAACTGGTGAATAGGATGTGCATTTCCTTGGTCTTTCTCGTAAAGATATGTGAGCATTCAGTGATTAGTGATAGCCACTTGCGTGAAGCACAACAATGATTAGGCGACGCACAGATAGGAAAGAGTTGATCGTGTAACATGTTAGACGGAGTCTTTGTGGGGGCACTTCATGATTGTAAAGCTTCTCTTCACCTCTCTTACCCTTCATGGGACAGATTCTTGTAATGACGCCTGAAGAGGTTGTATGTCCCCTTGCCCCCAAATATTTCTTAGGCATGCAAAATTTGCTGTAGTCGTCTGGGCTGTAGTTGTAAGGTAACCGTAAAGAGTTGAATCCTATGGTTTTGCCGTAACTTCGGAGAAGTGTTGGACTGCTATCTGTCGAGCCATCTGACGAATTTGGTTTTGTCGGTTTTGGTTGGGGGTGCAGTACTGAATTCTTTTGTTGAGATATGAGCGGTGACGAAGCTCTCTGCGCGATCAAACAATGGAATCATCTGTGACTTCAACATCGGAAAAGGCGATTATGTCGTTACAAATTGGCTCAGCTCATGTGCTTTCCACGAGACCGGATGTAGTCATCTGTGTATGATCTCTTTTTAAGCCAGAGACACCTTTGGATGCCTCTTTTTCTGACGTAATAATTCAGAAATCTTACGGTTTGTCTTGCGGGACAAATTAAACTTTCTAGACGGACAACTTTTGCGATGAATAGAGAATACAGGAGTGATGCCTTTTGGTGCCACTGTCTTAGTGGATCCAGAATTATCTTTTTTCGTAGATTGATGGTATATCGCATCTATCTTGCGTACACGGAAGGAGGTTGTTTGCACTAATGGGTCGCGTTGATTAAATAACCCTTCTCCTATTAGCTCATTGAATCTTACCTTGTATAGACGATATTAATATTAATAATGTTTGTTAATTGTCGTAAGCAATCAATGATAACAAGGTTAACTTAAAGGGCAAATACCATAAAAAAAAAAAATCCTAAATTATGCCCATTGTGATACAGGTACTTTAAGCTTTATTTATTTATTTTTATTTTTTTTGTCATAAAGAACCATAACATGAAAAAACCCAAATATATATTGTCTGTTTTAGTTTTATCCATGTGTATATTTGTCATATTGGTTTAAGTTTTAAGGTTTTTTATGACAAAAGGAAAAGTTATAGATATTTATGTTGCAATGGACAAGTTTAAGATTTTTAGTAATAAAAAAAATATTTCGAAGTGTTTGTGTCACATTAGGTCTAGTTTGGTTTTTTTTTTTTCTCTTTTGGGTAACATTAGCCCTAACTTAAATGGTGAACATTACTGTTAAAAAAAATGATGAACATTACATGATTTAACTTTTCAAGATTCTCCTAACTTAAATGGTGAGCACGATCCTACGTTTCAAGATTCTCATGTCTCTTTGTTTTGCTAGATGTCTTTTGTATTTCTTGCATGTAAACCTCTTAGCCCTCCTGTTGCTTTTACTTCCTCACTTCATTTGCCTCTTGGAATTCTCTCGCGAATGAATAGATTTTCCACAGGAATGGTGACGATCTGCATTGCTTTCCTTGATTTTAACTTGTTTTGATGATATAATTTCACAAGGGATCTTCTTTATGGCATTATGTGATCTCTCATCAGTTGCCACTCCTCTAATTGCTAAATCTTTGGTAAGGGTGTGGAGGCTGGTGTTGATACCTGAATTTTGCTCATCGATAAATTGTTTATATATATACACGCACGCACGTACATATAGATCAATTCACACGTCCCAGGCTTATAAATTGGTTGGACAATCCACAAGAGGAGATGGGCCCAAATTCGCTTTCAACCTAAGTAGTCAGCTCACATGACCCATGCCCAAACTTTCTATTTTCTGCCCAAAGAATCCAGAAGTAATTAACCCTTGAACCCAGTACTAAAGAATTGGTTAAAGGGGATGATGATGAAGGCCCGCCTCTTTCCCTGGCCTTTTCTTTACTTTCTTGGCCGTCTGGTCTTTCTTCCTCTTCACCGACTCGACTGTCTGGGAAATCTTCTAACGCAAAGACGCAAGCGCGCGCAAGAGTGAGGAGGGAAGGCTTGGCTTCTAGAAAAGGTCGAGTCAGGCAAATTCGACGTGGGCACACTGGGTAGGCATGGGAAAAAGGAAAGATTCGTTCGTCGAGATGTGAGGGGCATTCTTGAGTTAGGGGGCTGAGGAACGCCACAGAGGGCATAAAAAGTGAAGAGAGGAGAAAAATTGGAAGGATCGACTCTTCCGATTTCCATAAGGGCATGTTTGTTTTCATTCCTGGAACAACTAATTTTGTTTTTTTTTTTTATTTCTGAAAAAAGAAGAAGAATAAATATCTGTTTGATAAGTTTTTTATTCATGAGAATAAGAATCTATTTTTTTTTTCTTTCAGAAATAAATTTGGAACAAGAATTAGAAAAAAAAATATCTTCTCAGCAAATAATTTCTAGAATTTATTAATTTTTTTTTTTTTCTCTCATCTTCTCTTTTCTTCTTCTTTCTTTTGGCAGGTCCAACGACGTCGAACCATGGCGAGGCTCAGCCTCTCCAGCCAACACGAGGTTGGGCCTTGCCAAGCTAGGGTGAGGCTGACCTCGTGCCACTTGGGCGAGGCAAGGCTTGCCGTGGCTAGGCGAGCCTTTGGTGAGGCTCCGACGTTGGACCTCACCCAACTGGTCGCCAGCCATAGAGAAAAAAAGAAAAAGAAAAGGCAGAAAAACAATAAAATATAATAAAAATATTTAAAAAATTTAAGAAACAAAAAAAATCTAAGAATCTTATCAAAGCATTTTTATTTTAAAATATAAATTTTGTGAAGTTACCAAACACGTTGATTTGTTTAGAAAATATTTCTGAAAACAAAATTAAAAAAAGTCATTCAAAAAAATATTTTTCAGAATAGAATTATTACCAAACACGTCCCAAAATGCCGTGTCCACACGTACAATCATCATTGTATTTCAACACCACTTCTGAAAATTGTATCACCATTCTTGGATTTCATTAATGGCCTTCGTTCCCTCTTCCGGCGATTGAAACCCCCGCCATTGCTTCAAAGAAATTCTCCAACACTCTCCTCCGACGCCGTCGGTCGCCGTAGCCCCCTGTCTTCGCCATTCTCAAGCCACGCATTCCCGGTTCTGCTCTGCCCAGTTTTGTGGCCGAGGAACTCAAAGAACAACGACCTCATCCAGAACTCCACTACACGCTCCGATTTCGATCAGTAAAGCACAGGGCATCCAGTTTATCTTTTCAAATCGCCAAGCCGTTTGCTCTATCGGATTTCATATGTCAGGTAATGTCCTATCCCGGTTCTCCCCTGTTTTAAGTGAAGCGGAAGCTGAGACTCGGTTTCTCCAGTTCTTGCTCGCATCGGATCTGAATAAGTAGATTTTGTTAATTTCAAACATTTCTGAGTGATTTCCTTCGAGTCTGTGTGCGAGTTCAAGTCCTAAGGTGGTCGATATCTTCCTCTCACTCCACGCCCCATAACTTATTTGACGAAATGCCTATAAGAATAACGCAAGCCCTGCCATTTTGAAGCCACGCATTCCCAGTTCTGCTCTGCCCTGGTTCGTGGCCGAGGAACTCGAAGAACGACGACCTTATTTAGAACTCTGCTACATACTCCGATTCCAATCAGTAAAGCACACAGAAGACATTTTATCCTTTCAAATCCCCAAGCCGTTGCTCCATTGGATTTCATTAGTCCGAGTTCATTCCAATCAGTAAACCACGACTTGCCAATTGGGAGAAATTGTAGGGGCAAACGCTAAAAGCCACTACTTGCCAAGACGCTTCCTCGGACGATACCCCAACCCTGAACAAAACCCCCAAGCAACCATGGTTTTGCCTAAGCAAAGAAGAACATCTGGTGTCTGGAGTGTATTCCGGCTTGAGATCAATAATGGTATCAAGAAGGGCGTTTGAACGATACGTAGTAGGGTGTATTAAAAGGCGAATGTTCAAGTGGGGGTGTGCCATTTGTGGAGGCATCCGTGTTGACTTGAGGAAGAGACATCTACAGCAGGGTTTGAGTTCTTCAAGTACAATGGCACAAAAAAGAAGCCCATTCAAGTACTTGGCATATTATTGTCTTTGTCGAGAAAGTCTCCTAATATATTTTAAAAATTAAAAAAAGAAAACAATCCATAGTGTATTACGATCTTGATATATGGCATGAGTTATTTATGTTTCAAGTAATATCTGTATAAAAGGAACTTTGTTGTACTAATAAGTTAAAAGATTCGAAATAGCTAAAAGAACCTAAGTGAACAAGTTTGAAAAATGGAAAGTTTATAAAGATTTGGAGGCACCAAGGTGAACGATCTACATAATCTTCATCATTATCATACTTGAAGTGCCTAATGAGAAGCAATTTAATACAACCAAGAAGTCTAATATAAGCGGAAGCCTCATATAAGTTGAATATGATATCATCGGGAAATTGGATATAACCGGGAACTATTGATATAAGTGGATCAACTACACTACTTGCGACATCATTCTTTTTGTGTATTTCAACATTAATATTCCAAGATAAGTTATAATCTTCTTTGACAAGCTGTCAATCTGAAAGATCGTCCACACGAAAGAAATCAATTACACATGATATCTTGATTGATTGACAATTATCTAAAGACAAGATTTTTCCATAGCCAAGCTATTCTAATTTTGGAAATCGAATATTTGATTATATGGGTGACCAAATCTATGGAAACTCAAGATTTATTGACTCCAACGACTAAATTGTCCAATACTCTTGAAAATTGTCCAATAGAAAGATTGGAGATCTTTAGTTTGGAGATCCATACTCTTGAAAATTGTCCAATAGAAAGATTGAATGTTGAGGAGTATAAAAGACACCAAAGAGATAGATTGATCAAGTGTACAAAAATCCAAATTCAAAAAAAAAAACTTACATAAACATTATCTTTTGAGAGCACTAAAATTATAATCTTTCAAGAAGTGCTAATAGTTTTATAGTTTGTGCTTAGTCAATTTGATTGAGTATAAGTAGCACTAGCTTCAAGGAGAGTGTTTGAGTATAAGTGTTACAATGTAGTATAATTACACTAACATTGCTAGTGGAATCTATTAGTAGGCTGTTAGTTTAGGAGAGTGAGCGTAAACTTACACCAAGCCAAACAACTATAAAGGTTCAGAGTGAATCATTCTTTATCTCTACTTATATTCATTCTTGCACGATGGAAGCACATCGCATTGCTTAATATAACCATATTTTGCTTATATCAATACTCTGTTTTATTAGGTCATGCTTATATCGAACTTGACAATTTTAGTTTCGTAGTATTTTGTCAAGTTTCTTAAAATCATCTATTCACTCCCTCTAAGTAATACTATTAGCCAATATCAGTCTTGCCACCAAGCAACCTTTTGGCTTCACAAAAGATTGCCGCTTGGTACATCATAGGCACACAACTTTAGAATCACAATTCAGAGCCATTTCGTGGGGAACAAACACTAGAAGCTGCAAATCAATATATAAAGAGAAAATGGCATCGTTGGCTCTCTTTAACTTCTGTTTTATGAACTAGCCCTACAAATTACCTTATTATGTCTTCGTTGGCCACTGGGTCAATAAGAAACTGGAATTATGTCACTAAGTTCATAAATTTTAAAAGTTAGTATTCTTGCATGATTCCCAAAATGTGGCTGTTGTTGAATTACACCAAACAATGTTAGCATGTGAACACCTCCCAATTCGGAGTCTGGTCCAACAACTACAATTGAGTGTTTTTCCATGCGCCACTGAATTAACTTGTATGTGCAAGACAGTCTCCACCAATTTTACGGATTCTTTGACCAACATACATGAGCGAGTCCATTACATTAGAACCACTACACTTAAGCATCGATAGTTAGAGAACCTATACATGGCACATGGAATGCAAAATGAAAGATTTCCTCTTAATGTAAGAACGAGGTGGAATTCAACGTACAATATGTTGAAAATTGGATGCAAAGAGATGGGTGTGTCGATGCTTTACTCCATCACTCATAACTGAAATTGTTAATCTTCCATCGTTGACCTAACAAAATTGGAGGGATGTTGAAGTCTTTAGAGACTTCTTTACCCTTTTAGCAATGCGATGGATGTTTTGATCACTAGTGATTATCCGTGAAGCAATTGAGCTTTTTAGTAACTATACATGATGTTCATTGAATTGGAAAAAAAACGAGGGTGATCCTTTCATTAATGAAGCATCATTGGCCAAGAATGAGAAAATTTTCCAATAACACAAGGACATTTTGCTTTTTTTAAGACATTAGCGATGGCGATGAATGCCCTGGGATATTAGCCAGGGGTCTCAGATGAGCCGGCAAGGCTGGGCGGGCACTCCTATTCATGAATCATGCATGTGCAATGGAGTAAATGACATTATTTTACAATAATACATGATGTGCAGCACCCACTCTGAATCAACATTTATTGCCAACAAAAATAGAGAGAAGGGCATTCATTTCCAAGACAGAATCAAAATTCAAATGCGAAGATAATAAGGTTTGGTTCTTTTTTTCATCGTTTTCATCCCCTTGGTGCTATTGTTTAGACACGTGTCTTACGAAGTTTCTCTCTATATGATAGCATTTCCAAATCCAATATCTTATCAAAGAACAATGAATTTTAAATTAAAGTCGTTTCACGTACAAAATAAATTTGAGTTTTATACTGCACGCACAAGTTAAGCCCTTTCACTTCCATTTTATGCATAAATAGAGTCTTTACAAAAAATTATGTTAGAACTAGGAACTTAGATTGACAGATTTGGATGTAAGATTCTGCATTGTGATTAAGTTTTCTTGTTATATGGTACTGCGAAATAGAAACTTTTATCCTTTACAGTATACATACATTTGCACAAATTAAAAATTGTTCTCGTGTTAGTGCTTTAACCCACTTGTTGAAATATATTTTGGAATTTTATTATTCATTATAAGTAGACCTGATCAATCAGTGGGTGACCAGCGAAGGGCAGGCTTGGTTAGATCTTTTAGGCTCGTCAAGTGGGCTTAGGCAACATATTCAGGCTGAACCAGTGGGTGGCACCCCTCGGAAAGCGCCTTGAGACCAGCCCTAGCCTTTGTATTTATTATGAAACTATTAAATTATGTCTATTAATACATCAATCTTGATATTTGACTTTGAAAAAAATAAAATTTAAATCAAATCACATTTTTATTGTGGGATAGAGAATTAATATAAACTTGTAAAGTAAATAAAAGAACTAAAAATATCTGTAGATGCCACTCCTCTAGTGGTGAATAATGTAAGGGTATTTTTACAATAACAGCGTAAATTTATCTTTTGGAACAGCCAATTTACCACAAAGGGAAAAAAAAAAAAAAGAGCCATACACTATCGGTACCATTTTTTTCATTGCCCTTATATCAAACTAATTTGAGAATTATAGGCATCGACTCTCTCAAAAGAAGGTGATAATTACCCAAAAAGTCCTAAACTGATCACGCTTATGTCAATCTAGTTCAAAATCTTTCAATTTGACCAGTTTAACCCTATGCCTTTTAAAAAAAATTGCTAATAGAGTTTGTCTGGTCAATTTTGATTGAAAATTACTAATGTGAATATCAACCATCCTATATGACGTCGTTGGTACTATTGTGGACAATTTCTTTTTATACATTTTTATTATTTTTCTGATGTTATATATATTTTGTTTTTTTTTTCTGTCCTTTTCTTTTCTTTATTTATTTTTTCCTTCTTCCTCCACCATCGTCGGCCTTCTTGATGGCCGGCAATTGGCCACAAACAAGGGCCAGGGAGGCTTTCCCTTATTTGATTTGGTGAGAACCAACCTCACCCTCCGAGCGAGGCTTGCGTCATAGCGGTGAAGCTCAAGGCTGGCGGTATCCCACCGCCAATATCTGGCAAGGGTTGAACTCGCTAGTCTTGAGCAAGGCTTATGAGAATTGTAGTCATAAATTCTCTCAAAACAATGGTGTATGAGACCGTGTGTTTAAAATTTCCTTTACACTAATTCTATATTACTAGCAAATAAAAGTGGGAGAAAGCACAAGAAAGAAGAATGAACACCCATTTCCACTCTCTTAATTCACATTCACACGTTCTGCTGTGTTCACCATACAGACTTAAAATCCACCGAACTAGTGAAAAATCCATAAGAAGGACCAAGAGAAGTTCAATGATTTATTTGTTGGGCACTTCATTTTTTTCTTACTAGGGAAGAACCGGAATGCTCTTCTCATTTTTGAAGAAATTACCGGGATCGACTTTGGTCTTTATCTTCACCAACCTATTGAAATTGTCTTTGAAGTACCTTACCCCGTACATTTTCCCTTCCTCGTAGCTCTCATCTCCATGTGGTTGTGAATTGGTTGAGGTGTTGGCCGTAAATTTCTATCGACTATACTGATAGGATAGGATCATCAGCTCATGAAATGACTTTTTGATCACGAGAATTGGTCATGAGATGATTTTGGATTAGCGGATAGTCATGATCAGTCATAGTGCTCGGCCGCGGGTGATTCCGCCCAACTATGCACCGATACATGGATGATCCGACTTGATCAAATGCGATCATCTTCCGACTAAAAATGAATCATTCCCTATTTAATTCTTAGTGATTAGAAAGGATCTCGAATTGGTAATGTCCAATCGGGGATCAATAATGTACCGACCATGAGCCATACGGATGGATTATGTGCCAATTGGAATGAGCTTAGGAATAGACCCGGCTATTCCGTTACTAATTATAAGGTCCATGAATGCTTTGACTTAGTGTTAGGCCATGAGTAGCCTTAGAATTGGCCTTGAACCGACTGAAGGACAATCGATCATTTTGGCCAATCGACCGTCCAAAGGAACGGTTCAGGCGAGCATGGGACTTGATGGTTGAATCTTGGGTGTACGTGATTTGATTTTGCAAGATGTACCTAATGATCCATTTCCCTGCCTCGGAATCAACTTAGATGACGGAATTCTCTAGACCACCTTCTTAATGAAGAAAAGAATAAAGTAGAGAAAATTATAGAATACCTTCATTAAATGAAGGGGGATGAGATGTCCCTTGACTTTTCAAAGGTCATGGTGGTCAAAAATATCTTGGAAGTTCTAGAAAATGTGGCACACATGTTGGACCAATCGGAGAATGATACATGGACCCCTCATTAATGACCGAAGAATCTAGATGCCGAGTTGGCAACTAGAATGCCATCATCATTAACTTCATCAATTGCCGCATTAAATGTGGGGTATAGGTGGCCCAATGAAAATGAGAAAAGCGGGCCATTGTTGATGATGTCTAAAGGGCTAGATTGCCAACTAAGATCTTTTAGCTGGCCAGCTCATTATTTAGGCACAATTATTGGACAAGTAGGCTTGCCAACTAAGGATCTTAGGCTGGACACTTGGAGAATTTGAAATGGACCGCTTGACTTGGTGATGCGTGATGGGTGAGTGATTCTAGATCGGATTTTTGAGAGGGGATTTTTGTGGTTAAGTGTATGGAGTAGTTTATATGAGGAAGAAATGAAAAGGAATAAGAAAAGATAAAACAATCTCCTCCCAAGGTATAAATGCCTCGCCACCAACCGAGGATGAGGATCGAGATTTACGAAGCTCACCACCAAGGCCTAAAGCTTCCACCAGCCAAAGATAAAAGACTTCGGGATACAATAAGCTCACTACCAAGACCTAAAGATTCCACCAGCCAAGGATAAAGGGCTTCTTGGCTCACCACCAAGGAGTGATCTACGCTCCAAGGATAAAGAAATCGAAAATGAGTTATCCACTCTCCAAAGGAGTTCACTCAAGTTGAGGAAATCTCACAATTCTCATTCATGAAATTCGTATATCTTACATTGGATAATTTTCCCTTATTTATAGGAGGATTTTAGCCTTAGGAAATATTAAAAACAAACTTTAATGACCTAGGAATTGAAATGTTCGACTCTTGAGCTACATAAAAATAAAACGGCTAGGAACTTAATAAAAAGCATTTACAATCACGGGAACTAAATGCTATAATAAAAAGCCTTTACTATCACGGGAACTAAATGTCATAATAAAAAGTCTTTACTATCACGGGAACTAAATGCCATTTAATCTTCGGCCTTCCACATTCCCGAACCGTTAGCTTTCCGTGTTCTTGAACCTCTAGCCTTCCCAAAATTCGAGCTCCTCCCTTGACCAGAAAATAATCATTCTGAAGCTTCTTCAATTGGTCATACAAGACATCTAAAATGGCCTCCCATTGATACCTATTGATATACCACAAAATAATTAACATTATTCATTCAAAATGATCCATCGAAGCACATAATGCCCAACTTCTTTATTGGCTTGGATAAGCATCGATGGTTCTGAGTTGGTCTATGAAGCTACGTTGGATGCTCATGCATCACTTGGTAATGATGACACCAAGTAGTATAAATAAGAGGAGCTCCCATTCATTTCAACCACTTTAGCCCACTTTGCCATTCATGCCTACCCTCCTCCTGCTTCTCCTTTCCTTGGCCTTACATCCTCAATCCATCAAGCTATATTAGTTGGTCCTTGAGATTTGCCAAGGTAAGTAAGATTCATGTGTCTCCTCTAGGGTGGTAGTCTCCATTGTTGAGTCTAGTTAAGTGCTCACCCGTTAAACCATGGGTAGGATGTTGGATTTTTTGTATGATTTTGCTCATGTTTGTACTTGAACATGTGCTTGAGTTGTTCACGTTTGGAATGGAGATGAGGTTCGTTCGGATGAGTTCATCGCAAGACAGAATCGCCCAAGCCATAAAGTCTTGGTTTTGGCATAAATAGGATGCCGGGTCTAAGTCTCGCTTGGTGTGGGAATCACGTAATGCTAATCAAGGTCTTAAATTGATATTGAGGTGTGTCGATCTTGCACCCCCCTTTTTACATGCCTAAGTGGAATGGGCTTGTGAGATAAGTTGTCTTGCAAGACTTAAACCTATCCTTAGAATTTTGAAGGTTAGTCCATCAATGCATTGGAAAAAAGCCGGTATAGTGACCGTGCAAAGTCACCCACAACCGATATATACTCAAGTTGAATCAATTTATATTCGTCTATTAATCGACTCATGACGATACGTGATCATCCACATTGATCCTTATGGTCAAATGGTCTTTTCATGGTCGAACACTCTAGTCTAATGTAACCCTGATCTCAAGTCGTTTTGTCCCTAATCAGCTAGTTATCTCATGAACAATCCCTATAATTGACTTACAACCTATTCTTGCCATTGATGTACCGTTCCTTAGTTTCTTCCTTGCGCCCGAGATAGCGGTTTAAATTGAGAATGTCACATAGATTTTATAGTAGCTTAGCTTAGATTAAACTTATGTATGCTTTTCCACGCTGCTAGCCTACTAGCTAGATTCCACTATATGATCAATAAGATATTATAGTTTTGAGTGTAAACACTTAGTGGTAGATTACACTCTCTCACTAAGTCATTCTTTATGTATTTCTCTCACGATCACAACTTTTTTAAGTTCACAAAAAGAAGACAAGTGATATTGAGATTAGCTTCAAACTCTGAAATTTCATATTTGTGTCTTTATCTCCTTTAGATTGATCAATCTCCTTAAATACTCTTCCATGCCACACTAACCTTAGCCAATCATTAGAGGATTTTCTTCCACTTTACTCATTAGACAATATGATTCAAAGAGATTTTGTGGTCGTTGAAGATAAAGATACAATCTCTACTTGATTTCGATTGTCTATATAATCAGAATCTTAATTTCTATAAGTATAGCTTTCTCATTTGAAACTCGTCTCTAGGATTGATTTCGTCAATTAGTTTGATTGACTCAATCAATATATTTTGGGAAAGTGAAATCTTTAACCAGATCATTAGCCGTTGTAGATTATATTTTGAATGTCTTCATTTTGGTCCAGTGTTATATTTCGGATAAGTCACGTTTTGGACTTACTTCATTATGAATTTGTCACATTCTGGACCCACCAAATTGGGATATTCATCTTTTTTGTGTAAATGATTATGGAATAGAATATACTTTCTTGGGGGCGTTTGGTAACGATTTTGTTCTTAGGAACAATTTACGATTATAAATGATTATTTTTTATTTTGTTTTCAGGAACAATTTCTAAGCATTTTAAGTTGGTAATCGTTTAAAATTTCTATTCTAGAATAGAATCGTGTTTAGTACTATGTTCAAAATTTCTACTTCAAATCATTTCTTTTTAATTTTTAATTTTTTTTACTTTTTTACTTTTTTTTCTTTTCTTTTTTTTCCTTTCTCTCTCCTATTCTTCTTCTTCAAGTGGTTAGTCGTTGGCCCTTGGCGAGGCCAGCCCTCGTCAGTCAAGCCTCGTCGATGGCCAAGCAGTCTTGCCAAGGCTGGGCGAGGCTCGGCCTCGTCGGATTGCGAGGCTCACCTAGCCCCGCTGAGCCTCGTCGATGGCCAAATGGACCTCATTGGGGCTAGGTGAGCCTCGCCAAACCTCGCCTTGGCCTAGTGAGCTCGCTAGATCGGTTGTCGGCAATTGGCAGCGGCGGGCGGTAGTGGGCGGCGGATGGCAATTGCGGCGTGGCGGTAGATGAAGAAGAAGAAGAAGAAGAAGAAGAAAATGCTTGATTATTAGATTTGTTTCCGAGAACAAAAATCAATTTTTTTTTATTTTTTTATTCTTGATTATGTTCGAGAACAAAAATCAATTTTTTTTTTTAATTTTTTTATTCTTGATTATGTTTTAAATCTACTTCCAAGAATAAAAAATTAGAAATTTATTTTTAGAAACAAAAATTTTACCAAACATGATTATGTTCCAAAATTACTTCCAGGAGCAAAAAAATCAGAATCTAGGACTGTTAAGATGATTACTAAATAGGCCCTAAAAATCTTTGAATGTTGTTCATAATAACATATTGCTCCAAAACCTATTTTAACATAATCATTAAAATTAGAAAGTTTTGTCAACTAAAATCAAAATCTGGATGAAAGTTTCTTAACAACTAGCACTTAAGACTCTCTTGGATTAGAGTAAAGGATTGGTATGTAAGTACCTACAATAATTGCACTGTGAATTCATTAGACAGGACACAGCCCATCCCCAAAAGAACCTCCTTTAATGCCATAAAAGTATTCAGGGCAAAAGTTTAAACAATACCAACACATAACCCAAGTACGTAATGAGGCACAAACTTCACGAGCTTTTTATAGTATTAGCATTGCTGAGTTGAGTTTTTGACGGAGCTCTGAGAACGTTGCTTTATTTCGAAGAAGTCCAAAGCCTGACCGAGAACATGTCGCAGGCCTCTCAAAGCAAAGATCAGCTGGAAGCTGAAACAGTTAGAAACTCAAAACTAGTGCTTTTACGGTTTCTGCATGTTCAACTTCACATTAAAAAGGATTAATTTCCCTCTTAATGATTTTTTTAACACGACTGAAGATTCACACCCTAAAAGAAAAACCAAAAGTTCCTATTTACATGTAATGGCACCGACCCGGATGAATGTATGGCCACTGATGAATCAAGACATTCAGAGCCACTTCCTTGTACTAATCCATCATCTGCTCTTCACAACTACTTTCGTCACTATATCGTTTGTCATCTCTTACTGCTGCATCAGCTCCAAATTACATCAATGAAACAAACTCATCCTCTAGAACCAGAAGCACATTAATGTTGCAAATTCGCAATCAAGAGTATTGATATTTGCCATAACGCGCTCAGAAGAGAATGCATGGAGAAAAATATGATTCAATGACTTTCCATTGCCTCAATAAGATAAATATTTTTTCTTTCCCCTTTTTCTCAGTCTATCTACTCCGACAGAGAATGATACGACTCCAAGGAAAAGCACCTATTTTTCCATGCCAGTGTGAATAAGGGGGAACAGAGTGAGGAACTCTTTACCAACCTAGCTAAGACCTTTTTTAGCTGTGTGAAACTTATTGCCTGAAGGCTTGCTATTGTGACACATCTTATTGCATATAATCTTCATAGTAATCATCACTTATCACGGAGACAAACCTCTCCAGCCAAGGAAGCTGATGCAAATCTTTAATAGCATCTACGTATGAGTCTGTACAGCGAGGAGGGGATTGATATGGATGGTGATCACTGAGACTGAAGCCACCAGCAAGAAATCTTTGAATGAGTGCCAGTTGCGACCTCTCTTGGTCTGAGTATGCATCCATTATCATGGGGAGTGAATTGAAAGTTTCCCAGGCCCATTGTTCTGATTCTTGAGCTGAGTGTGAAACTAAATCCCCAGAATTGTCTTCATCCCAGAATGCACATTGACAAGTCTGTTGGCCTTCTCGGTATTCAGCACCACAAGAATAACAGAACTCGTGGCCACACCTGCAAGACAAAGTAAACAGAATTCAGGTTAAACTGATCAGGCAGTCCTATGAGAAATTATATATTACAACTAATGAGTTCCATATTTAAAGTAGAGCAATGCCAGTACTCTAAAACTAGCTTAAGAAATAACGTGCAGGTTTTACTTTGGTGTTTAAACCAGTGAGATCATCAGCAAAGTGATCGGCAAGCACCTAATTGGCATGGTATTGAGTAAACATATTTTATAAAAGCTATTGATGTGTTCGGCATTCATTATCTTGGGAAGTATGACAGCACTCTTCACTGCATGATTACGTGCAGGGACACTGCACCAGGTACATGCCTTGCATAAAGGATGCAAGAGCCTTCTAACTAATTCATGGAAAACCTCAGAGTGGCCTAATGATTGGAACGGACAAACCTGTCCTTCCCATCCATAACATCTAGCTAGAATATAAATAATTCAAGTTCCATTAACAGTGAGGCACTTGCTAAAGTGCCAAGTTCTATTTCTAGAATATCTACTACATACTTCCAAGTGCAAACTGCCGTGTTGGTCAAAGTACCCTAGTATTCCAGAAAACAGAATAAAGCCTTACATCTAGCCAGCACATAGGCATTATCATTGCTCATAAACAAACAATTCCTCTTACCAGCATGTCATATGGTAGCAACCCTGAGTGAGTTCAATCATTCTACGACACTGCTGGCAACGCCTCCATCTCTTGTTTGCTGCTAGACGATGCAAAGTGATGTCTTCAGCATCTCTTTCCTCTGCTGGAAGATCTTGGTACTCCTCACAGGTCAATGAAGAGTGCCAGGGGACACCACACTCCAAACAGATAAACCTCTGACAAGCCGGACATTCAACGCAGCTGTTTTCTGACTGACTTGAGGAACTTGCCCTGGCTGACAAGCATTCTTGAGGATCAAGCAGGACAGAACAATTCGGAAAGGGGCAATAGATTTTATCAGAGTGAATATTTGCTTCCCCAAGGACTCTTTCCAGAGATTCATATGAAGCAAGTGGAAGGAAAAACTTGCACTCTACAGGGGATACATAGTATCTGCATTTCAACTGGGGACATCTGATAGGAACTTGAGAAGTTTGTACTTTTCCATCCACATAAGTTCTCATACATTGGGAACAGAACTTGTGTGAACATTTCATGGTGATCATCATGGGTGTTGGTCTATCCTCACGACAAATAGAACAGTTGTCAAGAGACTTCTCTCCATTGATGGGATATGAAACGATCCCAATAGCCACGCAGGCCAGTCGGCATGCCCTATCCAGTTCATTACCAGACACAACTTCCAAAATGAAGGTGTCAAAATTAACTGCATGTTCCAGTATTCTCTGCCTCAATGCAACCAGAAGTGGAATCTCAAGCTTATCTTCATTCATTATCTGTCAAAAGCACCCATGTCACCCGACCATTTATTATAATTGCACTGCATATACAATATGTGACCAACAAAATAATTTCTACTACTCACAAATATTATATCAAATAAATAACAGATACATCCTTCTTTAGACAAGCTTACCTGATCATATAACATTTTTGAATCAGTAAAGGCATAAACATGACGGATCTTGTTCTGTGAAGCCTCCACTAGGCCATCCATCAGAGCTAAATAATCAGCCACAGATTCCTCCACAAAGAAATCCAACTTTTTCTGCACCTGGATAATAGGAAGATCAGCTAACCGTTCCATAGACACCCCAATTCCGGAAAGCTCAACAGCAGATTCCCCGAACTCGTTGATTGAAATGCCCTTGAAGAACAATTTCACTGAAAATTCACCTAAAATATACTTGGGCTCCTCCTTAACTGAATCGTCAGTCTCTGTCCACACTTCATCATCTTCGCAACAACTGCGAAATTCTTCCTCATCTTCCTCCAGCTTAACTTCCCTAGCCATTTTCAGGGAAGAGCCATCACAAGAAACTGCTCGTTCATCCATCTTAGACACCTTAGCTCAGAAGAACACTATCTCCAAATAATTTTTCTTGAAAAGTCTGAACTTATCAGCATTTACACACACAGTTCCAATTAACTGAGGAATCCATCTTCAACCATAAAATGGAAAACCAATGTTAGTGGCAAATCAAAATATTTAAAACAATTATATGTGTGCATCTTAGAATTTTAGTTTTCTAACCATTTACAAAGAAAGAATCTAATCAAAGTTAATCAATCATCCGACCTCTGTGAATATTCAACCAAGAAATATTTAAAAACACACAACTTTTTGATTTTCAAGGTGTTTCCACAAATCAGAAATGATCCCCAAGATTGCAAGTCCATGTAGCAAAACAAAATGGGTAAAGTAATGTTCTTCTAGGTTATATTCATAAAAGTGAGAATCAACCGACTTATAAAGACATCCAACTACTCATCTATTATACACAAAAATCATATGAAATGAACCAAATAAAGCACACACATGGAGACATCATAAATCCATGTGCACCGACCACTGAACTTGAACCCAATTGCATTAGGGTTTCAATTTGACACAGTATAACTAGAAAATCCTAATGCAATTGGGTCATGAAAACCAGAACATGTGACAAGCTATATGAGAGGCTCTCACGTGACATGGATTTTGTACTCTTCAATAGCCTCTTGCTTTCATTTTGCAAGAGGAAGCAATGAAAACCAGAAAGAAATAGCAATTTCATTTTGCATCCTTCAAAAATCCTAGATCTTTTGATTGCAAAGAGTACAAACACGGGAATCAAACTCTTTCACGCTTTTGTGGGAGGAAGCAATGAAAACCGGAGAGAAATAGCAATTTCGCAACCTCTATATGCATCACAATTTCTCAAGAAAGCACCTGAGAAGGGAAAAAGCTAACCCAAAAAAACAAGGAATACCAAGATCAGAACAATTATAAAACCACTCAGCAACGGAAGGTAAAAAAGCAAAAAAAGGATCTCCAATTTGGAACAACAAAGCAAAGTCAAATTCGTTAGAAGACATCACAAAGCCGCAACCCCGCAAAACCACAGAGAGAAGCATCAAGCTTAACCCCAAACTACCGCATGAACAGTCCTCGTCAAATACATACTCACCCAACCACAGCAACATACACAGCAGAACACCACAACCCAAAATCGCAACAAAAAGGAAACCGGTAACACAGCGCAAGCAAAAGAACCGCTCGCGTCCAATCCAATCATTCATAGGTCAGGCACAAAACACAGCCTTTTTCCTTCTTCTCCAAAGATACCAGCCGATCTATTAGATTTTCTTTGGCAAAAAAAGAAAAAAAATGCCGAAACTTCAGCAGCGCTAAGCCCAAACCGAATGGCCCAAGGCTTCCGAGCTTCTCTCGAATTCGATTCTCGCAAAGCTACAGAAAACAAGGGGGGTGTAAAGATTGAGATTGCTTCGCATGAATACCTAAGCAGCGTAGCGTTCCTTCCCGATCTCCGCCTCGGATCTCACCGTCGATTCGCCTCTCCGTCGTTGCATTACTTGGGCGCGTCCCCAAGACAAACCTCAGCAGAGGAAGCTGCCAAACGCCGCGGAGTTGACTGCGAAGGAATTCTTCATCGTCAGGCTTTGCAGGCAGAGAGAGAGAGAGAGAGAGAGAGATGAAGAGGAGGAGGGAGAAATGGTAGGGAGGGAGGAGGCTTCGTCAAGATTCCATCAGCAACTTGGCCTTTTTTCAATTTCGCGGAACTTGAGACGAAAACGATGGAGAAGCAAAAAAACCGTATCTTTCCACACGCAACCTGGACGACCTCAGTGAGATGATACGGCGTCGTTGGATATGAACCCGCCCCTAGTTCAGGGCACATTACTGCTCTTACTGCTCCACGCGCTGCGATTGCATTCCCATCCCTAGTCTGGGCAAGAAAGAGGATTCTAAAAAATATATATATTTTTAAAAAGTTAATATTACGAAAAATCTTAAATTAATATATCTTTAATAAATTTACACTAATTTAGTATACTTATGATTAATTTCAGTATATTAGTTTCCATTAAATTTTACTATCATATTGTTGAGTTGGATAACACGTAACAATTGATTAATGTATCAATTTGGATAGTTATATTGGTTTTGTGGTTTTTTTTTTATGGTATTAGTCCATTTTAACGGAGAATATATTTATCAAAAATATAGTTTGAGATTTTTTAAAGTTAAAAAATTTATTTATGATAAATTTGTCAAAAGTGTACTAGTGTAGAGGTTTTCTATAGTCATTTGGAGTAAAATTATCATAGATATATCAATTTTTGGTTTTTCATGATCAAAATATTAATTTGGGGTAAAATTATCATAGGTGTATCAGTTTTGAATTTTTTGTGATCAAAATATTAATTTGGGGTAAATATATTATATGTGTATCAATTTAGGATTTTTTTTATGTTAATCATTTTTAAAAAATTCACATGTATCGCTTGACATAATTAATTAATGAAAATTACTTTTATTATCAATAATAATTTATGTTCAAATATTTCCGTGAATGATAAAATTGTTCACCGTTCGTTCATTTTTGGTAACAATACATATGATCATTTTAGAAAAATAAGTTCTAAATCATTCATTTTTGTGAAATAAACACACCTTAATTCTCAAAATGAGCTATACTTTTTGTAGAATTATTTCCAAATCAACAATTTTTTTATTTTTCTAATGATATCTAGAACTCACCAATTGACTTTTCTTCTTAGAAATTATTTCCTTTACACGCCATGCTATAATACTTTAGATTATTCTCATCATAATCCTTTCAATGGAGCTATTTCCACTTTGAATATGAATAAATCCATCCAATTCTCTTTAAAGAGTCGAATTCATTTTTTAATCTTCCAATTGGCATAAACTAGTAAACCCCCAATTTATTTCCTCCCCCCTTTTTCAAATATGTATTTTCATTTTATTGATAAGATGCACATTATTCTTTTGAGATCATCTATATATATTTTTCGCGTGTGGCGGAATTCTATTTTAAGTACGTAAATTCTGAGCTCCTAAATTACATGGCTGACCTGATGAAAACGTATTAAAGTTATATGCACCAGAAGTGATGAATTTTAGTTACTTAAGACAAGGAATTAAGGAAAAGGGAGACAGAGAGAATCATGGGTTACCGTCGCAAGTGGCCACAGACAAAAAGTGAGGTTCGCTTTTCTGGCATCAGTTCTTCCTCGACTTTCGTATAGTGACCACGGCGTGCATTATTGCTCCCGCCTGCTTGCATTGAACCCGCCAACCTTATTCTTTTTTTTTTTTTTTTTTTTTTTGGGCTTGTTTTTTCCATTTCTTCCTAATTTTTTATTATAAAGAGATACCGGGGCAAAGATCCAACTACCCAAAAGTCATGATATATCTTATAGGTTTCATGAGCCGGTTAAGTTTAAACTTTTCATGTATAAAAGTGGTATTTGACACAAAATAATTTACATAATTTTTTTTTGAAGGATTTCGAACAAATTACCTTCAATTTCCAAGCTGAAAAATTCCATATCGTCCTTACCAATCACTCCAAGTCTATAAATCAAGGAGACTAGCCATTTTTCATGTTCATGTTTGATTCCTTTTCTATGATGTTAAGCATGTGAGGAATGTAAGTGAAAGGATAAAATGGAGAAAGTGAGATTTGAATGTCGCAATCATCAAGAGTGGGAGGGAGAAGAGATAGTGATAAGTGCCAAGTGTTAAATCAATGAAAAATACCTTTTCGTCAAATTGATTTGGGAAAACCATTAGTATGCTAACTCATTCTATCAACATCACTATGATGCCTTACATTGATGCTAATGGTATCATTGAGCAATTCATTATTATCTCATCATAAATAACTATGTTCCATATAATATGGAATATCAATTCCTCACTTTTGATTTCACATTAACGTAGGCATCTTGCGCCATTCACAAGATTAATGTTGCATTTTATGAGTGTGAAGGTTATCCTAAATTGTGTTTTTTCATAAGGAATAAAAAAAGCAGTTCTTGATTGATCGATGGGGTAAATTTAGCATGGAATAGGAAAATTGATCAACAAAACGAAACCTATAGTTTCATCTGGGGTTCATACCCTTTCAGGAGCTTCCCTCATCTCAACCATTTTCTTAATCAACTTGCCGACTGGATCATATGACTTTCAAATATCTCATGAAATCATTTTCATTATCAAACCACTTTGTCAGCCCCAAACAAGGGTTCAATTAGCAAGCCCGGGCACGTGGGTTTTTGTCCTTTCCACGCGGAAAAATGTGCATTTGCTTTGACTTTTCCAAAGCCCTAATCGTTTTTGCAAATGGATGACAGTTCTGTAAAAGAGCCTGTTGCCCCCACTTAATAATAAGACCATAATGATTAGTCACTTTCCCCGAGGAGAAATACTAATATTCTACTGCGGGATTTAAAGGCCGCGAGGACTGTTAGCTTCAGGCTGGATCAGATTTTGACCAGACTCGTCGAGACGTGCTGTAGACTATCGAATTCATTGTATATTGTAACATCATGCATTCTGACAGAGTCAATTTAGATAAGCTCGTAGAATTGGAATCAGACCGGCCATCGATTTGAATATTGATTTACGGTCTTAATCGTATAAAAATCTATGTCCACCCATCGTCTGGACAGAATATGTGAGACCAATAAAATAATAATCTCAAGCATAAAATATTTTTCAGATAGGAACGGCATTTGAATCATCTGGGCAACCGAGCATAAGTAGCTATTTAAGCTCTGTGCGTTGCACAAGCTCATTTCTTCTATATTTATTTTCTCTTAAGGTGACTTACAGTCGCACCACCTAATATAAAGTAATATTCAAATAGTTTTAACAACTTTTTGGCCAAAGACATAATTTATAGTTCGGTATTACCACATTTAATTTGTTAATTCAACATGTTTGGTTTACTTCTGAGTAAAACAATTTAAGATTTCATTCTTACAAAAAAAAATTGAGTTAATAAGTTTTAGAATCACTAAATCTTATTATACTGTTTACAGCATAAATTTGTTAGCCAACATAGTCCCCAATATTTTATCAATTTTTATTTCTCTTGTAGTTTCTCATTTTTGTTGTTGTTACTTTTGCAATTTTAAGAATAGATTTTAATGGTGTAATGCTTTTTTAAGCAATCGGTTAACTGTACGATTACAAATTTATATAGTATTTTTTAAAAATAAAAGATTCTTGGCCAACATGGTACCCAATATTTCTATTTGATAGGCTTTTTATCAAATTTTATATTTGATATTGAGTATGTCATTATTAGTGCTTTATGTGATTTCGTGAGGAGCATGTGACACTAAATCATCAACAAGGGTTCAACCACCCCTCGTCGGAGCGTTGTCGCCCAACACAAAAAAGATGTCATTTCATGTTAAAAAAATTGGGATTTTTTTATAAAAAAAGAACTAAAATTAGACATGGGAAGGGAAAGGGCGCCTCACAGTCTCACTCACTCTCTCTCTCTCTCTTTTATTTTTTTTTTTTTAAATTTTTTTTGTCTTTTTAAATCTTTCTCTTTGAATATTATTATATGACACTTATTTGGCGCCACTCTGGAACTGCTGTGCAAAAAAAAGAAAAAGAAGAAGAAGAAATTACTAAAGAATGGATTATAAATGTTTACTCACTAAAAAGCTAGCTGATTAAGTTTTAAGATTTAAACACATAGAAATGAAAATTATATATGACAAACTCAAGTGCCGAATTGATACAAGTTTTTAAGATTCCCAGTTTAATTGTCCAATAAAATTTGCAAGAGAAAATTATCTAAGTCTTAATATTTTATATGAATATCAATTCATTCATGGTCTTTTCCAATTTAGTCCAAAGCCTTTTCAAAAATTTTCAATATAATATTTTCAGTCAATTTTTCCAAAAGTCATTAATATGATGGTCCAATCATTATAGGCCATCCTACGAGATATACTGTTACGTTAACGATTTTTGGCAAAAAATAATGTAGAATGACTACTTTGGATTGAATGCATAATTTCCCCACGTTTGCCCAAACATCAGGAGAAGATGGAGGAGGTTGATGAGCCGCTCGCAATGCACACTAATGAGGCTAAGATTTCGCAAAAGTAACAATTATTAAATCAAAAGCCAGTTTCGGAACAAAAGGCAAAATAATAATAATAATAATAATAATAATACAAAAATCCAAAGCCAGTTGTTACACGGTAGCTAGGGTGGGTGGAAAGCAGGTGATCTTGTTGGAACATTGCACCCACACCCAATGAAAGAGGGCGAAGAAAGGACGACCGACCTTGACTCATCCAAATCATTGGCGTGCCCATATTCCACCAATCCAACCATTTAAATTAGATCAAGCCAATCATATCAAACACACTTGAGCTTTGAGTTGGACAACATGGGAGGGAATGTCGGATCCCATGTGCCTGTCCTAATAATGTTCAAGATTGCCAAGAGAAACGGAGAATATGACATTGGCTTGCCTGCTTGAAAGCTAACCAAATAATGCTGATGGTGTTCTAGGCACTATGGATAATTTGTATTGTACGATGTCTCAATTTAATTTGTCCCTCACTTCTTGTCAATGTTGGACATGAGATGCTAGGTACACTTTTCTTATCGGAAAATTATCTAATCAGTCTTAAATTCATTATACAAATATCAATTCAATTTTAAACTTCTCGATTTTATCTGTTAGAATGTCCAACTTAAAAACTTAAATCGTTAAATGAATGAGCGATTTAATATTTAAACATTCCAACACTCCCTTCACACATGTAGGCTAGAATTTGGTCTTATTCTAAAACATTGTAATATTTAATAAGGGAATCAAATATAGGCCTAGAAGATTTGAACTTAAGATATCATGCTCTAATACTATATTAGAAAGTTCAACACACAAGGTTAAGTTTTTAGAACAACTAGGCGGTGATTTTACAAAATCTCACATTCCTTTATCTAATAGGTTGGATTTTTTTAACATTGCAAATTTAGCGTCAAACTTTTTAATGATTTTTCAATAATCCTTTTGATCGGTTTTGACTAAGTTTCACTGACGTGACTAATCTTTCCGACCAATTTTTAGAATTGAATTGATTGCTTTACAATAAATTAGGGATATTTTAAACAATTATCCTGTAATATTTAGGATATCAAATAGTCAATTTTCTGCTGGAAATTTATACAGAGACGGACTAAAATATTTCAACTCTTGAAAAATAATTTATGTACCTTTGAAAAATGACATGATTAGTAGTCTTTACCAAAAAAAAAAAAGTCTCTAAAAATAATAGATGTCTGGAATCTTGCAAGGCTTTCGGGCAAAGTGCATCTCATGAAACGACAAAATCATGAAAAAAAGAAAAAGAAAAATCGACATGGAGTATGCCAAAGGAACAACGGAGAACAGCCACACAAAAAGTCTAGTGCCAAAGCGGGTTGCGTCCCGCAATGAAAAACAAAAGCCAAATCACACGGTATTCGCAATTTTATTCCATTGCAAAAACAGATAGAAACTCAGGTCCTGGAATCGCAGCAAATTTTAGTCTCTGATATGACTTTGGGTGTCGACCGTTCGGATTGGGTCCACTAATACCCGACCCGACCCAAACATGAATGTTCACCTGTGGCTGCCCGAGATAGCTGGCCCGAGGCTGGAAAAAAAAAAGAAAAAAAAAGAAAAGAAGAAAAAAATAATTAAAAAATGCAGAAAAATGGTTGGTGTTGACTGTCATATTAGTAATTTTCAGCTAAAATTGATTGTGATAACTAAACTGACAAATAGTCAAAATATTTAGGACTAAATTGACACAATTGAAATATTTGTGATTGAATTGGCAACTTGTTAGAAGGTTTAGGATTAAAATGATCAGACTGAAATGTTTACATAAAAATGGCATAAATCCGATAGGCTTAAGATTATCTTAGTAATTTTCCCCACGTTTTGGACTCGCTCATGATCTTTAATGCAATTACAAAGCAGAAAAAAAAAACATCCTTGTTTTGATGACCTAGACTACCTTGGTTTGAGAACTTCCTAAGTGGTGTCTGATTTTATTTTGGTGGGCTTGATGAGCAGTTTTGGGACAGAGCTAGAGCTTGCTTGCAATTTGTGAGTAGCGATTAAATTAATTAAATGTGACACCCTTACAGAACATGTGGGTTTATTAATTCCTTCGATAGTTTATTGCATCGTTTAACAACGGCCAATTTGCAAACCATGCCTTGAGATGTGACTATTTCATGTGCTACATAAGGCTTTGTATTACCGTGGGCGTATTGAAGCAGAAAATCAGAAGGGAAAAATTCAGATTATTTGTAATGCAGAATCTTCTACAAATCAGTACGAAGATAACAAATCAAATAGAGTATTAACAAGTTGATCATTTCAAGATCTTTTGTGATTTGTTTTCCTTATAAACAAAATTTTTATCTTTCACCATAATTATAGGTACCTCTAGTGCCAAAGTCACTGAATGGGTAAATCTCCAATCCCTAAAACGGACACACACACACACACACGTTTTTGGTAGGTAAAAAAAAATTAACACTTCATTGACTCAAATTTTGAATTTTTTTAGGGAGGATTCGAATTTGTGCCCTTTAATTATTGAGATGAAAATTTTCATGTACTGTAAGGTTTAGACTTGCACAGGGCAAAAGTTGGGACTTAACTGATTTATAGATACTTAAGGTCTTCAATAGACGATGCCCTTGGATTAAAAATCAGAAAAATACTCGATCACATTTTTTATGTGACATATTCATGCTCCTTATCGAATTGACTAGGTATTACTAATACTTCAAATTTTCAACTGAATAATACATGTCAGAAGAACAGCACTACTTGTGCATGGATTTCATTTATTAATGCAAAAATGCCATCTAATTTAAGGTTCCTGGAATAGGCTCTTTTTGCTAGTTAGATAGCCAGAATCACAAATCATCCTCTCAATTTAACTGAAATTGCTTCATCTCTTCTTCCCATTATGTGCACATTCTGAATCACTCAGTTGATAATTCTTTCTTTTGCTCATCATTGTTGAACATTCTGCGAATAAGGTTGGAACTAATCCATAATATATGCAACTATCAAATACGAACATTCTACTATTCTAGAAATTGGAGTTGTGATTTTTATTTTTGGCCTGGAATGTGTAATGAGGGTGGGACACGGTAGGCATAATTCATAAGAAGCACAGATGCTAAACTGGATCACTGCCCAGATTACGCGGCGGATGAGTTTTTGACTTTCGAATTTTCTAATAGATGTAGCGGCCAGATTTTCTTTTATCATAAGCAGAGGCCTTTACATGTACCTTTTCATGGAAAATAATAGGGCGCGACTGGCCCAAAGTATAAGCCCGGCTTCTCGGGCTTGGACAAGGCCGGCAACGATCGTTCCCGGGCTGGGTCTGGCCTGAACTTGCCCAGTGATCAGGTTTAGTAGTGAATGCTCGTTTTGTGCAATCCGGAACTCACCCTTCGCTCATGCTGAATGATCACTTTTATGCGTTTAGGGCTGGTTGTATAAAGTTCGGGCACAAAGATGGAGGGCAATTCCAATCGATCGGCAAGATATCATCAAAAGAGAGAAGAGAAGAGAAGAATATTCAAAAGCGTGGTGTCTAGGAGTATGTTTGGAGATGGTTCTCATCCGATCGATCCTATACCGTGAAGAACGAGGGACGTTATATTGTTCTAAATCATTATGGATGTGATGGACAGAGCAGAAAAATTACAAATTTAGTTTTAAACATATTATGTGAATGTCAATTTAGTCCTAAACTTTTTAAATTTGTCAATATAGTTCTTCCAACAAATTGTTGCTGAAAATCATGAACATGGTGATCAACAAGTTGTCCACATTAGTGCACAATCTAGGACAATTGACATTACGTTAATGATTTCCCATGACAATTAATCGGAAGGACTGAATTAGAAGTTTGCACAAAGTTTTATGAACATGTTGACAAAATTGAATTGACATCCGTACAAAAAGTTTAGAATTGAATCGGTAATTATCCTTGGATAGAGCAATGATAGCTTACAAGTTATCCATGTTCTTTCTTTATGGTATTGGTAGTAAGGCAGTTCGTTTTATCTTCTATTCTTTCATATGCTATTGGATGAGTAGTAAAAATACCAAAAATGTGACTCGACATTGTATTTTATTTATGTCAAACGACTCCAAAGAAGAAAGAACGACAAACCTGATATGCTAATCAAAGTCGCCTTGGGATCAAAATACCGAAGCTTTAGATGAGTTTCGATTGGGAATGACTTCGAGGAGTAATATCAATTGCACTTCAGTGCAGATCTGGAGATAATTCTGTTGCGGGGCCGATAGGAAAACCAACAGCCTTTGTGCGATGATATGTTGATGAGGGGAGGGCAGGTTTCTTATGGCCATGCTGACTATTCTCTTCTAATTAACGTTTTAAAGTGCAACTACAACATTGCAGTTGATGGGGGCATTTGCTAACCTTGATCTTCTTTCTGCAGGGTCTTCAAGTCAGTCATTAGCTGGCACAAGGACATGCACTGGGTTTGGCTTCTGCTTTTATCGCCTTGAAGATGCTGTGAAATCGGTTTCCGCTTTGTTCAGATGCTGTGCCGGCCCAGTGGAGAAGTCACGGTCTTGTAATTGTAATGAATTCATCCTTTGAGCAACCTATTTAATGTCACAAACTCATTTCCGATCTTGTTGGGATATATTACGCGGAAACGACAGGATCTTGCAATTTACGTCAACGCGAAATCACCAGAGAAATAAACGAGAAAATCAGGACACTATAAATTTACGTGGTTCGGTCCGAGTATCGGTACCTACGTCCACGGGGAGAGCCAGCAGCAATTAATCCACTAAAATCGGAAAATCAGAGTTTACAATCGCTCAATCGCTCAAGTGTTTCCCGCACCTAGATTTAACCCCAAACCCTAAGTGTATAAATAACAACTCAATTGGGAATAAACTCACGACACAAATTACCGCTACAAAACTCTCTACGTACGGCTTCGTGAGGCTTCAAGATCTTGGATCTTCTTCAAGCGGCGTGGACGTCTTCTCACGTACGTAGGAATTCGGCGGACGTTCGCATGAACGTGGGTTCTCTTGTGCGGCTACGTTCTTCCTTGGACGCTCGTATGTGCAGAACCTTAAGTCAAGAAGAAACTCTCTGCTTTATATATGTGGGCCCAAGTCAAAGGCCCACCACCACTTTTGAATTCCTACGCATGGAGGACTTCACGCCGAACGTGTGTGTGCGCGAGTGTGCCCAAGGTCAAACCTTTGACCTTGGGCCCCACCATTAATCATCCACGTCCAGAGGCTTCACGGCTTCATTCTTCTTCTCCAATTCGGATTCCGCAACAGCAAATATTTAATTTTTATATTTCTTATTTTCCAGCGAAAAACTCGAGACATGATTCAACAATTCTCCACCTTGGCTCGATGTTTGAAACCAAGTTATAGTGCTCATCTTCCATGCTTTGCTCTCCCAACGCCCGATGGGCGCTCACTCTCCACAGACGCCAATAGAGCTCAGCGAGCTTGAGCTTCGTCACAGAACAGACTTAGTCATCATGTCTGCGCCGGGTTATCTCTGTAGCAATCTTTTTAACAAACATTGCCCTTAGCTAAGATATCTCGAATGAAGTGATACGATATGTTTCGTTCACTCGTGATAAGCTAGATTATATACCAAATATATCGCACATTAGTTATCATAATGTATATCCACACTTTTCTGTTCTAACCTAAAATCTGAGAGCAAATTTTGTAATTATATCGCATCTTTCGCTACAAAGGTCGGTGCCATGTACTACGCCTCGCCGAAGACAAGGCAATGTGATCCCCGTAAGGATGCCTTCCAACTAAGCTGAACCACCTCGCTAGCGTAAACACGTACCACCGCTAAAGATCTGCAATCATCCAAGTCACCGGCGTGATCCGAATCCACATAACCGGTGGTCTCACCGCCATTGTTGTCCCTCCGGTATACTATACCCACGTCTCGTTGTCCCCTTCAAATATCGAGGATCCACTTCACGCTTCCCAATGAGCTTTACCAGGACGCTTCATATAGCGACTAACCACGCTCACACTTGTGAAATATCGGCCTAGTGCACACCATAGCATACATAATACTACCCACGGCACTAGAATAAGGAACACGGGACATATGCTCCTCCTCCTCCTCGATCTGCGGTGATAATTTTTCTGAAAGTTTAAAGTGCTTTGCTAAAGGTGTACTTACGATTTCGCCCATTGCATGTTAAAACGCGCCACAATCTTCTCAATGTATTTCTTTTGAGACGGATGTAAAACTCTGCGATCTGTCACGCAAAATCTCCATACCCAAAATTTTCTTTGCAGCACCTAAATCTTTCATCTCAAATTCAGCATTTAACCGCCTCTTCAGCACATCAATATCGACATATCCTTAGCTCAGCTATCAGCATATCATCAACATATAAGAGTAGATAAATCAAAGAACCATTCTCCAATCTCCTAAAGTAAACGCAGTTGTCCATCGACTTTTTGAATAGTCTTGACTAGCCATGAAAGCATCAAAACGTTTATACCACTTTGCCTAGGAGATTGTTTCAGCCCATACAAAGATTTCTTTAACAAGCAAACATGATCTTCCTTACCCGAATAGCAAATCCCTCTCGGTTGCCTCATGTAAATCTGCTCCTCCAACTCACCGTGAAGAAACGCAGTTTTTACATCTAATTGCTCTAACTCGAGATCCTGCGAAGCAACTAACGCAAGTAAAACACGAATAGAAGTATGTCTTACCACAGGAGAGAACACCTCATTATAGTCAATGCCCTCACGCTGTGTATACCCTTTCGCCACAAGTCTCGCCTTATACCTCGTTGCCTCGACACTAAGAATGCCTTCTTTCCGTTTGAAGACCCATTTACTTCCGACAATCTTTTGGCTCTTTGGTACTTTGACCAGCTCCCATGTCTGATTTCGATGGAGAGATTCCATCTCTTCACTCATAGCCCCTAGCCACTGCGATGACTCTGAACTAGCCATCGCCTCAGAGTAAGACGAAGGCTCATCTGTCTCCACCTCATCACCTACGGTTAATGCATAAGCAATATCTCGTATAACCATAACGTACCGGTGGTTTAATTTGCCTTCTCTCTCTATCTCGCGGCTATAGTCTGCCGTGGGCTTTGCTGATTGTTCGCTATCACCGACTTCGGGAATTGCGGCTTCATCTGCGCCTCAACCTCTCGTTACCTTCGAGGTCTCCGGAGTCTCCACCGAGGCTCCATCTCACTAATAACACTATGATCTGTTTTCTCTACTGGTTGTGTCTCAGAACTTCTCCGTTGAAGCATTGCAGTTTCATTGAAGATCACATCTCTGTGATTAGAAAATCGGGTGATCTGGGATCGGTGCACCATAGTCGGTAGCCTTTCACCCCTTGTGCATAACCCATAAATATGCACTTCTTCGCCCTCGGCTCAAGCTTACCATCATTCGCATGAGCATATGCAGGACATCCGAATATTCGTAATTCGGAATAATCAACAGGTTTCCCCGACCATACTTCCTCAGGAGTCTTCCACTCGATAGCAGACGATGGAGATCGATTTACCAGGTAACATGACATGTTCACTGCTTCAGCCCAAAATTCCTTGCCAAGTCCTACATGCGAAAGCATGCATCGAGCTCGCTCAAGCAAGATTCTATTCTTCCGTTCTATGACGCCATTCTATTGTGGTGTCCTAGGTACTGTACGGTGTCTTACAATACCGTCTTTCTCGCAGAACTCGGTAAAATCTTTACTACAGAATTCCATGCCATTATCGGTTCTCAGGCACTTAATTTGCTTATCTGACTACTTCTCAATCAATGCCTTAAATTTCTTGAACCGATCAAACACTTCAAATTTGTGCTTCAGAAAGTATACCCATACCTTCCTTGAATAATCGTCGATAAAAGTCAGCATATATCGGGCACCTCCTTTCGAAGGAACTGAAGACGGGCCCCAGACGTCTGAATGAATATATTCAACTGGTCGTTTGGTCGAATGAATAGCCGTTGTAAACTTAACTCGTGTCTTTTTCCCAAAGATGCGGTGCTCACATAAGTCCAGCTTTCTTGTTTTCGACCACTCAACAACCCCTTTCACTCAGCATTGTCATACCCGCCTCACTCATGTGCCCCAAACGCATATGCCATAATTGAGTCAACTTAGAGTTTGACTCACCTAATGAAACGGCAGCAGTTTCGGTCACGGTCTTTCCCAGTAGATGATAGAGAGTATTCACTTTCTTCCCATTCATCATTGTCATAGCACCTTGAGAGATCTTCAGTACTATACCTTTAGCGGTGTACCTACACTCGATGTCATGGAGTGTACCCAGAGAAATAAAATTCTTCTTGAGCTCCGGTACATGCCTTACATCTGCCAATGTGCGAACCACCCCATCGTGCATCCGGATCCGAATTGTCCATATCCCCACAACCTTACAGACTGCATTATTCCCCAAAAGAACCCTACCACCATCTGCAGCTTGGTAAGTAGTAAACCAGTTCTTATGAGGCGTCATGTGATAAGAACACCCCGAATCTAGCACCCATTCGTCTCCTGACGAAGTAGCAGTCACACATAAGATAGCTTCTGCATCCTTATTGCTCCCCTCAGCAACGTTTGCCACATTACTTGTAGCATTCTGCTTATCAACTTTATTTCTCCGCTTTGGACAATCTCTCCTGATGTGCCCCTCCTCGTGACACTCAAAGCACTTCACGCGTCCTTTGGACTTTCTATTGCGTGATTTCGATCTGCTTTTACCTCTGCTGCTACTAGGCTCTCGATGTTGTTCTCTACCCCGAATCGTCAGTGCTTGCGCTGCTCCTTTTGCCAGACCGTCATCTCGCAACTTTCTCTGCCACTCCTTAGAGAATAAGGCAGACTTTACCTCCTCTGAGGTAATAGTAGTACGCCCCTGCAACAGCGAATCAGTAAAGTGCTCCCATGACTCTAGTAAAGAGGCTAACAACATCATGCCCTGCTCTTCATCATCAAGTATCTTACCGACGTTCTTCAGATCCAACATGAGTTTATTAAATTCATCTAGGTGGGTTCTGATAGACGTACCTTCAGTATATCTAAATTGAAACATCTTCTTTAGCATATACAAGCGATTGTTCAAACCTGTCTTCACATAGAGTGTTTGAAGTTTTGCCCATAATGCCACAAAGATCCTTCTCCTCAATAACCTCTAGTAAGACCTCATCCGACAAATTTAACAGGATTATGCTCTTTGCTTTTTGCATAAGCTCTACCCTCTCGAGGCTTTCATTATAATCGGCAACTCATCTTCACCATCCGAGTGCCTTGGCCAAACCTTGTGTTGTCAATAAAGCCCGCATCTTGATGCTCCATAACACAAAGTTATTTCTTCCATCAAACTTCTCAATCTCGATTTCCTCTCGAGACATAATTGCAATAACAGAATTTCCAGATAATAATCGACAAGCAAAAGCCCCAAATCACAATCAAGAAATCCAACCCGGCTCGATACCAATTGTTGGGATATATTACGCGGAAACGACGGGATCTTGCAATTTACGTCAACGCGAAATCACCGAGAAAATAAACGAGAAAATCAGGACACTATAAATTTACGTGGTTCGGTCCGAGTATCGGTACCTACGTCCACGGGGAGAGCCAGCAGCAATTAATCCACTAAAATCGGAGAATCGAGTTTACAATCGCTCAATCGCTCAAGTGTTTCCCGCACCTAGATTTAACTCCAAACCCTAAGTGTATAAATAACAACTCAATTGGGAATAAACTCACGACACAAATTACCGCGCTACAAAACTCTCTACGTACGGCTTCGTGAGGCTTCAAGATCTTGGATCTTCTTCAAGCGGCGTGGACGTCTTCTCACGTACGTAGGAATTCGGCGGACGTTCGCATGAACGTGGGTTCTCTTGTGCGGCTACGTTCTTCCTTGGACGCTCGTATGTGCAGAACCTTAAGTCAAGAAGAAACTCTCTGCTTTATATATGTGGGCCCAAGTCAAAGGCCCACCACCACTTTTGAATTCCTACGCATGGAGGACTTCACGCCGAACGTGTGTGTGCGCGAGTGTGCCCAAGGTCAAACCTTTGACCTTGGGCCCCACCATTAATCATCCACGTCCAGAGGCTTCACGGCTTCATTCTTCTTCTCCAATTCGGATTCCGCAACAGCAAATATTTAATTTTTATATTTCTTATTTTCCAGCGAAAAACTCGAGACATGATTCAACAGATCTAATAATTCTTTTGATGCAATCTCCGGACTGAATAATGCCTTCTTCTTAAATTACTGTCTGACACTTTCGGTTATCTGAATTGCCCACTTCAAAGAAATGTTTGGAGCGAAGCGTGCTCATTGAACTGTCAATCTAATCGTGTCTTAGTCCGCCTAGGCAATGGCAAGGTAGCGGAATTGTATGAAGAAAATGGAAGATGTCCTTGTAACATTGACATGCAATACCTTTGATTATGGAAACATTTGAATATAGCTCAATGTTTTCTATCTTTTCAGTTGCACCTCCTTATGAACTTTTCTCTTCTGAATGTTAAGAATGGCAAGTGCGTATCCTGATCTTTCAGTTGTTACTCGTCACAGTGCAGATTTCTCTTGCACATGCTATGGCAGGGGGCTAGCTATAGGAAGCATCTGTCTGACCAGACTCATTAAGGTAGATGAAGTTTATCATCTGTTTGTTTCTTCTCAGTATCTGAGTGATTCTGAGATTGGCTAAATTTGTGGGCCTTTCCTACGTATGATAACGACATAGTATTATCGTATTTTAATCAGATTTTGAATATTGGTGACGGTGCTCTCTACATAGCAAAGTTCAGCTCTCGTAGGCCTTTTCTTCTTTTAAGGGTAATATATAGGTGACGAGTTCTTGATTTGGGAGACTTCCTCTTTGATGGGGAAGGAGGTACTAGTTTATCTGTTATTGCACTTTCGATTTGGGGATAAGTTGGTTTTGAAATGTTTTTCTAATTGATATTTAACATAATAGCTGGCCTGTAGTTTTTTTTTTTTGATCTGAAATGCGATTACTGGATTTACTTCTTAAAGTTTTGAGGAAATACATCAAGAGCATCAGTGCTTAAAAGATCTAGTAGAGCGGGCAGGGGATTATACAACCAATTAGTAGGAAGATAATTTAAGTGACATGCTTTGGCCAGCCAATCCGCAGATATGTTGGTGTTTTTGGAGCAATGGGCCATGGAAATGTGCTGGAACTTCTTCAGTTTGCTTTGGGCCCGGTCCAGGAGAGGCTTCACTTGCCAGTTTAACTCTTTCGAAGACACGATCGCTTGCACGAGGGGAAGGCAGTCAGTTTGTACTTCCAGCTGAAGTTCTGTTCGATTGGAGAACAGATCTAGGGTTTGAAGGAGAGCTAGGGCTTTCGCTTGAATGGCCGAGGAAGCGTCGACGATTCTTGCGAAGCCATCAACGAGACAACCGCGGGGATCTCTGCACAGACATGCAACCGCTGCTCTGTTCGTGGTCGAGCGTGAGTCTTCTACGGTCTCTGTTTCCACTCCGTTCAGTTCAACGAAAGATGTGTCAACGTTGATTTTAAGGGTGCCGTGGGGGGGAGGTCTCCATCGATCAGGTACCGTGGCTGCCTTCTGTCCAATTTCTGGTATATGAGTCAAAGCTTTGATATTGTCAAACAGAGTATTCGCTTGGAGTAAAGTGTGTTGCTGTGATAGGGGACGTTGGCTAAATAGATGCCGGCTCCGGTCCTTCCAGATGCTCCATAAAAGAGCAGCAACTAGGTCGAAATGTTTGGTGAGCGTCGGGTTTTGTTTCAGCTGGAAGAGCCAGTCATCGAACCGTGTTAACCCTAATCTGGAAATCTTGATGTGCAGGGGTGCAGCGTTCCAAATTGGAGCGGTCCATGGGCATAGTAAGAGGATGTGTTCTGTAGTTTCAGCTTCCATATTGCAGATGAAACACACAGGATCAAGTATGATCTTTCTCCGGTAAAGGTTATCCCTTGTAGGTAGTGCATTGTGACATGCTTGCCAAAGAAATAATTTGATTTTGGGTAGGGTTTGAGAATGCCAAATGTGTTTCCAGAGGTCTGGATTTGTTTGATGTGATGAGGTTGCTACTGTGGTATGATGGTTGGTTGGGTTTTCTCTTGCTGAAAAATAGCCACTTTTAGCTGAGTAAATACCAGATTTAGTGTGCAACCAGACCTGCTTGTCTTTTGAATTGGGCACACTAATAGGGGTAGCGAGTATTTCCTTCACAATTCCTTCGTCAAACATCGTTTCCACCTTCTCAGTATTCCACCTTCCCGTGTCTTGTTCTATTAAGTTTGCCACTAGAAGTGGTTCATTTCTTGTTGCTGGCCCGCCAATAGGGCCACTCTTCAGCCATTTGTTTTCACGAATTGAGAGTTCTTTTCCATTCCCGACTTGGTACATTATATGTGGCGTGATAAATCTCTTCCCCGAGTAATACTTTGCCAGCCCCATGACGAACGATAACCTTTTCCAGCTTTCCAGAAATCACCTTGTGGATAATACAGACCCTTCATTAGTTTACTTAGCAGGGACTGAGAATTTTGTGAGATTCGCCACGCTTGTTTCCCTAGCATAGCTGTGTTGAAAGCTATAAGATCTTTAAAACCCATACCCCCTTCATCCTTTCTGAGTTTCAAGGATTCCCATTTCTTCCAATATATACCAGCATGTCTACTGTTCGTTTTCCACCAGAAATTTGCGATTCTCTTCTCAATAGCTTTGCAAATGGAGACAGGGATTTTGAAAATGGACATAGCATACTGAGGGATGGCCTGAACCACTGATTTTATTAAGATTTCCTTCCCCGCTTTAGATAACAAGCTTTCCTTCCAGCTTTCTAGTTTGCTATTCACGCGTGCTAGGATCCATGCGAACATTTCTTTCTTTGAATAACCCAAATCCGAGGGAATTCCTAAATATTTCCCTGTTTTCTCTATCTTTGGGACTCGTAATGCTATGGCCATATTCCTCCTCAATGTAATAGGGCAGAATTTGCTGAAATATATACTTGATTTATTGAGGTTAATGGCTTGACCAGAAGCAAAGCAGTATTCATGAAGAATCATCGCCAAATTTTGACATTCTAGGGTTGTGCCGTTGAGGAAAAAGATAGAGTCATCCGCAAACAGCAAGTGTGAAAGGGTAGGGCAGCTAGTGTTCAATTTAATTCCTCTAAGTGTGCCGTCATCCACTGCTTTTCTCATCATCATTGATAGAACATTAGCTACTAATATAAAAAGATAGGGTAAAAGTGGATCACCTTGGCGAATGCCTCTAGTTGGCCTGAAATAAGGAAGAGCCTCCCCATTGAAATTTACACTAAATGTAATTGTGGAGACACTGCATCACCCATTGCACCCACTAATCACTGAATCCCATTTTAGTTAAACATGCTCTTAGGAAGTCCCATTCAATCCGATCATACGCCTTCTGCATATCTAACTTTAAGACTGCTTGAAACTTCTTTTTACTCTCCCGAGTTCGTAATCTGTGATGAACCTCTTGTACTATCAATATGTTGTCTTGTATTTGCCGTCCCCCACAAAGGCACTCTGCTCTTTTGCAATAAGTAGGGGTAGAAGAGGTTTTAATTTGTTGGACAACACTTTTGAGATGATTTTATATGCAAAATTGTAGAGGTTGATGGGGCGATATTGTTCCAACTTTTTGGGTGTGGGGTCTTAGGAATGAGGGTTATAAGTGTTTTGTTCAGATCAAGATTGAGATAACCAATGGTGAAAAAGTGCTGTATTTCTGTAAAGATGTCTTGGCAAATATCTGGCTAGTGATTTCTGAAGAAAAGACCATGCATACCATCTGGACCAGGAGCTTTGTTGGCTCCTAACTGCTTCATAGATGTCATGATTTCCTCCATACTAATTGATTCGACTAATCGTTGATTCATTGTTTCATCCACCAAAGCTGGAATTTGTTGTAAAATGGGCTGAAAGTTTCAAGGTCCCACTGACTCATATAGCTTTTGAAAGTATGTACCGGTCATCTCTTTTAGCTGCTGTTCCTCACGCACCCAAACATCATCTGCATTTTTCAACACTGATATCTGGTTTCGGATTCTCCTCTGAATGGTGGTTGCATGGAAGAATTTAGTATTTTTATCCCCCATTTTATCCAGTTGATTCTTGACCCCATGGCCTAATACATTTCTTCTTGTCTCCACAACTGGTCAATTTCGTTTGTTAATTCCTTTGCCGCCTTGCTTTCATTAGAAGCTCCTGTGCTGTTCATTAAGTGTTGTAGCTCTTTATTCAGCCATGTGATCCTCTTTTTTGCATTGGTGAATCTGTTCTGGCTCCATTTTGACAGCTTTTTTGACACTATCTGCAGTTTCTCCACCACGCTAAGCTGTTGGAAGACCAGTTCAGCTCAAGTTTCCCTGACGAGAGACGCATTCCTCATCCTCTGCCCAAAAGGCTTCGTATTTAAAGCTCTTCCCCTTTCTTTTCCTTGGAGGGCTTGTCGAAAGGATAAGTGGGGAGTGATCGGAACTAATGGCAGGTAAGGCAATGCATTCAGCTGTGGGATAGTTAATTCGCCATTCTGAACTACATAATGCTTTGTCTAAACGCTTCTTGACCAGATTATCTCCCTCTCTATTGTTGGTCTAGGTAAAGGTGCACCCCTTACATTCCAGATTTAGTAGAGAACAGTTGTACAAGAAATCTCTGAAAGCTGTCAGCCGGTAAGTTTCTGCTCTTTTCTTACTCACTTTCTCCCAATGGTATAAAATCTCATTAAAGTCATCCATACACAACCAAGGGAACTGATAGTGTAGACTTTTCTGATGAATATTTTCCCATAATCGAGTTCTCTCCTGAAACTGATTTGGAGCATGTGTGAACGTGATGTGCATTTGCTGGTTATTAGTCTTTAGTTGGCATTGAGTGAAGATTACATTTGTTGTGAAAGAGTCAATGGACAACAATATCTGGTTGTCCCAAAAGATTGCTAAACCCCCTGCTATACCTTTTTGGATTCATTAAGAAATAGTGCTGGAAGTTAAGTTGCCGTCATAATCTTAGCACCTTATGCTCTAGGTTTTTTGTTTTCATAATGAAGACAATATTAGGCCTTTCCTGAGTCACTAGGACTCTCAGAGCTTGAATTGTCAAGGGGTTGCTCAGCCCTTGACAATTCCAGCTTAAAATCTTCATGGGTGAGTTGGTGGCTTATTAGGGCTAGCCACCAAATCCCACATGTCAGACGTATTTGCCACTTGGATAGGGGTTTCCACTAGCTGTGTGTTGTTCCCCTCTGCTGTCTTGGATGGTTGAGCACCATAAGGATAGAATCGTTTTCCTTTTTTTGAAGAAGATAGTTTGACACTTTTAGTTTTTCCTTTGTTTGGTCCTTTCCCTGCAAAATTATTAACCATTTCTGCTTCAATCTCCTTCCTCTATTCCTCATATAGCACCATGATAGATTTCTCATCAAGGCAGCTGCTTCCTCTTTTTGAGGGCCCTTTCTTCGAAGATAATTAGTGCTTGAGAAGAAAGATGATGATTGCATTCTTTGGAACCAGAATTTTCTGCATTATTCAGTGGGCCAAGTTGTTGAGTTTGCTGTTGATATTGATCTTGTTGCTGCAGGTTTGTTGTAGGGACCAATGAAATGGGGGTTTCGGGCACACTCTCCTCTTCTTCCTGTTGATACTCTAGTTTGCCATAAAATATTTTCCCATAAGGACTCAGCTCGCGTGCTTCCGCTCTTAGCCAATGTCCAAAGCGGCCTGGTAAGTTCTTGGTTAACCCCGTTTCCTCGTATGGTATTTCTTTGCAAGAAGTCGCATAATGGCCAATTCTCCCACATGTGTAGCAATAATGAGGTAGCCTTTCATACTTGAATTCCACCCACAAACTCTTGTTGTCAAGATTCACAAGAACTCCAGTTTTAAGAGGGTTTTCCAAATTCAACTTAATTATGGCCCTACCCACCTTGTGAGTACTGTTCCCTTTCGCTTCCAATTTTACCTCCACAGCATCTCCAATTTTTGATGCTATATCCATAACTACCTCATATGTAACTCGCCCAAAAGGGAGGCCAAATAGATTAACCCAGAATTCACAGTGGTCAAATTCATAGCAAATATCAGAAGTATCGGGATCACACTGCTTTAAAACCAATAAATTGTTTGAGAAAGACCATGGCCCTGAATCTAAGATTCGCTGTTTTTCAGCCTTCGATTGGAAGGAAAATGAGTAGTATCCAGGCTCTATTATAGCACGGGTAAAACTTTCATTTCGCCATACTTTTTTCATTTTGGTGATGAATGCAGGAAAAATCACATTTGGCTTGTTAAAAAATTTCCCATATAATGTTTTCCGACATGCTAGTAGGTTTTCCTCAGGGATTTCACCTGGGATGTCGACCACATCTTCCTCGGACCAAAGATTTCCCAGACTTTTGCAGAGGGTAGCCAACCTTTGGTCTTCATCATACTAGTTTGCCATCTTTCAAAGAACACTAGCACTATCGGGAACTTGGAGAAAGAGCGGCGTGATTCTTCGAGATTCAGCTAGTGGATGAAGGGAGCTCTAAAATTGCGGAGAGGACATAAGGGGAAATGTGGGGAGTGGAGCTAATAAAATCGAGGGAGGATAATGGGTTTTAGGGTTTAGTGTAAGTGAGGGAGTGAGGGATGGGTTTAGGGTTTTAGGGTTTATTTATCAGGGCTGGTGTGGGGGAAGATGAGGATGGATGATGATTTGGGAGGATTCGAAAGTTGCAGAGCGAGATCTACCCAAACGGGAGAGAAATTCTACTCAGGCGGTAGAGAGAGAGCTCCATGGTTGGAGCAATAAAGTCATTTCAATGTAGCTGGCCTGTAGTTGAGCATAATAGATATGTCATTGATTCTTGATTTGGGCACTTCCATCTTAAAAAGAAAGGTGATATTGCGGTACACATACATCTATGTGATAGTTTCAATTACAATTAATATTACGATAAATCTAAAACCGATACATCTGTGACAAATTTATTCTCTATTAGTTTCTGTTAAATTTTATTGTCAAATTATTGAGTTAGATGACATATGACAATTAATGGGTGTACCGGTGAGCTTTTATTCTATTTTGTCACAATAATATCAGTTTATGATTTTTCATGATATTGATCTTATTTAACAAAAAATAATGGAGTGGTATTAATCTAATTTAATGGAAATTAACGAAGGGTAAAATTATCATAAATGTTTCAATTTGAAGTTTTTAGTGGTTAAAAAATTAGTTTGGGATAAATTTATTACAAGTGTATTAATTTATAGTTTTTGGTGATTAAAAATTAGTTTCGGTTGAAACTTGTATAGATATACCAATTTTGGATTTTTATGGTCTTAACCCTTTCAATTATGGCACCAACCAATTTGGAATGATATTTATAACTTGGCACAAAAGGGACACTTAAGTGTCTTAACTTACGAAAGTGACACTTAAGTGTCACATTCGAAGAGAAATGGATCCTTAAGTGCCACTCCAGGCCAAAACGTTAACGTGTGTAATTTCCGGTGAAGTAAGTGCAAAATGACTGACGTGGCCAAATAATGCAAAAACGGCGTCGTTTTGGGCTAACATGATAAAAAAATAATATAAAAATAATATAAAATAATTAATTTTTTAGTTAAAATATTTAAAAATTTTGATTTTTTTTAAAAGAAAAAAAAAATAAAAGGGGGGAAGGCAATTGAGGCCTTAGCCATCGCTACCACCGGGAAGGGCCGGCAACGAAGAGGGAAGGGTTGGTCGAGTTGCCGGGCCCTAGCCAGGGGCTGGCGACCCCAGCCGACCGGCGATGTGGGCTCGCAAGCCCTTGCTCGGCCGGACCAAGGTCCACCAACCCTTGTCGGCCCTCGCCCAAATCTATGACGAGTGGCAAGGGCTTGCAGCCCTCGCCTAGATTTGATGAGGGTCGGCGACCCTCACTGACCCCCAACAGGCGGCAGCCCTTGGTCCGGTCGGGCGAGGGCAGCCATCCCTCGTCGGATCTGGGCGAGGGTTGCAACCCTCGCCTCAATCTGGGGTGAGGGTTCGTGAGCCCTCGCCACCAATCAGCTGAGGTCGCCAGCCCCTGGCCAAGGCCCAGCAACCTCGGCCGACCCTCTCCCCTTTATCGCTAGCCCTTCCCAACAGTGGCAAAGAGGCGGTGGTGATGGCTAAGGGTAGGGGTGTACAACAGAAACTACTCGAACTGGGACCGAACCGGACCGGCCAGTTTTGGGCGATTCCCATGGTCGGCGGTATGGTTCCCAGTTCCTAATCTTGGAACCGGCGGCCAGTTGGTCCGGTTCTCGATTCCAAGGTGGGAACCGGAGCAACCGAACCGACTAGATCGGACCAAATTTTTTTATAGATAATTTACATACATATAATATATAAACACATATAAATATATGAATATTATATATAAAACTTATTGCAATCGGAATCTCTTATGTGACCAAGAGACCACCAAAGCTCTTAGAAAACTTATTTGTTAGTTTTATCTTCTACTTGATGTGGGACAAGGCTCTAGGAGTTCCTCATGCTCACACTCTCTCTCTTGCTCCCCTCACTTGCAAACGACAAGGCACTTCAAGCCTCAAAGAGTCTGACATCGACTAAACATTCAAAGCATAGAAGAGAGATTGTCTATAAAACCTAAGTCAAGCACATATTTTACTCAAATTGTTCATGGCTTTTATGCTTGAAATTAAGTGTGAAACACAAAAACTATGATTGATATTCACGCGAGTGAAGTTTGGATATTTTGCATTTGGAAACATGTGTGAGTAGTTTTATTAGATCGCGTAGGAACCAAATTGGATTAAATCGGTCCGAAGCATGGTCGTTCTTTAGTGAAAAAAGAAAATGCTGATTCTATTGGACCAGACCGGAATCGACGGTCCGGTCCAGTTCCCAGTCCTAGGACCAAACGGTTCGGTTCACGGTTCCCAAAATTGGGAATTGATTCTCCCGGTCCGGTTCCCGGTTCCACCTTGGAACCGAACTGAACCAGGAATCGATCACCCCTAGCTGAGGGTTGGGCCCTAAGTCGCCTCCCTCATTTAAAAAAAAAATGTTAAAAAATATTATTTTTAAATATTTTAACTAAATTTAAATTAAATTAATTTTAATATTATTTTTTTATCACGTTAGCCCAAAACGACGCCGTTTTTGCATTATTTGACTACGTCAGCGTGCAAAACGACATCGTTTTGTACTCGCTTCGCCGGAAAATTGACACGTTAGCGTTTTAACTGAATTTTGCCTAGAGTGGCACTTAAGTGATCTATTTCTCTCCGATTTTGACACTCAAGTGTCACTTTCGTAATTTATGGCACTTAAGTGTCTCATTGTGCTAAAGAGTTAACCCTAGTCTTTTCTCTGTTGCCTTGATTTGTAGCCTGAGTTGTTCCCGAATGTTAACTCGGTTAAGTTTGTCATCATTGATAGTGTATTGCACCGGTGGGATTGTTATAAACTGAATTGGGGTCCTCAAGCTGAGATATTCATCATATTATGCAATTTGCAAGGTCTTCAGAATTTCCCCTTAGCCAATCCAATTTTTAGTCTGTTTATGTCGGATTTATTGGATTCCTCTCTAGCTATTTAATGTCGTCAGGACCTAACGACTCTGCCTTTTCTGCAGTCTCATGTTGGGTTTGGCAATTTTATAGTGCAGCTTAAGAATTAAAAGCTTGCTAGATATGTTGAAACTCGTTGCTATGATTTAACCTCAAACTAGCTAAAGCATGGATCTTCTCTCCTTGTTGTCATTGTTATTTTTTTCCAATAGGAAAACAATACTGTTTACTGTTTCTTTTTTTGGTCGCAACACTGTTTAGCGTTTACCCTATTAAGCCTTGATCACAACTCAAGTATAGCATATACCAACGGATTGGCGATGGGTATCAACTTGGCATTGTTATGCTTACATGCGAGTTGGTTGCTTAAATTCTGAAGATCCGACCAATGAGCTCTTAAGTTGTCTACCAAATAAATGGCGACGGGGCATCGGTTTATCTGCCATAAAGGATCTTCGGACTCTGGACTTCCTGCACAATCAAGTCTGAGTTTTTTTTCCCCGGAAAAATCCATCATTTGTTTGTAAACCGACATTCAGATCATCCATTCATACAAGTATAACCACCTACTTACGTTATTACATCACCTTCCAGCATTGCTAAATTCATTCACAAATCATTACAAGCCAAATAGCAGACAAACGAATGCTCCTTCCAGTAGAGAGGTCCAGAGCCAAGATACAGGCAATGCATGCACCGAAAGCTAATTGCAGATTGTTCACAAGAAAAAGAATGATGCAAGCCATCCTGTCCGATCCAAGAGCATGACTCATAGTAAAAGCTTTCTGTACTCCTCTGCTTCCTGGGCCCTCTCTTCAAAGCTCCGATCTTTCCTTTCCTTATCTACGTCGAGCTTTTGCTTCAGTTCCTTCTCCTTCTGGTCGATCTGTGCGATTAGAGGTATATTCCATCATAAAAAGCTATTTCAGACTGAAAGAAACCAGCAGGGTAGATGAGATTTGCACTTCTTACTGCATCATAGATCTCATCATTCTCCTTAAAATCACCAGCCTTGCGGGGGACGATGTGAATGTGAACATGTGGCACGGTCTGTCCAGCTTGCGGCCCATCCTAGCATAATCAACAATTACCACACAGAACAAAAGAACAAGAAGGAAAAAAGAACAGACAATTTCTTACACGTGAAAACATTCCTCTACAGCATGCATTTGAACCCTGGATCCTAGATTGCCGCCACTCATCATTAGTCTAATTTCTGATAAGGCTGGATATTCAATTTCAATGAGAAATAGACTTGCCCAAATTCAAAAAGTCCTTAAGACCTTACTGCCATGTCTTATGCTAATGTTGACGATATCCGGTAAAATTGCATTGATGTAATAAAAAATTAATGATTTTACAATTAGATCGCTAAATTTTTGTTCTAGTCACTTCATAAATGAAACTTCTAAATTTAAGGTAATTGACACACTCTAACCAAATCCCGCAAATTTGCCAGTGAAATGCTGACATGGTGCCCATGTAAGCATGACAATGACATGTCCAGAAAACTGACCACATGTCCACCACGTCAGCAATTCACTGGGTAATTGGCTAGATTACTGATAAAGTGCATCAATTGCAAAAATATTGTAACTTCATTGTGTTGGATGATTAAAGCTGGAGTAGAGTGACCTAATAGCAAAATTCACTAAATTTCAATGACCATGGACGAAATTTACGAAATAAATTGCAAGAGATAGCTCTTATCAATCCGGAATTCCCCTTCAATGTAATCGCAATAGGAAAGGATTAATATGGGTTCGTAAGTACAAGGAATAAATGTGGAAGTGATATAAATTGGAATTTTTTATTGAATCAGCTAAGAGATTCAACCGAAACCATAGAGCTATATTTCTTATCAGTATCTACTTGTATCGAACCATTATTTACTGCTAATTCGCTAATGATGCCAGAGAAATGGAATCAATTTGGTGAGTAACATGTACAGTATCTAAGATGGCATGTTAAGGGTGGCTGTGCACATACAAGGAAAAAAGAGTTTTGTCCAAAAGTTACTACTGTCTTACTTGAATTGTAAAAGTCAGAGATGATGCTCTGTGGTAGTGTTCCAACTGACCAGCAACTTTCTTTGCAGTAAGCCATAGATCAATAGTCTCGTCAGCACTAAGATCAACAAAGCGCTTTACTTCACGCCTTGGGCAGATGAGCACATGTACATGAATGATGTCAAGTGAAACATTTTATGCATCGTAAATGCTTTATCTCATTCAAAACCAAACTAAAGTATGTGCCTTTCTAGATGGCTAAGGAAGATTGACATGGGGAATACTAATTACCACACGGCTTACTTACACGATTTTGTTTTCCAACAGAGACAGATACACATAAAAACACGCCTCCAAAAGCTATGCCAAGCTTTGCAGTGAAATCTATAACAGAGTTCATCATGCAACAAGGCGTGACTCTGACAGCTGAACATATGAGATCTGAAGATACTTTCAGAAAACCATGTCAAAGTAATGCCACTCTAATGAATTGCTGTTTGACGTCTGAAGGTGCTCTCAGAAAACAGTGTCACGCTAATGCGTTTGTGGATCTTGTGTACTGACTGTCCAAACTAGGGCAGCTGTCTATACCAGATGTAAGAAATTCCGGGAGTACACCATTGTATGATAGATCCAGTTGGAAATTGGACATGCTGAACGGTGTTTTCTTTTGGATTAACATAAAAGAGAGCAGATTCAATGTGGCTGAAGCAATGCTGAAAGCACTAAAGAGGATTACTCTCACAGGATCCTCATGATTTGCAGATCCAACACCTCATGAGAATAGGTACAGGGAGATATGAATCTTTGTGAGTTGGGTTGCTTTCTCGGTGATAGGTCTGGTGGCACATTTGATTTCATGGTTTCCCTCGTAGTCTTTCAGCACTCAACTCCATCTAAGAAGGAATAATGCCTGTTTTGCCACTTTCTCACAAATTCTGCTCAAAGAAGGGCCTTCAGGCCCCATACATGCTCTCCTAAATAACATACTTACCCATACAAACAAAAGTGCTATCGTCGAATTTAATTACGTGGAAAAAGGATATGACCTGCAAGGTAATAAATTCAAATCAAAACCACAAACATTAGGCATAGTATCCAGAAGTAGAACAGAGAACTAAAAGGAAAAGATTTTCTCAACTTTGAAAATGCAACTTCAGAGGATATTGGTTGTTCAGTTAACCTTATAATTGACAGCCCATTCAATATAAAGCTATTCACTACTGGCTGGGGGTTCTGTTGAAAAGATTTCTTATTTGAAGCTAGATGCACAGTGTGCTTCCTACTTTAACGAAATCTGTGATGGCATAGGATCACCTCTTTCATGCAAACGGAATGTTGTTGGAAACTGAGGAAACAGTTTCCTTTTCTACCAATTAATGTATATCACTTGCCGATAAAGTTCCCCACCTACACGCCCCACCTACACGTCTTTTGGGGCAATTTCAATATTGTCCAGTCAAAATTGCAACCAGGCACACAGAGAGAGAGAGAGAGAGAGAGAGAGAGAGAGACCGGGAAGAACAGGACGCAAGTTGACCATTGCAAACGACAGAGATGTGGTGTAAAATACTTCCGCTGGATTGATTTTGTGAGGTCCGAAGGTGAAAGGCTCCAATGCCATCTACAATAATCAGAATATGTCAAAGGAGATTGAATTCACTAAATTTTGATTTTGATTTCAATTAACAATGCATCAAATGAGAGAGTGAACAGGACAGTGCAAAAGTTCATTCACTGACCTAAGACTTAAATCTGGAAGAGAGCAGAGACTGGGTCAGCTTCATCACAAGAACAAGACCAGACAATCAACCTCTTAGATCCCCAAGAAAAAAGAAAAAGAAGAAGATAACCAAACCAAAGACAGTGTGTTGAAGAGAAGGTAGGGAAGAACTTACAGGTGAACCAAGAAGAAGATTAGGGTTTGGAGATGAATGTGATGCCTGTGACAACAGGATGACAAGCGGAAGAGCAAAGGAAGCGCATGCACGTCCGTTGGCTATGGAGAAAGCTCAAGACGTTGACTTATAATATGGAGTGGTTACGCGTTTGGTGAACAGAACCAAAATAGTCCATGAAACAACATATTTTAGTGTTCCTTTTAAGTGTTTTTTCAAGGGCCGCATTATTTCCACCCACTGAATTCATCAATATTTCACCAAAAGGGAAAAATATTGGAAAAGTCTTAAATTTACATTGATGACAATTTAATCTTAAACGTTTTAATAGTACTACTTTAGTCTTGAACTTTTTTTTTCTAGTGCTAATTTAGTCATTCCGGCTAATTTTTGCTAAATATTACTAACATGGGCGCTTTGGACATTGAGTTCTCACGACTTTAAAACGCCTTCCTCCAACCCAATATTGTCCGCTTTTGGAGGTATTGCTTTGGATACTAAGTTCTCATGGCTTTAAAACGTCTTCCCCCAACCCAATATTGTCCGCTTTGGAGGCATGCACGTAGCAACCTCCTCCTCACAGGTTTGTTTTCAGCACAATGAAAACGTACGTGAAACGCATCACATAGATTAGAGGGGCCTAAGTATTATAAACTAGCCACAGGATTCTCCCCTAAGCAATATGTGACAGGAGACGCACCCCCGCGTTTAGGCCATTACATAAGTGGCACCGCTAATATTTACATGCATAATTTTTAATAATATTTTTACATTTTTCATTTCTTATAATATTTTCTGTTTTTTTTTTTTCCTTCTTTTCCTTCTTCTTCCTTTTGCCACTAGTCGGCCATCAGCCATAGGTTACGGTCAGCCACCGGCCATGGCTGATGTGATAACCCAGATTTTCAGTCATGTTTTCTATTGAATAAATCGAGCATTTCATTGGCGCGCCTATAGGGCTGTTCTCAGAGCTGATCACTCTCCAATAACTAAACTATTCAGGGAAGCAATTAAGAAATTTTAATGCAATAAACTTGAGAATTCGATCAGGAATCGACTTCTCGACCGTGCTTATCTTTAGAGGCCATTACAGCATAGTTAAAAATCGATTTGAGATCAGAGATAGGTTGGTTTGACTGAGATGTGTGGCCGATCGTAGGTGACACTACTAAATTGGAAAATTCTCGTCGACTGGCACTAGTTTGATTTCTCTGTCGTTTTGATACTATGTATCCGTATTTGAATTATCGAGATTTTTACGACAATCATGAGTCGTTAATGTGTCGAGTGGGTTCATAGTGGTTCGAAGAAAATCAACCATGGGTCATTTGCATTAAAAATATTTGAAAACTACCCGGTAGTCTAGGTCACGCTAAAAACGCGTCAAATGGAAATTAACCGCGAATTCAAGTCCGATTTCAAAATTGAGTATCCTGTCATGTCACTATAAATTCTAGGAAGTCGACTCGGTCTTAGAAGATTTTTCTAACAACTGAGACTTTTTGGGAAAAAGTTGTCGCAAGGCCATTTTTGTTTAGAAAATGCCAGAGATTGTTTTTGATTTCAAAATTGAGATGCATGATGGATTCTTGGATGAGGAAAAATATCAATTGAGGTATTGATTGATTGAATTTATGAAGGCCAAATAAGGTTGAATTAAAGTAAATTAAGTGTTCAATTGAGAGGGAATTGTTAGAAATTCGTGTGCCCCTCAACACCTAGCCAAATGGACCATTTCAAGAGTGGTAGAAGGGTGTTTTGGTGGCTCATTTGCGCCATGGGATGTTGGCTTGATGGATAAGGCTTTGGGAGACAAAAATGTGGAAAAACAATCCAATGGGGCCCTCCAACTCTATCCTCTCCCTCCCTCTCTCTCTCTCCTTCCACCGTCCAAGCTTCCTCTCCCTCCATTCTCGCCGTCCACAGCAACCAGCAGCTGGAGAAGAAGAAGCTGCAGCCGTCGCATGCCAAGCTGTCACCGAAGCCGCTCGTCGTCGCCTCACGCCGCCGTCCGCCTCACCTGCGCGCCCCGCTGTCCACATGAGCCGTCCACTCCTGCTCGTCTTCCCACGCCGGTTTAGCAGCTAATCCGTGGTTTGTGGTGGTTCACCAGAGCCCGTTCAACCCCCGTGAGTTCACATCTAGGCCCGGTTTAGCCTATTCCTTCTTTCTTGAGCAATTCCCGCTTTGAATCAAGTTGTTTGGTTTCTGTTTCTTGCAAGAACAGATCAAGTTTTTTTTGTGGGTTTCATAGCAACTTTGAGGCTCAATTTGAGGTGTTTCCAAGCTCTGGAGCTTAGGCCCGCTTTGGAGTAAAACGTCCCTCGCGACGTTCCCGACGTTTCAATCGGAACGAATTGTTAAACGAGTGAGTTTTGCTCACTAATCCCTCATTAGTATGCTAATGATGCTTAAAAGTTGATTAGATTTAATTAAGTACAATTATGTGATTAGATTATATTAGAATGATTAAATTAGAGATTTACATATGCATGTTAGGTAAATGGTTAGTGTACTTAGCAAGTAGACAAGTCCTATTATTTATTGAATGAGTCTTGATAATTTTCCGAGCTCATCTCGGCTTCCAATTAAGCATTACGAGCCTAAATTGGATTTATTGTATTTATTTAATAAATTTTGGAATTAATTATTTATTTATTTTGTGAAAATTAGGCTGGGATCACCGATGACCGGAATTTTATGCTAATTATCGTGGTGCAGTTCGTTTATTTATTTGAGTACTAAATCATGCTGAATCAATTTAATTATGATTTTAGGATTTTATTCCTAAATTAAACAATTTTGGTAATTGATTAGAAATTAACCGGACGTCGGTTTACAGCGCCAAAAATTTGTAATGGGCTGTTGAAACTAGTGGATTGTTCAAAAAGTGAAAGTATGATATTTGGCTAAGGCCAACCGTGTCCCGACACATGGTTATTTTATCAAGAATGATAAAAGATGGAATTAATTGAATGGTTAGGATGGTATACTATATCAGCTTATAGGCGATATGTCAGCTTAGCGAGAGTAGTATACCAGTATACTATATCAGCCCATGGACGATATATCAACTTAGCAAGAGCAGTATACCAAATTAGCTTAGCGAGAGCATTATGATCAGCTTAGAAAGAGCATTATTAGTGCACTATATCAACCTATAGGCGATATGTCAGCTTAGCGAGAGCAGTACACTATTTATCAGCTTAGTGCGAGTTATACTATCTATATATCAGCTTAAAGTGAGTAGTCTTGGATTATGGTCAAACTTATAGATAGTATTGATTGTACCGACTGAGGGAAAGGTCGGGGTAACATGTAATCGACTAGGTCGATTGATTAATGATTTAATCCGATGCTGTGAATTGATGTGGTTTCTATATATCTGATATATATTGACTCGTAGGAATGGAACTAAGGCCAAGATAAGTCATCTGACTCGTGTTGTGCTTAGGCAGCCTAAGGTATATTGGCTTCCTAATCGGGTCTTAGGGGGTAGAACTTGCTGAGATGTAGTCTCATCCCGGTTGTGGGACATCATTTCAGATCTCTAGATGGCTACTCCTGAATTTTTGGGACGGCCCAAGAAGATCATAGAGCAAACCTCTTACTTTCCATTTTATGAGTGCCCTAGGGATTGAACCTATAAGCTAGTGAGGTCTATAGTTTGGGTTGATGCGAGTCTCGTCCACAAGGTGCCCCATCGATATAGATCGTGGTATTGCCAAGCTCAAGATGGCTAGAGAGAGGGTCTTCTACCGGAGTTTGAGATACCTTTGTGTGTTTTGGAGGCCGCCTTTGGAAAAGGCAACGCAAATCCCCCTCTGGGCCCGGTCGTAGATATAGCAGACTTGGATTTTGAAGATCTTAAAAGTCCGGTATAGTCTGCTGAAAACTCCAGTTGGAGTGTGAATGATGATGAAGAGGAGGATGAGAACCCGTAGTTGGTGGAACCCCCACCCTTGCTTGTAGACTTTGTTTTTGAACTTGTCTAAGTTGAATCCGACTTAATAGTTCACCTTATATGCATGTGCACTGGTTTGCAATGTATATAAGCGTGGTTGTTTTTTTTTTTAAAGTTCGGAATTTAGTCATACTTTCCTATCCCATTGCTTTATTGTCTAGAGATTATTTTATCTACTTCTGCATGCGTATGAAAAAGAAAGGGTTGGAGATGCGTCCTAGGACGTCGCTATTAATCGACCAAGATGAGGGATGAGTGCGTGCTCGAGAATCGAGGCGTGACAGCTGAGCTGGCCTCACCTATATGACGTTCGTCGTTGCTCGCCACAAGTGAGATCTAGTTGGGTGAGGGTGAGCCCTAGCAAAGCTCCCCTTGCCCAACTTGGATTTGGCAAGGCTGCCCTAGCCTAGTCTTAAGCCAAGTTTGGCCCCTTGCTAGGCCTCGCCTGTGGGAGGACATCGGCCATCACCTTGCCCAAAAAATAATAAAAATTATTAAAAATTATTAAAATTATCTATGTCAGCGTTGGTTATACCATGTAGGCTGGCTGTCATCCACCTAGTAATATTTTGCCAAAACTAACTAAGAGAACTAAATTGGTACTAGGTCAAAAGGTTTAAGATTAAATTAACACTATTAAAAGATTTATGATTAAATTGACATCGATGTAATAAGCTTAGGATTTTTTGACATTTTTCTCATTACCAAAATGACAAAGTCACCCCAATCATTTAGTTACAATCTAAATTGGTGCCGCAAATTTATTCTTTCCATCTTTTCTTTGTTTTTCTATTTCTACGTAATATGCACATGCATTAATTAAGAATTTCACATGTACTATTTTTTCCCCTCTCATGGGCACCGTGTTTTTTATTTTATTGTTAGATTTTACTTCTATAAAAATTAGTTTTGTCGAAAAGAAAAATTTTCAAGAAACTTAATTCTTTTTTTTGTTGTTGAGCAAACTTATAGATCAATTGTCAAGTAAAATCTAGAAAAACTTTAAGATAAATAATTTTTAACGCAATTACTTGTTTATAAACTTTCGCTTTACTATGCATACCACCAAAAAACCTTTTCTTATCGGTTGTTTTTTATATACAGATATATCTAACGAGATGATGAGATAAAACAATAAAAACCCCTCTTTAATTATTTTCCAAAATAAAATCACAATTATATTTTCCAAAGTTAAACTTTAAAAGATGAAATTCAATTATATCAAACATTGCATAAAATAAGATTCTTTTAATGCTTGTGAAATCTCATTATTTTGGAAAGACAAAAATGAATATCATACATATTATGTGGTGATTATGTGGAACATGCTATATTGTTGAGGTGCGTTAAATTAATGAAATAAGTAAGTTATATTAATGAAAGAAGTTGTCGGGTAGGTAAGCATAACAACTTAGATTTACTACAATAACTTAACGTATCTTTAGTAAGTATTTTATGCTTTTAGTTCCAATGTTAAGATGCACTGTTAGTTGCTCAATTTGATCTAGTGCATGCTTATGAGATACTTAGAAAGGAAAATGGTAAGTGGTTGTGGTATCGGAGGAGTTTAATTATTAGTTATGCATGTAAGGTTATATAAAACGATAAAATGTGGTATGTTTAAATGATGCATTAGTATGATGATATGAGGTGCAAGTTTGACATGGTTGTATGTGACACACATTATGGTATATTGCATGAACATACACACTATTGCATTGATAAATATGAAAGATAAGAAATGGACCTGAGTCTGAGTATGCTTGTGTGATTACCTAAATACCTTGATGTGTTTACGTGGGGTAATGGTTTTGTCCCGGTGCGTTCGCGCGAGACAATACTCGATTAAGTTTGGATGCCCCCAAGTCAACAAGATACCATTCATGGATGGATTTCAAAATGAAGCTCATTAATGGAATGTCGTCTTGATGTGTTTATGCAGAATGTTGCTCTGCTCGATGGGGCGAGACAATATCTGGTTATGCTGGAACACCATCGACCTTTGGGTTGGTTGTGGCCCTGAGTGGTCATAATAATTTGGACTTATATGTATGCCACATGTATGAGAATGATATGTAATTATGTTTGGATTATTGCATGGCATAAGTGCATGACTATAATATGTTGCACGTCCTTATGTTTGGTTCATGAGTATGTAAATTGTTCAAAGAATTGCTTACATACTTTTACCGATGGCTTTAAGGAGGTGAGATAACCGTGTTAATAGTTAGGGCAAAGCAAGGGCTTTGCTATTGATCTGCCATCAATAGATAACTTGAATGTTTAGGCTGATTCCGAGATGAACCACCTCCCTATGCGAGGATTAGAAAGTTCAATCATTGAGTTTTATCTCATTGTTGTTTTTTAAATGTTTATAGTACCTAATAATGTTTGAACCCTTCCATCAAGTCAAGTTCGGGCTCCTGTCAAACATAGCTAGAAGGTCACCGATTTTCCAATTGAGGGGACTAGCACTTGATATGAGTGCTACGTTACCACGATATGGGTAGATGAGGGACTTCGAACTTGGTGGCTCACCACTTTATTGCATGGTATTTTTGGGTTGGGGACAACGTCCATGGTCCCATTCATGGTTTCGATGGACTTCTAGGTGTAGGATTTGAAGGTATTAACTAGGATGTCATGGATTTGGATGTGCCTAACGGGGCTATGTCTAATCTAGAGATCGACCTTAACATGATTGTCGAGTCGAAGTTCTGGTACATGGAGCCCATAGAGAGCTAGGTGATAGTGGGGTTAATATCACTTTTTAGAGCCGTTCTCGTAGTACTGGAGGTGTTAGGTTTATCCCGAGACCCTTTTTAAAGAAGGTCGTAGCCATGCTTTTGGGTTGATTTGATGTGGCGAAGCGAGTGACGTTTGAGCTTGTGTGTTGAGTTATGTGAATATGGTTTGTATGATGTAATGACTTTATGATGCATATGTATAAATGTGTGTGTGTGTGTGTGTGTGTGTGTGATTTAAACTATCCCTATTTGTTTGTTGGGTGATTTATTTATGCTTCTATTTGTGTATTTAATTGATTACATGAATGGGCCAACAATGTCTCTTGAGACGTCACAAACAAATGGCCTAAGTGAAAGACAATAGTAAGGGATGGCGCGCGTCCGAAGCAATCGTTGGTTGCAAACAACATATTCTAGTGAAATCCTCAACTAATCATTCCGCTATTGTCTTTCACGGAATTTGTCTAAATTAGATCAAGCATATTTCTCCCATTAGGTAAAAAGTAATTTTGTAAGTCTAGCTCATGCCAAGAGCCTAACTTCTTTGGAAGGATGTCGAAATGTTGTTATCATTAGCACCTACAGGTCCACAAGTCCGGATCGTTGTGATGACTTCCCCTCTTTGCAACATCTTGAATGGTGCCAAGGTTGATGTACCTTCGTCTAGGGTACCAAAAGTTATGTGAATATCTGTTAATGGAGGAACATACCTAGAGGATGTAACAATTAGTTCAATTTGGAGTTGAGTTGATATGTTTAATACTTCATGTTGCCCTTGTGCACACTCATGATAGGTGTTGATGATTAATAGTTTAACCATGTCAACTATGTGTAGCATAATCAACAAACTCATTTTCACTTTCTTCCAGCATTCTTCTTATGGATAACAACATTACAAGGTTGGCTCCAACTGTCTCATTTGCTCATCTATGAGTTCTCTAGGAAGATCACCATCTTCGCCTTGAACTTGATTTTGGGAGGGAGGTTGTACTAATGATGATTTAACGTGTCAAATATCTTCACATATGAGTGGTAATAATTCATCAGCAATGTTGTCGAAATTGGACCAACTTCTAGTCTATGGCATAGCATCCTCTCAAATTAACACAACAGGTCCTAGCGGGCATGCCAGAAAGGTGTTTCACTAATTTTATTCCCGCAATAAAATATCTTTTACCAAAAATTGTTCTTTGGCTTTTATTTAGGAGGGACAAAGATTATGTGCTAATTTCGAACAAAGGATATCAAATACAATGTGAATACTAAATTTCCAACTTCAAACAACACTGTGCAATAATGGGCCAAATCAAAACCCAATCTAATGATGGACTTACTAACTTTGAGGCCGAATTCAAATTATGTCAAAATTTATTCAATGACACAGTTTAATGATAATTAGATGCAATGTTGGAATCTAATCAATGACAATGCACAAGGATAAAGGACATAATGTTGGGATCTAATTGACAACGCTGCACTAGGGTAAAAGACACAACCTTGGAATTCAATCAACGATACTACGCTAAGGTATAAATACTTGCCGAAACCTAATCAACAATTGGTATCTGAGAACCACAGCTATGAATATTAAAGTGCAATGCAGATAAGATAAAGGAATACTATTTTGATTGATTTGTTGTGGGGGGGGGGGGGTGGGTTTTTGTTGGATGACTAGTGGTATTTATAGAGAAGCTTGGTAACCACTAGGTAGTTATATGTCTTTTAGTGACCGTTTTTGACCTTATCCACATTCTCTTTTCTTCACGAGTCGCTTGCCCATTTTCCTTTATAACCACCTTGATAATGCTATGATGATTCCTTGTTTATTGACAATGGTTTCATGGTTGGGTCTCCAAATGACAACTACTTCTTAATTGCATGTACCATTGGTGCTCTTTTGAATCAATACTTCAAACATTTTCATTTAAAAATTTGCTACTAAAGCCACTTAAGTCGCCACTAGATATTCGTCATTGTATTTTAACAACTGAACATGCGGCAGTCTCCTCCCTTGCCATCAATTATCGAATTTTAATCCTCATGCTTGTTGATAATCAATCAAATGACAATATTTCTCACACATACATGTGACTTCTCCTAACCCATTATTACATCATTCTCTCCTGTGACGAGCACACGATAGGAACAATTTTGAGTGTCAACATAAGGCTACATGAAAAAAGAAAAGGAAAAAGTTTGGGAAATTTTCACTTTGTATTTATGAGCCTCTTTGTCTTTATTGACACGCGATTTTGAGGAAGCAGGCAAAGGAAAAATCGAATGTTGATTTAAATAACAAACTTTTTATTTGATTTATTTATTGATATTTGTTAAGTATTTATTGATATTGAAAAATCCAATAAAGGGGTTTTAGAGCGACGGGGCCCATTTATGAAGAGAAGTGAAGCCAAGGATAAGAGAATTTGGCATGTGAAAAAATACATAATCAGTTAGGCATACGGGCCCACTCCATATGAATTAATTTGAGTTAACCCCATCATGACCCATTTTATCATGCCTTATTTTTCCAATAACCCATTTCGACCTGCTTTTTTGCTAAATGGGTTACCCATTCTAGTAAGGGCCTGTTATATATGAGGTGCAAAATAAATTTGTAACAAATCTTGCCAGCTCTACCTGCGTGGCGTTTGAATGGGAGTTTTCTGTTTCGCATTATGCTTTTCCCTCTTTTAAACGTACTTAGTATGCGTTGACATTAAATTTCCTATACTTATTATGCTTTTCCAATGTGAGCGTTTCACTGCGTTGTGGCTATGCAACGAAGTGTTGTAACCAGTGCATCTGGAAAAAAGGAGTGGCATTTGCGATTAAATTGGCCGTGTATAACTAATAGATTGTGAAAGTCCAATATTTATGATTAGGAGAAATAAAGTTGACCCTAGTCCAGCAGCAGTGTTTCTTAAAAAGCGATTTTAAACTTTGATCACATCACAACTGTAGCATATTGGCACGGGCATCAACATGGCATAGCCATCTGTCATAGTGTTCGGTTGCTTAAATTCTGAAGAACTGACCGAAGAGCTCTCAAGTCGTCCGATATATGACGTGCGTCGGTTATCAATTTTATATGCGATAAGGATCTTCAAGCGCTGGACTTCTTGTTCAATATCAAGTCCAAGTCTTTCACCCGGAAAAATCCATCAATGGTTTCATAAATAAGATTAAGAACATCTATTCATACAAGTATAATCAGCTTATTTCATAATTGATGCGACTAGTTACATCACCTTCCAACATTGCTACACTTATTCCCGGGAAAAAAAAGTTCCTTCCAGTTGAGACCCAACAAAGCATGCGCCCAAAGCAAATGGCAATCGTTCCCAAGGAAAAGAATCGACTGAGACAACAACCATCCTTGCCCAATCCAAGAGCCTGTCTCATAAGAAAAGCTTTCTGAATTCTCCTGCTTCCTGGGCCATCTCCTCAAAGCTCTTGTCTGAATCGACTGAGACAGCAACCATCCTGCCCAATCCAAGAGCCTGTCTCATAGGAAAAGCTTTCTGTACTCCCCTGCTTCCTGGGTCATCTCCTCAAAGCTCCGATCTTTCCTTTCCTCATCTAAGTTAAGATTTTGCTTCAGTTCCTTCTCCTTCTCATCTATCTGTGCGATTAAGGGTTCAATCATATATAATTATGTTTTGAACCGAAAGAAACCAACCAGGTAGATGAGATTTGCACTACTTACGGCATCATAAATCTCATCATTCTCCTTAAAATCACCACCCTTGCGCGGGAGAATATGAATGTGAACATGTGGCACAGTCTGTCCAGCTTGCGGCCCATCCTAGAACAATCAACAATTACCACACAGAACAAACGAACAAAATGTCAAAAAGAACAAGAGGAATTTTAACACAAGACATTCCTTCACAGCAAGAGTTTGAGCCCTGGACCCTAGACCACATCCACTCATGAACAGTCTAACTTCTGATAAGGCTGGATATACAATTTCAAGGAGAAATAGAACTTACAAACCATTCAAAATTCTTTAAGAACCTTTACTGCCACATCGTAAGCTAATGTTAACAGAATTGGGTAAGATTGCATTGATGTCATAAAATTTGATGATTTGACAATCAGGTGACAAAATTTTTGTTCTAGTCTCTCAATACACAAAACTTCCATTTTATTGAAGAATGCATTTTGACCAGAATCTGGCAAATTTGCCCGTGAAATGCTGACAAGGTGCCCATGTAATTGTCACAATGATGTGCCCACAAAACTGACCACCTGTCCACCAAGTTAGCAATTTACCAGTAATTGGCTAGATTCCTATTGAAATGCATCAATTGCAAAAATATTGCAACTTTTGAAACCGTAGTTTAGTTACATTATAGCAAAATCCACTAAACTTCAATGACCACAGATGAAATTTTTACTAACAAATTGCAAGATATAACTCTTATCATTTCGAATATCCCCTTCATGTTATTGTAATAGGAAACTGTTAAGGTTCTTTAGTACAAGAAATGAAAGTGGAAGTAATATATACCAGAATCTCGTATTGATCAGCCAACAGATTCAACAGAGGCACAAAGCTATATTTCTTATCAACATATTTTCATTGAACTATTTATTACTACTAATTCACTAATTCATATCATGTGAATTCAGATGCCATAGAAATGAAATCAATTTGGCAAGTCTTACAGAGCACCTAAGGCGGCATAACTAAGGTAGCTGAGGCTTTTACTATTCAATCGATTTAGCAAGTCAACTTTGACCAATTCAATTTCAATGGAGAAGATGAATTACATGCAAGGAAAAAAGAGTTGAGTTCAAAAGTTACAACTATCTTACTTGAATTGTAAAAGTCAGAGATGATGCTTTGTGATAGTGTTCCAACTGACCACCAACTTTCTTTGCAGTAAGCCATAGATCAATAGTCTCGTCAGCACTAAGATCAACAAAGCGCTTTACTTCACGCCTTGGGCAGATGAGCACATGTACATGATGTCAAGGGAAACATTTGCGCATCATAAATGCCTTAACTCATGTAAAACCAAATTTGAGTTTGAGCCTTTCTAGATGGCCAAGGAAGATTGATTTGGAGATAACTAATTACCATGTGGCTCAATACTTTATTTTGGTCACCAACAGAGATAGATATACATAAAAGCATGCCTCCAACAGCTGTACAGAAATTTTCTATGAAATTTATAACAAAGTTCATTGTGCAATAGGACACGACTCTGACAGCTGAACACATGAGATTTGAAGGTGCTCTCAGAAAGAAGTGTCAAACTAATGCCACTCTAATGCATTGCAATTTGAGGTCTGAAGGTGCTCTCAAAAAACAGTGTGAAACTAATGTTATTGTCATTCTTAACTACCACTATTTCTTATGCACTGAATGTCCAAACTAGGGAAGCTGTCCATACGAAAAGTAAGAAATTACAGGGGTACACCACTGAATGATAGATCAAGTTGGGACTTAGACAAGCTGAACAGGGTTTTCTTTTCTTCTCTCTCTCTCTCTCTCTCTCTTTTTAACTTAAAGAGACCAACTTAAATGTGGCCGAAGCAATGATGAAAAATATAAAGACGATCACTCTCACCGGATCCTCATGTTCAATGGATCCAACTACACAAAGGATAGTACAGGGAGATGTAAATCCCTTCTGAGGTGGGTTGCTTTCTCAGTGATAGGCTAGGTGGCACATTTGACTTCATGGTTTCACACGAAATATCTAACCACTCAATACCTTCATCTAAGATGAAGCAACAAATGTTTTGGCATTCTCTCACAATTTATGCACAAAGAAGGTCTTCAGCCCCATCATGCTGTCCTAAACACTTACCCCATCAATGAAAACAAAAGCGCTATCATCAAATTTAATTACGTGCAAAGGATATGACCTGCAAGGTAATAAACCCAAATCAAAACCAAACACATTAAGCATAGTATCCAGAAGCAGAACAGAGAACTACAAATGAAGAGATTAAACCTGCACGACAAATAAATTTCTAGACTTTGTAAATGCAACTGTGGAGGATAATGCTTGTTCAGTTGACCACATAACAACATTTCTTACAGTCCATTCGATATCAAGCTTGAACTGCTGGCTGGGGGTTCTGTTGAAATTTTTTCTGATTCAAGCTAAATGCATCGCGCGCTTCCTACTTTAAATACCATCCGATGCATAGGATCTCCTTTTTCATGCCAACTGAAACTGAGAGGACAATTTCCTTTCCTACGAACTAAAATCTACTACACCCGCCAATTATGTTAAACACATTCGCGTTTTTCAGGCATTTTCAATATTGTCCAGTCAAAATTGTGTGCACACAGAGAGAGAAAGAGAGAGAGAGAGAGAGAGAGGACCAGGAATGACGGGACGCAAATTGACCATGGCATAGGATAGAGAGGTGGCGTAGAACACTTCCGCAGGGTCGATCTTGTAAGGTCCAAAAGCGAAAGGCTGCTCCGATGCCATCTACATCAATTCAGAGCACGTCAAGGGGGGGCTGATTTCCAACAGATTTCGATCTCGGACTTCGCTTAACAAACACAGTTTCATCAAACGAGAGAGCGAACGGAACAGCGCGAAAGATCACGCGCCGTACCTTCGGCTTGAACGTGGCGAATCCCCGAAGCCCCGCCGATCGACGGCCGGGGATGAGCAGCAACCTGGAACCGGCTGAGAGCAGAGACTGGGCCGGCTTCATCAAACGAGAACAAGCGCAAACAATCAAACCGTCAAACCCCCGAATTCAAAAGGTTTTGGCGACCCCCAGAAGAGGGCAGGAAGATGACCAGACCAAAGACCGGAAAGTGTGGAAGAGAAGAAGGTGGGGGGAAGAAGAACTTACAGGTGAACCGAGAAGAAGAAGATTAGGGTTTTGACATAAATGTGATGATGCCTATGACCCCAGGACGACAAGCGGTGGAGCAGAGGATGCTCGTGAAGGACGGTTAGGCCAGAGAGAGAGCTCTAAGACCTTGACTTAAAAGATGGAGTCATAAGGGTTCGGTAAACAAAATCCATATGGTCCACCAATCAACTACGAATTTTAGTGTTTTTATTAAGTGATTGTTTTTAATTGCAATCATCAAATTAGATTTCAACTTCCGATCGATATTTTGAAAAATAAAAGTTGATGGCCTTCAACATTGACGGAATATTGGGTTGTGTGTTTCGCTGTGTTTGTCTTGTGATAAGATTCATGTCATAATCTTGCGACCACGCCCAAAAAGCTTAATGTCCGTTGATTGTCATCTCAACATTTTGATTACTTTTTATTGAGTTTAAATTTCATAGCTTATCCAATTAAGCTAAAACTGATTAATTAAATTTAAAATAAGATAGATTGATTACAAAATCAAAATGATTTTAATTAATTTCATTCAAACAGTTGTAATTCATTGAATGAAAAAATATCATTAGATGAGAATTCAAATTAATGTAAAACTAGACAAATTGCTATCACAAAGCCAAAGCAATTATTCAAATGTGTTTTAAATGTTTGGTAGAGAGAAATCTTCTTGAATTCCGCTTTGCCAAAAGTACTTACATTTAATTAAGCAATGAGTAAAGACGTAAGCGTATGTCTCGGCTTTCTTCAGTGAACTTCAATGACTACAACCACATACAAGGAAGACAAAATTATGTCGTTAGAAAAGCATTCATTTACAATGAATACAAAAACAAATATTATCAAATGAATGAGGCACACTTCACTCATTCAAATGTTTCTTTTTTGAAGTTTCACTCGCACATGTCACAAAATAAGATAATTGATAGGAAACTGTTGCCCCAAATATGTAAATTATGCACCAAATGAATCAAATATTTTCGTCTGATATGAGTTAAGCAAATTTATCAAATATGTGATATGCATAAAAATGAAAGAGTATGGATAGTGAAATGCCGAGCAAAATGAAAAATAGCCGTTTGCCCTAATAATCCTCCAAGATAGGAAATCTGTTCCTATTTCTACTTCTATTTTCTAGCTGTCCTAGCCCTATTTATATGTTATGTTCTTTGTAAGCATGATAAGCAATAAAAAAAAAAAACAGAAGAAACCACTTTTATTCTTTGAAATCTGCAGATACAGCGGTCAATACCCATTGGGACACTTGATGCGACTTTTACAACCTAAGAAACACCGACACTCTTTGGAAGCCTTCGTGTCATGTCTGACATGCTCCGACATGTGTCCGACACTCCGACACGCTCCGACATGAGGTCAACGAGTGTCAAAAAATCCGACACGTGGTTAACTCTTCTTGACACTCTCCGACATACAAGTCTGAAATTCCGACACGCGACTCCAACATGCACGGGGTCAATTTTAAAAAATTTCAATATTCGAGAGGTCAAAATATAAATATATGAAAAAATAATGAAAATAACAAAAATAAAGGGGAAAGAAGAAATTTTTCACTCTCAAGTTTATCACTTATAAGTTTTGACATTCCCATGAGTGATGATGGAACACCTCTCTTCTCGCCAGCATTGCTCCATTGCCCCCATTAGGGGTGAGCGTGGTTCCGGGTAGAACCGGGAACCGGAACCGAACCGGAGGAGGTTCCGGTTCGGTTCCCGGTTCTAAAGGAACCGGTTCCGGTTCCCGGTTCTCTTTTTCCGGGAACCGGCGGTTCCGGTTCCCATAGGAACCGGAACCTGAGGAACCGGAACCGGCAAAGTTACAAAATAACAAACCCTAATTATTTCCATGCGATTCCCCCCCTTCCGTTCAACTTTCCCCCTTCCCCTTTCTTTTTCCCTCTCTCTTTTCTCCACCTTTTCCTCCTCACGTCACTTCCTGCCCCCCACTTTTTTCTTTTTTTTTCTCTCTCTCTCTCTCTCTTCTCTTTCCCCCTCTCTCGACCGAACCCCCCACCTCTTCTTCTTCTTCTTCTTCCTTCCTCTCGCCGATTGCTGCTTCACCCACCACCACACCACCGCCCCACGCCCTACTCACCACCACCTCTTGGCCACCAAACCCCCACCACCCACTGCTCGTCCAACAAGCCGTCTCTCCGTTGAGCCCGACGAGCTGTCTTGCCGTCCGCGCCACCGTGAGGCACCGCCGCTGTCCCCAAGCCACCATCACCACCTCTTGCTGCCGCTTGCTCGGCCGTCCGAGCCATCGTTGCTCCGAACCGTCACCACCTCCGCCCGAGCTGAGCTCTTCCCCCCTTGGCCATGGGTTGAGCCGCGGCTGCCGCCGTCTTCAGTGCGCCGTTCATGCCGCCGTTGGTGCCGTGAGTCTCGTGCCTTCGTCGCCGTCGCGCCACCGTCGCCGCGTGCTCGCCGTCGCTAGATCAAGAAGAAGCTGGTGAAGAAGAACCGGAACCGAACAGGCCCATCCCTCACTGGATTCGCATGCGATCCGACAACACTTTCCTTCACGTTTTGTCCAAAAAAAGCCGTCTTTTTATTTTATTTTATTTTTTTGTGGCCTAATTTTTGTTGCCGAAATCGTTCAGGTACAACGTGAAGCGTAGGCACTGGCGACGCACCAAGCTAGGGTTCTGAGGTGTTTTCATGGGAGGAGTTGCTTTTGCTTTGGGTTAGAGCTTTTTAGTTGTTGCGAAAGAGACCTTGATGCTTTTCTGATTATTGCTTTTAAGCGAATTGAAGACTTTTAAGGAAGCAAATACCTGCTTAGATACATTGCTGCTTTGTTACTCTCGAGCACAAGCATTTTTTATATCCGATGATCTGCAAATTGTGGTAGTTGCTGTTGCTTCATGTTGTTTTGATAGTATCAGAGATGGGATTTTAGTGAATTTTAATGTTGCTTCAATTTTATGTCTTGTTAAGCTTGTCGCTGTTACAACACATTGTGTTCAACGTTCAGTGCCTTTGATCGGTTCCTGTTCAGTGCTTGTTCTCATAATGTGGTAGTGATTATTAGTGGTCGTCCTTCCAGACATTGGGAAGCTTTTAGTTGTGTCAATTCTGAGGAATTTCAACTTATGTGGTATTGGTTTGCTATCTGCAATGTCTAAATAAGAGTAACATCAGTTTATTGGGCATCTTCAATAGCTTCAAGTCGGTTTAGCATGTGAAGTGTGTTCTAGCATCAGGTTGCAGGATTCATGGCTATGTCGTTATTATTGCTGCATTATTTTCCATTTTTTTATCTAAAAATGAAAAAAAAAATAAAGAACCTGTTGGAACCTGTTGGAACCTGTTGGAATCTGGAACCGACCCTGGAACCTGTGACAGGGTAGGTTCCAGGTTCTTGGTTTTGACGGGTAGGTTCCAGGTTCCAAAAAATGAGGAACCTGTACCCGAGGGTAGGTTCCAGGTTCCAAGCGGAACCTGTAAGGAACCGGGAACCGCTCACCCCTAGCCCCCATAGAGTTAAAGTTGTTATTTTTTTTTTTCTGCTTCTTTCCACCTTTGGTAGGTATCACTTGTGAGTTATCTCTTTTAGTCACATTTTCCATAGCGAATTTAGTTATTTTGGTCATACTTTGAGAGTTCTTATCCTGGATTTTCATTTTTTGCAAACCGTGTTTTGTAGAGGAGCTCAGGCTAATCCATATTATGAACTTTGAACTTGGTGTAGAACTATAAGAAATCTCATTAATTTCCGACAAATGTAAGAAAACGGGACATATTCCTTCACATTTACTCTTTTGTGTTGGCAAATTTTGAATTTCTCATTCAATCTCTGTCAAATTAAAACAATAAAAAATATTAACAAATTTTGAATTAATATTTTTAGTATAAATTAATTATATGCTCTTTTTTATTATTTATTTATTTATTTTTGCATTTATATATAAAAGTTTATATTTAATATATAACGTGTTGGAATGTAACGGAATTCTTTATTTTTGAGAAATAATGTGTCGGCGTGTTGTGTCGTGTCGTGTGTCGCGTGTCGTGTGTCCGTGTTAGTGTTACATAGCTTATAACTATTGCTCTAAATCTTATTTTTGTTTTAACTTTCGGGGCTCTAGCAACTAGAGAAAAGCTACTGACGGACAGGTAGCTTTTGATTGTTTATTTTCCTTTTGGCCATAGATAGTTTAGATTAGATTGGGGAGTGAACTGTTATTTACTTTTTTATGCTGATTCCTAAACTTTTGAACCATCTTGAATTTCCGCCTCCCTCCTTTTCCAATAAGTACCTTGCAGAATTTTCTTTTCAGCAGCGATAATTTGTTATAATGCCTTTGCATTACCTTAGCCTTGGATTTTGGACATTCTATCATCTTTGTTAGATATATGCAGCACATTTGCAGTTGTTTAAGCTCTTATATAATTTGTTTACTCAGGCTGCTTACAACTACAATTACTTCGCCTCTCCCTGCAATCTTGTAAATAGGAATTATCCTTTCGAGTGTGGGTGCAGCTCTCCGGAGCCTCACAGGTGCACCTTGCCTTCTCGCAGCAATAGTAAATGATAATATACTGCCTATTCTCAATTACTTCAAGGTTGCAGAAGGGAGTGAACCTCACATTGCTACACTTTTTACCGCATTCCTCTGTATAGGATGTGCCAGAATGGGAATCTGGATCTGATCACACCAACTATAACCATGGTTTTCCTACTATGCTATGCGGGGGTGAACCTATTTTGCTTCCTCCTTGATCTTCTAGATGCAGCAAGTGGGCATCCACGGTGGAAGTTTTCACCTTTGGAGCCTCTCTTTGCTTGGAGCTTTACTCTTCATTGGCATGCCTCAGTCCCACTAAGGAGTTATTGGTTATTCAAATCCATTCAGTTTGACTATTGGGCCAGAGGCCAGTAATCCTGGATGTCTTTTTAGATGTTTGTTTAATATGGCTCTTGAAGCGGGAATCATTAAATGTTTCTTAATGACCCCACTTGAAGGCGTTTCAGAATTTATGAAAGTTGACACTATGGTTGGGAACGATGCCCTCTTCTTGTTTCTTTTTTTGTCTTTAGGTTTTGCATTTGAAATGTCTGATCTTACTGATCACACGGTGGATCACTACTTTATAGTGGTGCATTAGTGTGAACTACCGTTATAATTCACATACCTGTTTATCTGTTCTTTGGTGCCTGTGTTTGTTTGTGGGTCTTCCCACATTGTATTCTTTTTGTTCTTTTGTTATCTGCGCAGTGATCATGTTCTTGATGTCATGGTCATTTACTGTTAGTTCTCTGGCCCTTACAAGCCTCAGATATTACTATGTGAGCATTAAAGGAATTGCTGGGGACAGGGGCGTTGGTTTCAAAAGAACTTATTTCCGACTTGCTTTTCGCAGTCTTCGATCATTAGGAGGTATGTACCACTATGCTAATAAAGAAGTGGGCTTACAGCAATTCCTTCATCAGTTTTGTCATTGTCGGACTTGACCTTAAGCAACTGTGCCATGCTTCATCATTATAGCCTGGAATGATTTGCTCATCATCTCTTTTGATTTGTTGTGGCATTTGTCAATGATTAAGATGTCCGATTGACATCACTGACAGAGTTCCTCTTAGTGCGTGACTCGGGCTTCACTTCTTCTAGGAGTCGGTGGAATCAATTTGCACTTGGTAGTCTTGTATGTTCATAATATCTTGAAAAGGTAGGTGGTTTTAATAAGTTTTCTGAAATATATTCTGGTAAAGTTGAAGGGTGCATTCGGTTGGACTTTTGAGGAAAGTTTTTGAGAAAATGCAAACGATTTAAGTTAAAAGAGTTTTCTAAAATGCAAAGTACTTTTGGTAAATTAAAGTTTGTAAGTCTATTGGGAAGTACTTTTAAGCAAAATAGTATTTGGAGAAATTTATATTTACAAATGACTTTTGTGATTTAAAAAAAAAATAAAATTGGTTGGCAAAGGATAGGCGGCGTTGGTGGTGCTCGAAATGTGTTGCCAGCGGTCGACCTATTAAATTACTAGATTCCAGGCAACTGCTAGGACAACATCTTCTCCTCTTCTTCATCTTGACCACCATCATCTTCGCCTCCATCTTAATCTCTCTTCTCTAGGACCATGAAGAAGCAGAAGCCTCAACGGTCCCGATGCCGGAGGCTCTACCCTCTTCAACCTCCTGTCCTAGGAGATCGTCCTCCTTATCCTCAACTTCCTTGATCGGGACCTACTTGACTGCAAATCCTCCCTCATCTGCTGCTCCTTCCACGCCGATGAGTTCGGCCACTGCAAGTTCCTCCGCCCCCTCCGCACTGAGCACCTCCCTACCACCCTCACTCTCTACCCCAACGATGCTGCCCTCAACGTATCCCTCTGCCCTCACGTCACCGACACCTCCCTCACCGTCGTCATCATCGTGACTGAACCAAACCGAACTGTTAAGAAAAACTTATGAACCGAACTGAATGAGACCTGAACCCAACTAAAATTTCACTTCGGTTCGATTTTTGATTTTTGATTTTCAGTTTTTAGTTTTCGGTTTTTGCATTTGTTTTTTTTTTCATTTTTTCTATTGTATATATTTTTCGTTTCCAAAAAATAAGCTCTTATCGGTTTGTTGGTTCGGTTCAATTCGATTAACCGATAAAAACCGAACTGCTAAATTTTTTTTTTTTTGGTTTTTAATGAGAACCAAACTGAAAAAATCGAATTTTTCGGTTCGGTTCGGTTCAGTTTAGTTTTTGGTTGGGTTTTAGACACCCCTACTTGCAAGGACACCCTCTGCTCCCTCACCCTCTACATCACCGATTCTTCACTGCCGCTGAGTTGATCTGAGTCACACCAAACCTAGATTTGGTCATCGCAAATCCAAATCTAGGTCACTGCGACTCAGATTTGGGCCGCTGCTACTCGTGAGGGTCGCACGACCCAGATTGGTGAGGATCTAGGTCACAGTCACTCAGATCTAAGTCACAACGACCTAAATCAGCGGCCCCTTGTCGTGGTCGCACGACAACTCAAATCTGGGTTGCCGTGACTTGTGACTCACGAAACCATGTTAAGGATTTCCAAGGGGCTTTTAGCTTCTAAAGCCCCTTAAGGAAATACTGGACTATTTAGTAGCCATTTTGAAGCATCTTTCAAGTGAAATCAGCATTGGGAAAGTTGAAAATCCAATGCTAGTAGAGACTAGCTTTGAGCTTTTAACATTTAGCCAAATGTTGAAACTTATTTTTTTATTCCAAAACTATCCTCACTCATTCTTCAATTTTTTTTTTATTTTACACTCTTTATCATTTTTTAAAATACCAAAATAATGCTAAAAAAAAAAGCAAATATATATAAATGCTAAAAAAATTAAATATATTTGGTCTTTCAAAAAATTTATTTATATATTTGATTTTTTAGCATATATATTTGATTTTTTTAGTATTATTGTCAAAATTTATATTTAAAAAGTTGCATACATTACTTTTATTCAATTTTAAACAAATAAAAATTAAAAAATTTAGAACTAGGATTTTTTTTAAATTTTTTTAAATTATATATATATATGTATTTAATTTTTTTAGCATTATTATGAAAATTTATATTTAAAAAAGTTACATACATCATTTTTTTTTCAATTTTAAGCAAATAAAAATTAAAAAATTCTGATGAAGGGTTTGATCTTTTAAAAAAAAATTATATATGTGTTCGATTTTTTTAGTATTATTATCAAAATTTATATTTAAAAAGTTGCTAACATTATTTTTTTCAATTTTAAACAAATTTAAAAAAAAAAACTAATATTAATCACCCAAAGAGCTTTTCAAATGTATTTTCTACCAAACGGCATTTCTCTCAAAGTTGCTTCTCAAAACATTTATCAAACGGCCTTTACATTTGCCTAAAGTCTTTTACGCTAAACCGCTTTGTATTTTCCCAATGAGCGTCCGGGGGAGGCCTTAGTGAGGCTTGCCTAGCCATTGGCAAAGCTCAACCTAGCCCGATCTGGCGAGGCTTGCCTGGCCACTGGCGAGCTTGTCGGACCTCACCTTGGCTAGGCGAGCCTCCGATGAGCTCGCTAGACCGATCGTCGGCAACCAGTGGCGGTGGGCGGTAGATGGCAGATAGTAGTAGATGGCAACAGTGACAGCAGTTGAAGAAGAAGAAAGAGGGAAGAAGAATAAGAAAAAAGAAAAGAAAAGAGAGAAAATATGTGCTTGATTCTAGAATTGTTTTCGAAAATAAAGAATCAACTTTTTTTTTTATTTCTCGATTCTATTTCAAATCTACTTAAAGGGAAAGAAAAAAATAGAATTTTTTTTTCCGGAAACAAAATTTTTACAAAACACATTTCTATTCCAAATCTACTCCTGGGAACAAAAAAATAGAAATTTTCACTGTTTGGCAAGTTAACAAACAAACCCTTAAAATACTTAGAAATTATTCATGAATAGAATAAAAAAGAATCATTTCTAATTATTGTTTTCGGAAATAAAAGCGTTATCAAACACACCCTTAATATATACATTAAACAAAAAGATGTTTATTAGATGGCTATCTAAAAAAAGTATCAATCAAAGATATTCATAATTAAATGGTAATATACATGTAATTTTGAGAGATAGCTACAAGTTTTGTTAATTAATGAGGATAGATTGACACTTTCAATTAGTTTGAACTGTTACAAGAGCAATCGCTACCTTGAAGAAGCATTTTGTTACTGGTGCAATTTCTAATGAATCCGTTCAGAATTAAACTGAAATTTTGTATTGGTAGAGAAAGTTAAGTCATTATAGGTTCTGTGCCGTACACCAAGTTTTTGCCCTTTTTTCTTTTATTTAGCTTTACAACTTTTTTTTTTTTTTGCTTCTATCTACTGATACAGCCTTATTCACTCTATTAAAATTTTCACACGACCTTACTAATGTGTTGTCGAAAATTTGTAGTTCAGTCCAGCAATTTGCAAGGCCGGTCCCATAAGTAATGGAGATTGATGGTTCAAAAGAAAAAAAAAATTCCTACCATTGGATGAATTTAAAAAAGAAATAAACCACATAAGGAAAATTATGGACTACAGTATTACCAATATTACTAATCGTCAAGGAAAATTACGATATACGAGAATTACTAATCGTCAAGGAAAATTACGATATACGAGAATTACTAATTTATGGGGTTTTTAAGTTCCCAAATTACGAAAAATTGTAGAGGCAATTTCCTAAAAAAGGGATATAAAAGGATTTTACCATAAATTCAGATTGTTTACGATTTATGAAAAATTATGATTGTTTGAACGGTCGACCTTGCGAGACATTGAAAGTAAATGACAAAAAAGGGGTGATTTGGACATATGACATGCGTATGTGTTCACGAGAGAAAGGAAGTGAGAAAAATAAAAGTGTCCTCAATATGGAATCATGAACTCTAATACACACGTATTGTTGCTCAAATTTCATATGTAATGACAAGTGTGTCTACAAGTTATTAACACGGTGATGCTTTGGTACTTTAATTCCAATAGCGTTGTACAAAAATTCATGCATATAGAGTTTATATCAATTATCATTTTGATAATTTTTTGCTCTGATGTTATCTTTTTCTACTCTGAAATTTGAAAATTAAGTTTGTAAAAGAGGAACATGAACTAGCAATACATAGCTCTTATTGCTCTGATACATTCAGAGCGAGCTGTACTTGCATTACATGTCTTTTGTCCAAGAAAAGTCATCTATAGGCTTATTTCCATTTTTCTTCAAAAGACGAATATTTACAGTGACTCATCATTTATACTCTGACCATTATTGCTTTATTACTTGCTATAATTCTTGAGAGAACATACATTATTGTTGATGGCTGATTTTTAACCGACACGTCGTTAATAGGTAAAAGCTTGAAATTAGAGTTTTTTGATTGCAACGGAGCCCATTTCTCAAACAAAAAGAGTCATTTAATATATTTTCTTGCATTGGCATCTCATTTTCACTTCATTGCAATCTTGATCTCAAAATGTTTAAAGCGTTGACTTGTAAGTTAACTTTTCTATCAACCTTTGACCAAAAAGTCAATGTCGAGTCATGAATAGCCCCAAAACAATCTCAATTTCAATTATGCATTGTTAATCTTCAAAAAAAAAAAAAAAATCAAAGTTTAAACACTTAATTGACATTTTAGTGACTAACCATTAAAATGTTTCCTTTTGGTCAACACTTCAACTAAAAAATTGAAAAATTCAAAACCCTCAAAACATCTTTTTTTTTTACCTTAATTTGACTTTAGCATAAAAAAATTCATGTAAATCTATCAAGAACATATCTTTATGAATTTTTGGATTTTGATTCAAAATCAGCCAAAAACAAAATTACTTAGTTTCTAGTTCTTTTTTTGTAGAAATTGTTTTACTATATTTGATCTAAAAGTCATTCCGCATCCAATTTTCAAACCAATTTCAAAATTCCGATCTTTAGAAGAAAAAACTTCAATTTTGACCATGATCAGTGGTCCCGACCAAAAGTGAGTCCAATCCCATTAAAGGCAACTTCAATCTAAAATCAATTTTGACAAAATCACCCCCAATTGGATTTGATTTGGTCACTTTAGCCAATGGATGATCAACAAAATCTTCAAGGATTGATCTAATTAGTGCAATTCGATTTGGCCCATTTTAGACTAGAATCCAATTTAAATAATTGAGCTTCAATTTGGCCAATTAAACTTCAATTATATATGTGGGTTTGGTTTTGAGTACATGTCTTTAACGAGGTACATATTTATGTTATCAAGTGATATAGTGAGTTGAAAGGGTCCTTACAAGACCATGTTGTCTTGTTTTCAACTAGAGTAGAGTACATGGCACTAACATTTATAGCAAAATAATGAGGGGATATGGCTAAGAGATTTTCTTTTAGAGTTTGGTTGGAGTAAAAAAGTGTTGACGTATACTGTGACAACCAAGGTGCGCTCCCTTGTAGTCTAGTTTATCATGAACAAATAAACATATGGGACACCAAGTACCAACTCATCCAAGATGTCTTGTCATAAGGTATGATCATAGTGAAGCAGATCACAATAACAGAGAATCCAACAAACATGATAACTAGGCTCGTTCCTTTGGCAAGGCTTGAGCTTTAGTTGACATCTATAGAGAATAAGGGCTTGTTTGTTAAAAAGTATTTCTATTCCTTAGAACAAAGAATTTTGTTCTTTTATTTTGAGGAACAAAAAAAGAACGGAAACGTGTTTGGTAAACCTTTTGTTTATGGGAACAAAAAATCTATTCTTTTGTTCCCGGGAATAGATTTGGAACAAAAACAAGAAGTAGAAAAAATTCTGAGACCAGTCTCAACCTTGGCCGGCGACCAGCCGATGAGGGCAAGCGACCTCACCGGAGCATTGCTGGCCTTCGATGAGGCTGACCTCGCCCAGCCATAGGCGAGGCTTGGCCTCGCCGAGCCACCGCCAGGTTGGCGTCGCCTAGTGGTGACCCGACGAGGTTGAGCCTCGCCGGTGGCTGTGTGAGCTCAACCTCGCTAGATCTAGGCTAGCTCGAGCCTTGCTGGATGATGCGAGGTTGGGCCTCACTAGGCCAGGGTGAGGCCGACCTTGCGCTGCCTAGGCGAGGTCGAGCCTTACCGATGGCCTAGCGAGGCTCCGACGAGCTTGCTAGACCTCATCTAGCCGGTCGACGGCTGCTGCCATGGCCAACGACTAGCCACAAAGGAGGAAGAAGGAAAAAAGAAAAATAAAAAAAAGGAAATATATAATAAAAACATTGAAAAGTTAAAAAGAAATAGTAAAATTATATAAGTTTACCAAACGTATTTCTATTCTTGGAATATAAGTTTTTTGCAGTTACCAAACGCGTTCTTATACTCAGAAATTGTTTCCGGGAATAGAAAAGAAAAAATTATTTATATTCAAAAAAAAAATTGGAACAGAATGATTACCAAACGCATCCTAAGCGTTTGCCAGAGTATTGAGAGGGCTGGCATGGATGATGAATATTATAACTTGGTTACAAACATTAAGTCAAGGTAGAGAATTATGTCTCAAGTTTGAATTGTGGACAAAAACCGACCTTTATGGAGAATTTTGATTTGTTCAAAATTCGGTGCTCCTTTACCATAATCAAATTTGGATTGCATTTTTGGGCAATGAAACTATCCCATACGTATATTAAGGGATTGTTTCACTGTCTTGAGAAATCCACTCTTGGCCCACTTTTGTTGTCAAGAGTGGATTTCTCAAAGGATGTTGCTAAGAGAACGGAGTAAAGGTGCCTTGTGGACCATAAATTCTCATTCAATGGAAATGGGCGACCAGTAAAATAAATTTAGAAAATAAATTTTGATTGGAAAATTCTCAAATATTGAACAATAATTATTTTTTCCATAAAGAAAATGAAAATCCGTATTAGGCCCATTTAATACTTTGAATAACTACTTAAATATAAAACTCAATTATTTTGCAAAGCACTCTTGAAACATTTTCATCAATTCTAGATACAATAAAAGTCAAATTAGCAACCCACACATGTATTTTAATCTAATTTCATGAGATACAAAAGAAGTACCGAACAAGTGAAAATTTTAAAGTTGGCTTAGCATGTGTAAAAGTGGAGTAGTTCAAAAGGAAAAAAAAGCATTGAGGTAAAAATTTTTAATCAAACAAATCCAATATACTTAAAATTTATAGAAAATTAACTTTTTGTTAGTCACGAGATGATCATAATTTTGATTTTTGAGTTAAATTACACCATCATGACTCCAGCAGAATTTATTAATGCTTTAAATTATGTAAATTAGGTATTCGACTCCTTATTTTGATGATTATATTCATTTTTTTCATTGATAAATATTTTCGTTCACGATTACAAGTGTGAAAAATACTTAATCATAGAGGTGTTGTTAATAGAAATCTAACATTTATTTTGTCTTATAATAAAGACGATTAAACCGTTCTCTTTATGAACAATGTAATTATATTTTATGTCGGCGATGTTTTTAATAAGTATCTTTTCTAGTTTCTTTTTGTTTTCCTTTTTTTTTGAGGGGGTCGATGCCTTTTTATTTATGTCCAACGATAGTAAAAGCAGAAGCGAGAAGAATTCGTTGATTCAGTCGCAAGCGTGAATTCAGCTGGTGAAGGGTTCGACTAAAGGTCCTCTCTAGTCGCTCCGGTGACATCATCTTCTCTCTGACCAATCCTTAATCTGGAAAAAGTCGTAAAGTTAATGCTAATTAATTATCTCCAAAAGGGCGTTCTAGAGTCTTCACCTAACCTCTGCCACAACAGTTGTGCTGGCGACTGGGTGCTCAGGTTGTATCTCTTTGGCGGGCAAAGGCCAAAATTTCTTTCTTTTTTTCTTTTTGGATTGTTGAATGCCTAAATTTGTCTGAAACATTCGTTTGAAAATCTCTGTTCTTTGTGGGATTTCATGGTCTTTTTTTTAAAATTATTTTTTATTTATTAAATTTCACTTGGTGGGACCCATCAAATGGGATCCAAAGTTTTTTTCTTTTTTCCAAGGAATCCGGTTTCCTTGAAAACACTTGTGATGGGGGCAACACCTTTACTCTCCAAGCCACAAGTGGATTTCTTTGGATCCTTAAGCCGCAAGTGAATTTCTTCGAAATAAATCGTACAGAGAAGCCTTTTCCTTAATGGGTTAATATCATGAAAATTTTTAAATTAGTACACTTGTGATAAATTTATCATAAATTAATTTTTTAACGACAAAAAAATCCTAAGTCGATACATTTAAGACAAATTTATCATCCATTAATTTATGTTAAATTATATTAATACTAAATAAAAAGAAAAATTGCTACATCTATGACAAGTGGAGGAGAAAATCTTAAACTAATACACCTGTCAATTATTACGCATTATTCAATTTGGTAATTTGATAATAAAATTTAATGAAAACTAACGAATGATAAATTTATCACAAAGTATACCACTTTAGAGTGTTTCCATTATATCAATCCTTTTGTAATAGATGCCACACATAGAAGAAAAAGAACAAATGTTCTTAGTTCTGTTACTATGGTCGTGGGTAGGAGCTTGAACATTTGATGATTTATGTTGTGAGCTCTATATTGAATTAAGTTGTTTATTGGTAAACACTGTGGATTTGAGCTTAATATAGATGTAGAAAACACTTGAATGTGTGAGCAATTATAACATTGATTCTCCGTTCATGGTATATTTGCTAAGGGTAATTGGGTCCAGGGTGGGTAGGGTTTAAACCTAGACCCTATGCTCAATCCTGTTATAACATGTTCCTCTTTTCTGGACCCTATATCCAACCTTGTTTATATTGGACCCTGTACCCAATTCATCCTGTTTTTTCAATCCGGTTCCAGGATCAACCCTGTTTCCACTGGAACCTATTTTGCAATCTCCCGATATCCTATACGACTTTGAATTTTATATTAATATGCAAGAAAATAATGTAATCCTCATAATTTGTATTGAAACATTAAGCATTTGTAATAAATAAATACATAAACTTTTTGACTAAACAAGAAATTAAGGATCCACAAGGCTAATTATAATAAATAAAAATCATAAAGCAAAGAATTAACAACAAACATGGGTCTAATATTCCCACAACTACTACATGAAACTACTCATTTATACAAGCATAACTCCTACAAAAGAGAAATTAGGCGAGCCAATCAATGTGATACACAAGAATTTGATGGCGATGAACACCGTCCATCCATCGGATGATGCGAGAGGGAGCCAATAAGGGAGGGAAGCAAGTGAGGAAGAGGAATGACAAATGAGGAGTGTCATGCATGTTTGAAAGAGCCAAGAGGAAAAACGTCGTGTGAATGCAAGAGTAAGAATAGAAATCGAGGGAAAAAAAAGGTTTTGGACCTCTACTTATAAAACCGGTCCGAGAACCGGTTTCCAAGTAGATAATCACTCGGAACCTATTCCCGGACCGATTTAAACTGGTTCCGAATTTTAGGAACCGATTCCTGGACCGGTTTCAATGGGAATCGGTTCCCGACCCTATTTTCTAGGTGGGCCGGTCCGAGAACCAGGTATACCCGGTCCAGTTGCATACCCTTAATATTTGCCGCAAGTCTCTCCCCAAACCACATAAATCTTTAGTGTTCCTTTATTGTTCCTTGTTTAATATTAAAGTGATTTTGCGTTAATTTAATTGCAAGATTCGATATTTTGTGCATTAATTTTACAACAAACTACACTCAATAATTGTTTTTTTTTTGGTAAAGAATAATTGTTTTTATGCCTTAGATTAAAAAAAAACAACAAAAAAAAAAAACAAAAGCTTGTGTATTTAGGAAATGGGATAATGAATGACATAAATGGTTTATAAACTTTGGCCCAGTGTATAATGTAGTCCATAAATTTTACCTCAATGTGCAATATGCTCCATGAATTTTGAATTTGTTCAATGTGATCCATAACTTTTGGCACTCATTCAATTTAGCCCCTAAACTATATGAAAAATGTTCATTGTTGTCTTTCCATTAATTCAAGTTTAGAAACAATGTTGAATATTTTCATATAATATAGGACTTAATTAAGCATGTATCAAAAGTTCAGGGATCATATTGACTAATTTAAAAGTTCAGAGACCACATTATACATTAGTCAAAGTTCAGGAAACCACTTTAATCAAATTAAAAATTAAGGGACCATATTGCATATTTAGTCAAACTTCAAAGATTATTTGTATCATTTTCTTTTAGGAATCACTTACCGGCTAATTTAGGACTTGACACTTAAATAAGATTAACGTGCCCTTAGGATGCTAATCTATCCCAGGTATTTAAATTCCCGTACTGAAAATCTATAGGGTTTCACTTGACTAATTCGTTTACACGTGCACATTAGTAGTAAATGGTCTCCCCATCATTACCTAAAGGTTTAGGAGTTCAATCAAATTTAGGTTTCCTAAATTGATTAACACTACTCTAATAAGTGTTTGATAATTTGTAATAGTTGATTAACCGAACCTTGCGTACTTAGGTAGTAAATGACTTCCCCATCACTACCTAAGACTTAAGGTGTTTAGTTGGTTTAGGTTTTCTACATTAATTGGTAGCGACTCTAGTATGGTTTTAAGTTGTTGATCATTTGTATACTTGGTAACCCGAACTTAGAATTTGGAAAATTAATAAAAGTCAAGGTGCAACTCAGTTTGCAAGGTCCGATGTGAGACACACATAGATCAGGAAATAGGCGAGGATTCAACTATAAGATCGTTAAATTTTTTAATCGATCACTCAAAATTTTGGCAATTTCGACTAACGTTTCTTAAAGGATATGGAGAGGTAATCCAAAAATTTGAAAGAACTGGTTCTATTTGAAATACATTTTCTCCGAGGAGACTCAAATCTTGGATTTAGATCCGAAGGACATATCGAAAGGAGAAATTTGTCGTACCGGATCAAGAGAATATGACTTGCTTGATTCGTTATCTGAGAATTGAGAGGTCTACGTGGCAGTTCAACTATTGGAAGTACATCCGATGGCGACGTGGGCCGACTGGCCTTGCTTGCTCGGCTTTGAAACCGGCGATGCACACGGCACGCATTTAACTAAGCAACGCATATGCTTTATTCGGTTGGCATCGCTTGTTCAAATTCGAAAGGACGGCCGATGACTAGGACTAGTGCTTTCCTCTAGGCATTTTCAGCTCTTGGGATTGGCCCAACAACTAGTTTGATATCGTGCGAACGCGCTTCAAGCAAGCAAAGCAGGGATCAAATGTACAGCATTAAATTAACCATGTTTACGTTGGACGGGACTTCACTCATTACAAATTCCTCGTAATTGGTGTTGCAGCTTTTATTTGGTATTTTGTGAATTGTCAATAATTACAATAACATTCACTTTTGGATCCCACATTTTAGTATTGAAGCCATAGTTTTCAAATTGGTATCTATCACTCTAATATAAGAATATTTCGTTTGGTGATGGAATAAATGTAGATAAAATTTCTCATGTCCATAATATAAAAAAGCTATTTTTCAAGCATTTGATAATCAATACATCCTACGATCATATATGTACAAAAATATCAAAACTTTGATTCAATTGATTTTCAGAAGTGCAGGTTGCACATTTTCCCGCCTATCTAAACTAATTTGATTAAAATGTATTGAATACGGATTGCGAAAATGGAGTATGTGAAACATCACTTCTCGTTCATATATGGGGGGGCTATTCCATGGAAACACCGTCCTACTTTCACACTCATTTGTTTTTCCTTTCTATAGGGAAAAGTGCCAAAAAAGTCCTAAACCTTTTGTTATTATGCCGATTTAGTCCTAAATCTTTTTTTGGTGCCGATTTGGTCCTAAACATTTTTAAGTTGTGTCAATTCAGTCCTTTCTGGCCAATTTGGCCGGATTTTGCTGATTGAACGCCGGTCGGCTGACGTGGACAACTTTTACTAATATTTTAATATTTTTGAATTTTTTTTATTCTGCTCTTCTTCCTCCAGCCGATCGCCGGACCTCGGCAATCGGCCAGAGGAGACGGCCGGTGAGGTCGACCTCGACCTCGCTGGCCACCTCGCCAGTGGCCGTGGGGGCAACCTTGTGCATGGCCGACGAGGCTCGACCTCGCCAGATCCGGCGAGGGCGAGCCTCACCCACCTCGCGCGAGGCCGCCCTCGAGGCCTGGGCGGCGAGGCTCGCCCTCGTTGGATCTGGCGAGGGTCGAGCCTCGCCCATGGCCGGCAAGGGCGAGCCCCGCCAGCTTGTCGGATCTAGCGAGTGAGGGGGTTTGAGCAGGGGGAGAGAGTCGGAGGGGGTAGACCGCCGGCCACCGCACCTGAGCCGCGGCCGTCGGCCTACGGCCGCGCCTGGTTTCAAGCGCCGAAGCTCCGGTAGGCCTCGGTCTTTTTTTGTGCCTTGCGTTGATCGAACCAGGCCGGAGCTCACGGTCTTCAAGGATTCGGTTCGAGATCTGAGGGCGTTCGATCTGGGCGGGACATGAGAGAGAGAGATCGAGAAATAAAGAGAGAGTTCTCTCCCGGCCAAGACGAGGAAACCCTGGCCACGTGAGACAACCGCCGCAATGCTGCCGCCCGATGCCGTCCACCGCTGCTCGCCGACCCGCCGCCATATCCGGTGAGCTGGCGCGGCTCGCCCTTGAGGCCCTCGCCGCCTAGGCCTCGAGGGCGGCCACTGGCGAGGTGGCCGGCGAGGTCGACCTCGACCTCGTCGGCCGTCGCCTCTGGCTGGTCGCCGAGGTCCGGCGACCGGCTGGAGGAAGAAGAGTAGAATAAAAAAAAAATAATAAAAAAAAAAATTAAAAATAAAAAATATTAAAATATTAGTAAAAGTTGTCCACGTCGGCCCGACCGGCCCAATCGGCAAAATCCAGTCAAATTGGCCGGAAAGGACTGAATTGGCACAACTTAAAAATGTTTAGGACCAAATCGGCACCAAAAAAATGTTTAGGACTAAATCGGCACAATGACAAAAGGTTTAGGACTTTTTTGGCACTTTTCCCCCTTTCTATAGGTTGCCTACCATTTAAAGAGACCAATGGGACAAGCTAAGTGATTGAAAATGCAAGCATACTTGATAGAGTAAGCCTTACGTTCAATAGCCGCTCCATCGTTAATACCACGTATAATGCGGAAAAAAATGCCTCTCATGATTATCAAATTAGAAAACTTGATCGTTATTGCGTTAGCAGAAATGGAGAAACACGATAGTTTTGGTGATGCACGGTACATGGTTTGGATGATGTGAATTCATGAAAGATAATTTCTTGAAATTCATGCTCTTCAGATTGTGACGCCAATTATTTTCGTGATCTCATAATGATTCCCGAACGACTTAAACTCCTAAAATAATATTAAAATCTTAGTCTAATATTAAAACCCCCAGTTCCTTCGTTAGCTTCTTTATATAAAACGCCAGTAAGGTGCAATCTTCACATCATTCCCGTTACACAAAGAAGAGAGAGACGCCGATAGACCGACCGAAGCACGCGACAATGGCTTCCGGGGCGAACCCCTCCTCGTACCCCATCAAAACGGTGGTCGTTTTGGTTCAGGAGAACCGCTCCTTCGACCACATGCTTGGGTGGATGAAGTCCCTGAACCCCGAGATCGACGGCGTCACGGGCAAAGAGTCCAACCCCTTGTCCACGACGGACCCAAGTGCCGGCAGCGTCTCCTTCAGCGACGGAGCCGCCTACGTGGACCCCGACCCGGGCCACTCAATCCAGGCCATCTACGAGCAGGTCTTCGGCGAGCCGTGGAGTGAGGAATCTGCCTCCAAGAAGCTGCCCCCGAAGATGGACGGCTTCGCCCAGAACGCGGAGCGGACCAAGAAGGGGATGGCGCAGACGGTGATGAGCGGGTTCACGCCAGACTCGGTCCCGGTCTACAAGGAGCTGGTGAGTGAGTTCGCAGTGTGCGACCGGTGGTTCGCTTCGATGCCCGCGTCAACGCAGCCGAACCGGCTGTTCGTGCACTCGGCAACGTCGCACGGAGCGACGAGCAACGATACCCAGAAGCTCATCGAAGGGTTTCCACAGAAGACCATATTCGAGTCGATGGACGAGGCCGGATTCACGTTCGGGATCTACTACCAGTATCCTCCGGCCACTCTCTTCTATAGGTACGTCCTAAGAAGCCCTTTTCCAGATATATTTTTCGTGTATCGAGCAAGCCAATCGCAATTTAATTTTATAACTATGAGGCTTGATATATAATCACTATATAACATTCACAGAAATAATAAAAATAAAAACCCTGAAAGTATTTAAAATCTTTTTTCCCGAAATGTCATTAGCACTTCTCACCTACCATGTGACGTCTAGGGGCGGAAATTGCTGCGTTTTATTCACGCAAGTATAAAATCAAGTGACATTTTCAGAATGATCAAATTTCCCTTTCATGTATGTGTGAAAATAATATAAACATGAAAGCTTTCGGGCATAGGGTGATGCGCCCGTACGCATTTAGAAGGAACCCATGAATCGATGACAGACCATTTCGCACCTTCTCCGACGTGCAAGTCGAAATGGGTCGATATGCCTTGATACTTGTACGCATCGTCCTGGGACGATGTCTATACACCTTTGATACAAATCTATTCTGAGCCACAAAAGAAGAGCTAACACTCTTTAGGTTATTGAGAAAATAATAACTTGATGTGAGTCATAAATTATTAAAGAAGTGAACTCTACACTAAATTATACTTATTTGTTATTTGATTTTTTGTGGCTTGGAATATATTGTTATTCTTACAATTGATTAAAGACTGTTACTCCCAATCATTTCTTATCAAAAAAATAATTTAAGGTAAATTTGTTAAAAGTATACTGATTTGGTTTTCTTCGTAGTATTAATCCAAAAAACAAAGACATCGAGTAGGACCGTGATAAGTTAGATGAGTTAGAATGCACATGCAAGGAGATCGATCAAACAGAGCGTGAAAACTGCAAAAATCTTCCGTATTAAACACCGATGAGGTAACATTATGCTATGTTTGATTAATCGTTTTAATTGCTCGTGTTGTCGATTCCATTTCCAAGGGTTTCTTCCTCCATGAGCACGCTAATCGTGTGAGAAATTTCTTCACCTAATTTCAGGAACCTCAGAAAGCTGAAATACCTGAAGAACTTCCATCAGTTTGACCTTCACTTCAAGACGCATTGCAGAGAAGGGAAGCTACCAAATTATGTGGTGGTGGAGCAGAGGTACCTCGACCTGGCGATATTACCTGGGAACGATGATCACCCTTCTCACGACGTCTCTCAAGGTCAGAAATTCGTCAAGGAAGTGTACGAAGCATTGAGATCCAGCCCTCAGTGGAATGAGATGTTGTTCCTGATCACGTATGATGAACATGGTGGCTTTTACGATCATGTCCTGACCCCGGTGCATGGCGTCCCGAGCCCCGACGGCATCGTCGGTCCCGATCCATACAAGTTTCAGTTCGACCGTCTCGGGGTCAGAGTCCCGGCCATCTTCATTTCTCCGTGGATTGAGCGCGGAACAGGTTTGCACGAGCTCTCAATCGTGGATTTTCGTCTTCATAGATAATGATCTGAAACAGCTAAATTATTTTAGACTCAACTTAAATCGATCCATAGCACAGTTTCCGACATGAAAATTCACTGACAGGCTATGTTCTGCACATTTTCTTAGAAAGAGCATGACTTAATTGATCAAAATTGAATGTCCAGAACTTAGTTGCGTTGTAACCCAGAAAGTGTAGGAGCTGCACTAAGTTCTTTATCCCCATTTTGACGATCGAACAAGATTGGGGAAAGCAATATTCCTACGAAGATAACTACAGCACTCTTCTAATGATCAACTTTTTTTTGCTTCAATCTGCAAATTTGAGTTCTAACTCGCTATCTTTGCTTGGAAAATCGCATAGTTTTGCATAAGCCGAAGGGACCGCATCATACGTCACAGTACGAGCACTCCTCAATAGCAGCAACGGTGAAAAAGATCTTTAACTTGAGGCATTTCCTGACAAAACGCGATGAATGGGCGGGCACCTTTGAGGTGGTCTTGAACAGAAGTAGTCCAAGAACAGATTGTCCAGGTAATCTCCAAATCATACAAGAACTTCTCTTCCCAATTTTTCTGAGTACTTTCACCTCAACTCGAGTGCTAAAAGCCTATACATTTGCAGTCACATTATCTGATGCTGCGAAATTGAGAGAAGCCGGAGCTAAAGAAGATGCGAAGCTCAATGATTTTCAAGAAATCCTGGTGCAAATGGCCGCGACATTGAACGGGGATCACAAGAAGGACATCTACCCGGACAAGCTAGTCGAGAACATGACCGTTGGCGAAGCTGCTAAGTACGTGAAGGATGCACACGAGGCATTTTGTGATCACTGCCATAAAGCCATAGACAGTGGTGCGGACGAAGATGAGATTGTTGTTCTAGCGACGAGATCGACCAGAGGAACGCCCAAAAACTTTGCTCAAAAGTTATTTTCCTGCATAATCTGCGATAACTGACGAATCCGTTATTTGGCAATGTTGTGCTTTTTTTACTTATTTGATTCATGTGTCTCATATGGAGCATATAACGGGCAAATCCATTATTTTGTAATAGATTATTTCACAGATGATTTGTAATTGTCGTTAAGATTGTTCACATCTCAAATTTCGTCCTCAATCCTATACACTTTTTTAGTTCGACATACGGTTGACCAATGATGGGCCTATCATATGCAAGACAAAACAAACACCTTTGGAATCCATATTACAACTCAGATCCGACAGTCGATTTTTGACCCTATGGGCATTATCGCTTGTTTTTCGCAGTGTTGGGAAATTTGTGATTATTGGGTTTTGATTGCGCATAATGAAACCATAGAGATCACAAGCGTTCCAACGCAACGAAAGTCTAGTCAATTAGATAAGGCAATTAACGGCGGCCAAATCTCGGTCAAATTTTCTAGTGCTCGAAAAAGGCCCTGGAGCCTAAACTCAAATCTTGAGGTTTTGGAATTGAACACAATTTTTTAGACCTCTAAAAGGTGGTAAATAATGATTTTTTTAAAAATGTAAAGTCGCTAAAACAACATTCGGTTCAGAAACTGGAGTCTTAGGTCTCAATATAAGCCAAAACCTTTGATCCATGAATTCCCAATTTTACCTATAAATATTGGGCTCGTTGAAAATCTCTTGTGATGACTGTCCCATGCTACAAATATCACGTGAATCAGACATCCAACATAAAATTTAAAGGATAAGAAATTTGCATGTTTCAAGCCGTGTGGAACCAAGGTTCTTGACTCTTGAGGTAAGAATGGGCTTTGATGGCTAACTCTAATAAGCCACCGAGGAATGTATGAAGGTTGTGAGCTAGCATTGTCAGGGTTTGGGTTCTCCTGACATTCAAGCATTTTAGAGTCTTGGTGGCTCAATAAAGACCCAATTTGTTATTCTTAATGGAAGCAAAAAATAGAAGAGGTATGGTGGACAGAAAAAAAATAAGTTAAAATTTTAACACCCAATAATAGTTGATCCAGTGGGAATGGCTGGAGGTTTAATAGTTATGTGGGAGGAGGTGGTAGGTAGGGGAGACCAAGGAGAACTTCATTGATACCATATGTAAGGAACTTCCTAGTGAAAAAAGAATGCAAATGTCCTTTCTCCATGCATCAACTGACTTTTAGGAAAGACTTAGCCTTTGACAAAAGTTGTGCTCCATACATAATGAAAACAGGTTTCCATGGATTTGTATGGGTGACTTTAATGAGGTTCTCTACCAATGGGAAAAGATTGGCAAACAAGAGGCTGAATATTATAGAATGGTGACATTTTGAGAGATGCTAAATGACCGTGAATTCATGGATATCGAGAGTAAAGGATGTGCTTATATGGGGGCTAAAAATAGAGATGGAGAGAAGTTGGTTAGAAAGAGATTAGAAAGAGTGGTATGTAATATGGAATGGAGAGTGTTATTCCCTGAGGTGAAAGCCTTTGCATTACCGACTGTGGGCTCAAACCATAGTCCAATTTTACTTTCCCTTTTTCCATCGAAGTTAAGAGGAAGGAGTTTCGGTTTGAGACATATTGGTTAGATGATTTTGAATGTAAAGACATTGTGGAGGGGGCTTGGAATTCTCAGGCTAATATTCACATAAATTTTGTGAGTAAGGCCAGAAAGATGGTAGGAGCTTTGAAAAGGTGGAGTAGGCTAAAATTTTCAAAGGCACATGAACAAATATAATATTGAATTAGGAGATTAATGGAACTTACCAATCGTCTAGCTAGAGGTGGAGGGAGAGATGACATCCAGGAAATCAAGGAGAAAATTAAGAGGTTATGGAGGCAAGAAGAGATGTATGGGAGTATTAGATCCAGAATTAGTTAGTTGAAATGAGGAGACATAAACACTAAATACTTCCATGTCACAATGATTCGAAGGAGACAAAGAAATAGAACATATATGCTGAAAGTGGAGGATAACAGATGGAGTAAGGAGCCATCAAAACTAAGGTTACACATTGGATCCTTCTTTCAGTCATTATATGCATTCATAGGATCAAGAAACTTCAACTAGTGATTGATCAGTGCCCATATACTCCTAAATAGGGGTGTGCATGGTCCGGGCGGGCGGTTCCCGACCTAGAACCGGGAACCGCCCGCTAAGGACAGGTTCCGAAAAATTGGAACCGGGATCCACCCGTTTGTTGCATGGATCCACCCGAGAACCGGACCGCCAGTCCGGTCCGGTTCCCCGTCCGGTCCGGTTCCCGGGTGGATCCATGGAATCGATCTTGACGCGAAATAATTTTGGTTTTCAACATAGAACGGTCGGGTCTATAAGTTGGGAAGGAGGGGAAGAGGTCTATGGTTGGGTTTTCAACATAGAACGGTCGCGGAACATTTTCCGCGGTTGTGGCGGGTGGTGGCCAATGCGAGGGGGCGAACAACAAGTGCGAGGAGCAACGGGCGGCGGCATCGATGCTCGAGGACGAATCGAAATGGCGATAGGATTAGGAGGAACCGAGAAATAGACAAGAGAGAGAGAACCAAAGATGAAGGGAGTGAAGAAATGAGATTTAATCTTGGGTTTCTTTTAGTAATTTTTTTAATATTAAAAAGGTTCCGGTTTGGTCCGGGTGGGCGGATCCGCCCATGGAACCGGGAACCGGACCGGTACCCACCGGTTCCAAAAAATTGGAACCGGGAACCGGACCGGTTCCCTCAAGAACCGCCGGTTCCGGGCGGTTCCGGTCCGGTTCCGGGCGGTCCGGGCGGTTCCCGGGTATTTTGCACACCCCTACTCCTAAAGAGGGAATGTATGAGGTATTAATGAAAGAGTGTCCATGGAAGAGGTGAAAAAAATAGTTTTTCAAATGGGCGCAACCAAGGCTCTCAGGTTGGACGAGCTTAGGGCCTGTTGGGTTCGGCTTTGGGGAAATGCCATTGAGAGAATGTAAATACCTTTGAGGTAAAGTGATTTTTCGAAATGTTACACCGTTTAGTAAATTGTAGCATTGAAAGGTAACTTAGCATAAACACCGTTTGGCAAAACCCACATTTGTAGTTAGCTTTTGTTATTTTATTTTATTTTTTTAAAGTATGAAAATCAAATCCAGTGGCCAGCGGCTGCCGGACGGCCAGATCTGGTCGTCGGATTGCCAATTTAGTCGTCGGACCGCCAGATCTGGCCGTCGGAGGTCGCCGAGGCCAAATTTGGCTGTCGGACAGCCAGATCTGGCGACCTCAGGTCACGACCTTAGGTGGTGTTGCCGGGCGCGCGGACCTTAGGCGGCGTTGCTTGGCTCTCGCGTGCTAGGCGACGCCACCTGGGTCGCAGTCGCGCCACCCCAAGCGATGGTCACTGGGGACATGTGACTCCCAGGCAGCAGTGATGGCTGCTAGAGAAGTCCAATTCCGAGAAAGACAAAGACGAAGGGGAAGATGATGAACAGTGACAACTTGCATCTCCAAAATGCCCAATGCTCAAAGCTGGTCTTGAGGTGCATTAGGCTTTGAGCATTGGAAATGCTGATATTTGGCCAGGGAGCTTTCCAAATTGCTTGCCAAACACAAAATATTTTCCCCAAGGGGCTTTGAGGTCCCAAAGCCCCTTGGGAAAGCTGAACCAAACGGGGCCTTAATGTACAATTCTTCCAACATCACTGGGAACGCATACAACATGATGTCCATCGCTTGGCGGATAATTTCTTCATGCCATGTACGTTTGATTCTACTGTTAATGATACATATATTGTCCTTGTCTTGAAGGTAGCAAATCCAAAAAGTATCACTCAATACAAGTCGATTAATTTATGCAATTTTAATTACAATATTGTATCTAAAGTCATGGCTAATCGCTTGAAAACTTGGCTTTTTGAAATTATTGCCACTGAACAAAGTGCATTTGTGAGTGGAAGGCAAATTCAAGACAACATATTAGTAGTCCAGGAAGTCCTTCATCAATGTCATATTAGGAAAAGGGAAAGGAGGTTTCAAGCTGTCCTCAAAATGGACATGAAAAAAGCTTATGATAACATGTAGAAAATGAGTTTTTATAACGAATAGGTTCTGTTAATTAAACAATATATTTCTACAGTCTCATTTAGTATTTCTTCCACAAGGAGATCCTTTATCACCTTATTTATTATTATGGCCAATGCTCTATCTTCTCTTCTACACAAAGTGATAGACAAGGGTAATGTGATGGGTATAAAGCTGAATAGATGGTGCCCAACATTATTATACCTATTATTTGCTGATGATGCCATTTTCTTCTTGGACGAAACAGTGCAGGAGTGTCAAAATTTGGTAAGTATTTTGAACCAAACTTCAAGATCCATTCCATGTCCAAGGCCTTTTGTTCTTCTTGGCATCTATTATTTTGGCACAAATATTTTTGGTTCTTAAGAAGAAACAATTTGAGAAGGTTCAATTGTCCGAAATGAATTTCTAGATTCGCAGATTTCCAACATCAAATTCGTAAAAAGAATCAAATTTTTGTTTTGACAATTCAATTATTATACTCCATTCGAATAAAAGATATTTTTTTCTCTTTGTAGAAAACGCTAGAATATCCCACACTTTTCTTTCAATACTAGGGAGAAGAAATAGAATTAAAAGAAAAGATGTTGCTATACCTTGGGACAAGCTATTAACTTGAACAAGCCAGTATCTTCTTTAGTAATGGTTGTCTTGAGCCCTTGAAGAGAAATATAGCATATTAGTTGAGAGTTCCAATCACTGATAAAACAGGTAATATCTAGGGATCCCCTCTGACTAGGGGCAATCCAAGAAACAAATGTTCGCCTGGATCTTAGTGAGGGTCAATACAAAGTTAGAAGGGTGGAAGGAAAAGTAGTTTATGAAAGCAAGTAAGGAGGTCCTTATTAAAAGTATCGTTCAAGCCTTGCCACAGTATGTAATATCTATCTTCAAGATTCCCATCTTGATTTGCAAAGCGATTGAAAAGAAAATTGCAACCTTATGGTAGAAGCAACGTGTAGACAAGGTAGGTATCCATTGGAAAAAAATGGGAGCTCTTGAAATTGAGGAAGGATTTGGAAGGATTAGGCTTCAGGGACTTAATTGCCTTTAATAAGGCTATATTAACAAAACAGGCTTGGCGACTAACACAAGCACTAAATGCCCTATGGAGTCAAGTAATAAAAGGATTACACTATCCTCGTGGAGAGTTTTGGCAAGCCAACAAGAGCCATCGGCCTTCTTAGGGTTAACAAAGCTTATTAGAGAAAAGGGATGTGATCAAGGCTAATTCTAGATGGTTAATAGACAATAATATGAGGATAAGGATTAAAGAGGATAAGTGGCTTTCTTAAAAAAAATTTGGTGGTCTATCGGACCAAAATGAAACAAAACTTATAGAAGGACTTATTAACTAGGAGACAGATGATTAGAAGTCCTAACTACTTACCGAACTATATGAAGTGAATGTGGTGCAAGAAATACTAATGACCCCACTTAGTTTGAACCCCTGAAAAGATAAAATGATATGGACAAGGAATATAATATGAGACTATTCAGTTAAAAGTGGATCCAACATGTTATGCTTTTTCAGTTCATAATAAGAAACAAATCAGGCATCTTCATCTTATTAGCCCCTTAGGAACTTATGGACTAAAATATGGCAAATACAAGTCCACCCTAAGGTTTGACTTTTCTTATGGAGTATTTATAACAATGCTCTACTAACAAAAGAAAACCTATACAGAAGAAAGGTGACACTCGATCCTCTATGCTTGCTGTGTCAATGTGTCCCGAAATCTTTTGAACATCTTCTCCTCCTATGCGAATGGACAAAATAGGTGCGGTTAGACTCTTGACTAAATTTCGATGTCTCACCTACCAACATCTCAAGAATCGATAAATGGTTTGTGGACAACTTGATGTGTAGTGACAACTACATCTTGACGAAAACTCCTCCTTTGCCATCGATCTTGATGCGTATACTATGATTGATTTGGAAGCAATTTTTCAGAATCGTAAACCAAACCCATGGTGCATCGTAGATGAGGCAATCAACGATTATAAGTTGTGAGAGATGTCGAACATCAAGAAAAGAGATAAGGTACAAAAGGAGGCTACCTCAACAACTAGGTGATCTCGGCCAACGAAAGGGAGCTTCAAATTGAACGTAAATGCGGCTTGAGCAGCAAATCCTGTAAGGCTACAGTTGCAAGGCTGCTTCGAGATCATAATGGGGTCCTTATCTTTGGTTTTGTGAAGAAAATTCAAGCTCCCTCAGCAAGTGTAGCCGAAACCCTAGCTCTGCGAGAGGGGTTATCTTTGTTGAAGATTTGGGGTCAAACTTAGGAGGAAAAGGACAAGGTTAGATTTGTATATAATCTAAAGGTTCAAGTAGAGTAAGACAATCTTTATTAATGTACGGTGGGTGCTAGGCCAAGATGAAAGCTCATGATTGTGGTTCAATTGTAGAAGACTACTAGAAGCAGCTATTGGCCCAACAACATGGGGTCTCCTTAGCCCATTGCCCTAGGGATGCAAACTAGGCCGCAAATTGGGTGGCAAAGGCCCATCGCTCTAACTCCTTAGGTTTGAGTTGGCTTTCTAAACCTCCCCATTTCCTTCGGTCACTACTTTGTCATGGCTATAGAATCTCTTGTGGATCATTTTCAGGTTTTCAATGAAAGTTTAAGTGTATTTTGTCCCAAAAAAAAAAATGATAAGTTTCCAAAGCCCTCTGAAATGTCTGTAAGTTTTTCATGAATTTTAGAACAAATTATTATGTTGCCCGTTTGAAAAGTCAATAGTGTTTTTTTTTAGGTCATCGTAATGCCATTATAGCAATATTAAATCTCGAGATTTACAATACATCATTATGTTGCCTATTTAAAAAGTCCAAAATGTATATCTCAAGTCTTAAAATTAGGCTATAGAAATGACTGCTTTGAACCTTAGAATGTAGCCTACAATTGTCAATGATATAAATCTTTGGAATTTGGAGGAGATATTGGGTGATTAATACATGGCGAGTGCTTACATTAGAATTCAATGTTTCATTTAAGTCAACATGGGCCGCATACCAAAGAAAGTGGGATCATGTGTAGGATAGATCATTTCAATGTAGCCGGAGGTCAAAAGTCAATGTCAATCGCAATTCAAACCCATGAACATAGGCCTTTTGCATATGATAATTCATTTCATGGTATTTTAACCTAGCCGAAAAAAAAAATGTGTTTTTCTACATGAATGTTACTATTTCCACTTCATCTTGAGGCAACCTATTTTGTCTATAAGTAGGTCCTTATTTTTTGCTCATTTTGAGGGGAGATTAGGTCTTGCTCCTAATCCTTGTGGTTTTCTCTAGGTCACCGTCCTCACACTTTTTTGAGTTTCACACTTTTGAGATAAATTCTAACGCTATTGATTTCGATTTCAAATAGAAATGCATGTCAGGATGTAATGTTCATTTAGAATTGAATAATCGAAACTTTGTTCATTGTGCTATCTGTTTGAATAATTGTAAACCACATATTCTTAGGCCATCATAATATTGGGAATAATTTCTAGTTTAAAAGTATATCGTTATGCTTCTAGGCCCTCATAATGACAATTTTGAATCATATATATGAATTAGGTTGTTAGGACGATGGCTATGTTTTTATTTTTGTCATAAACGGTAATTTCATTCATTCATAAAAATGAGACGTATAGGAAAGCGATAAATAATTTTCTAAACACAAAATGTCCCAAAGGGGCTGGGGAGGTCAAAACACCCAATTTGGAGGAAGGGTTTTAATATGATGAGCTTTAGTGAGCCAATCTGCAGCTTGATTGGCCTCCCTAGGACAATGAGTTAGGTTTGCTAAAGTGAGTTGGGCTAAAAGCCCCTTACACTCATCAAAGAGGTCCCGCACAATCTATGGTGGTTCTTCTTGATCCATTAAGAACTCCACTAGAGATAAACTGTCACTCTCACACTCTCGGTACATTTCTAGTGCTTATACTCCCTCCACATGCATCTCTTTTCTCTGTTTTAGATACTATAGTTTGGGTAGTAAGGCTAGGGCTTCTACTTGCAGTGGAGAAGAAGCTCAGACTTCCATCGCAAAACCATTGATGACGACCCACTTGAATTGCACAAAATTCCAACAATTGAGCTTGGCTCCTCACTATCCACCCAAGAACAATCCACATTTAGCTTCAAGGAGTTTTCAACGATGAATTTCACTTAACAAGTGAGCTCATCTTTCTAGGTTTCCTCTTCCTGTTCTTTGGATTCCATCGTCTTAAACTTCTGATTTGTGTTTGATCTGCGTCGATCATGGAGCTGGGGTTTGTGGGGTAGGCTCAGAAAATACTGTTGTTGTGAGATTTCTAGATTAGTTAGAGCACGATTGTGAGCAGTTCTTCTCCAAGTGAGTCAATTTTTAATTTAAGGAAGTCCATAAGCCATTTATCCATTCTAGTGATGTCGATGGTGCTACTATTGAAATTAATTCTTAGATATGCCTAGATTTCTTTTGTCCATTCATATAGCAAGAACAAGTGCTCAACTATCTCTGGATGGCTGAAACAAAAGGAGGTAAAAGGGGTCAGGTGACACTTTTTTCTTGAAGAGATTTTCTCTCAATGGTAGTGCGTCTTGGTAGAGACTCCATAGGAAGATTTTTAGTTTGGAAAGAGTCGATAGATTTCATATTTTAGTTGTTTATATCTTTCAGACAAAAAAGAATGCGTAGTACCCGTGTTGAATAATGCATAAGCCTTCTCGTCATCTATAGAAATTGTACCTAAGACAACATTTTTGGAAGCTTCCGCTTCCTCTTGGATGATTGCGTACACCCATCCTTGTGCTGACGGCCTCTGTGGGTTTCTTTGTGGAGGTGGTTTGCCTGCACATTGTTGCATTTGTCGCGTCGGATCAACATTCGACTGTGATCCTCCTTGTGGATAGTCCCTCCTAAAGTGACATTTTTGTCCACACCCAAAACACCTATGGTGATCTAGACAAGGTCCTAGCCCATGTTGTCTACCACACCTTTAACAAGAATTATTTTGATATGGCACTTTACCTAGAGCGTGACCACTCTTGGTCTTCCCGAAATTTTCAAAATTCCATTTCTTCTTAGAATCCCAAGGTAACTCTCGGGTTGGATAGGGTCTTTTACCCCATCGGGTATCACTTAGTGCCATTTGTCGTCCTGACTCCATTTGCTCCTTACTTTCCAACTGCTCTCTTATTACTTCTTACTCCACGAGTTGGGCTCGTTCATAAATTTCATTATAACTCTCATATTCAGAGGCACCAGTTGCCTCATGATGTCCATCCTTAGGCCCTTCAGAAATCTCTTAGCTTTTTCCTTTCAGTCTTCTATCAATCTAGGAGCATACCTTGATAGTTCGGAAAATCTTGCTTCATATTGGTCTACAATCAGCTCATTTTGTTCTAGTTGAACAAATTCTGTTATTTTCTTATCCCTAGCACAATTAGAAAAATGCTTTTTATTTAAAGCCTTAACAAACTCATCCTAGGTTATGGCAGTACTAGGTGGAAAGATTGTGTCTCTAGAAGCTCTCCACCAATGCTTAGCGTTTCCTTCCAATTGTTACTCCACCAGGGTTATCTTCTCGGTGTCGTTGCAATTCAACAGCCTGAAGATCCTTTCTATCCCATCGATCCACTGTTCCGCCTCTTCATGACTTCCCATTCTAGTAAACTTTGGTGACTTCAATTTCAAGAATTGCTCCACCAACCCTTGAGTACGGCGTTCTGCTCCCGGTTGTTGTTGAGCTTGTCTTTCCATCAGATTCCCTACATTTGCTAGCGCTTGTAGAATATCTTCCATTCAGGGTTCTGCCCTCAAAGCAGTGGCTTTAGCCCTTGATGGGGGAGAACTTCTTGTTTGTACCATACTTTCCTGCAGATTATTGCGTATTTACCACATGAACAATTAGTGACCCAGTGTCACTAATCGACTAAGAAGGAAAAGTAACGTTCACACGTTACCGAGATCATATAAATAACATACAAATGTTACTGGCACACATGGGTAACTTACAATCGTTATTAGTAGTCTACGATTGAAAATTAGTCACCCGTTTTTTAAAACAAATCAACCACATGCATTTCGTGCCTAAACGTGTGCGATCACCATAACCTCCTTTTTCTACTAGCGCACCTCATCACTCCATACAGACCATGAGCTTTGATACCACATCGGGGGACTGTGGCGACCCCAAGGACTGTGACGACCCTCAACCCGTTGGGGTCGCCACGGCATTTCCTTATCATTACTATTCTTTTCATTGCGAAAGCGTGTATCGACTAGCCCATCACAACTTAAAATGACGCACACAAATTATAAACCAGGCACTTCTATTTATTTATATTTTTTGATGACTCCGGTTGGTACATCAAGGCCAAAAAGTCCCCTTTTCTAGCCAACCCAAAATTTTGTCTCGACCCTCCTGCAATCTATTTACATGGTCGTCTTCATATCATATCCTGGTTGTTCAAAAATGCTACCATCCCTCCCCTGGGTCCTCCACTTACTCAACCCCACTCGAACCGTCGTCATCATCCGGAAGTGAAAGCGGCCCCACTGTACGCCCATTGACTTGGGCATACAGGACAATGAACCCCATCAACATAGGGCTTGTAGTGAGATTGGTGTCCACCGTGATCCAGATACGTCTGAAAAGTCGGGGTCTACATGCTCCACCTGATCCCACCTGAGGTTAGTGGGGATGCTGTAGAACATGGAGGAAGACGCGGGTTGGAGTGGCATGGTCATGTCTTTGATATATAATAGTCCCACAAGGGGTAAGTACAACTACTCAGCATATGAAGGCCTGTTAGACCATATTACATAAGTCTACCACTACTCATTTGACAAAATCCTAAACATACAATGTGGAAAACGAAATAACTCAAGTTACCAAGACTCTAAAGGAATACCACAAAATAACACACAGGGAGATAACTAGACATTCAAGACAATTCATTAATCGATTCGACTTTGGTTCTAATTGCCGCCGTCTTCCGAAGGGACTCGTGCTTGCACCCCTCCAGACATCTCGCATCCCACCTAGTATCACGAGGACCTTCGGTTTCTTATTTCAGTCCTCAGGCATCTAGAGTGTGTTACATCACACATCTAGACATCTCGCACCCCACCTAACGTCACGAGGATCTCTGAGGCTTAATCATGGTCCCCAGGCATCCAGAGAGCAACGTTTTCACGCCCCTCTAGGTATCTTGACACCCGAGGCATCGTCGCCACAGTGGACCGACGGCATCAATATGAGTTCTATCCACGGCACGCACTTAACAGGTTTTATTTTGCCATCTCACATGTCTAAACCAAACCACCATGGACGCATAAGACCGAAGTCAACTATCTAATTGGAGTTAGTACCATTTTATATTCGACTCGATTTCGATGACTCGCCTAAGGAATTCTAGCATGTGAATCCTAATCAAAACACTTCAAATTGCCATGATATTACGACACTTGCCAATTGACCTCAAACAGTGACAAAGCCGGACCAACTAGCAATGACTTGGCATACAAAACCGGTACTACCAATCTATGATCATTAGGACCCACGGCTTCACGCCCAACTATTACCGACCGTGTCAACGGTCGTCACACGCACCGTAAGGCAGATCAACATAGACTCCAACTCTAACTCGCCTAGAATAAACCCGATCACTCCGTACCACCTAGGCGTTGCACACCTCAAGCTCGACCAAGGCTGAACTAGGACCGGACCGCCCAACAGAATTCTACCTACAGAAAGTCCGTACCACCTACCCGACGATCAGCACCGTCCACCACCACTACACAAACCTGAATTAGGGCCGACCGTGTCGATGGTCGTCACATGCATGCCCATCCTTCAACCCAGCCCCGATCGACACACAAACGGACCCAATTCATAGTAGCTCGAAGTATCCAAACCCAAATTCTGGTCGATCTCAGAATGGACATGCGAGTAGGGCATCGTTACGCAATATAGAGCAACAAGTCCGCCACTTGCCTTAATTCTGCAATTTGCAGCTGTGGGCGCGGCTGGTGGCGAAGCGATGCAACAGTGAAGCGGCTGTGGGTGGAGCTGCAAGTGACACAAGATGAGCAACGGCGAAAGGCAGGCTCTCCTGGTTGGCAGCAAAGCTGAGGAGAGACGGCGATGGAGCTGGTGTGCAACGGTCAGCGGGATGGCGCGGTGGCCGGCAGCGAGCAACACGTAGAGAGCGAGGCCTTGAAAGTCAGGAGGGAGCTATTTTGTTGCTGCTGTCGTTGATGGACGGAGGAGGTCGTGAGGTGAAGAAAATGCCTTGGTCTTCACCGAATGAAGAAAGAACCGTCTTCCCCTTTGCTGTTGACTTTATGAGTCAACAACTTGAATCTTGTGGCAGCAGGGAACGGAGACAGCTCAAGAAGTCAGCCCTGGCGTGAGACATCTTGCATGTCTCATGCAAGACGTGCCCCCTTGCATGTAAAGGTCTCCATTTGCTGGCCACCAAAGGAGAGAGGAGACGTGGCTGCCATCTTGGTCAAAGTCTTCATTCCTTGGCTGTCCAGCTGCGGAGAAACAGCTTCAAAGAAATGCACACGCCACCTTGCTTCTTCATGGAGAGAGAAGAGACGTGGCTGCCATCTTGGTCAAAGTCTTCATTCGTTGGCTGTCCAGCTGTGGAGAAACGGCTTCAATAAAATGCACACCCACCTTGCTTCTTCATGCAAGGACGTGGCTGAAGATTCTGGTCAACATTTTCCATTTCCTTGACTACTTGGACGTGTGCATGGGCTGGAAAATTTCATGGAATTCAACTCGGCAACGTGCAAATGAGGGTGAACATTGGTCTCTCGTGTGGCGTTGCGTGAAGAAAATTTTACATGAGGTGATGTCGCGAGGACGTGATGAGACGTGACGTTTTGGTAGGGTGATGGTGGTGACGAAATGGTGGTCATAAATGGTGCCAACGACATAGTCCGACAACAAACTTGTCGACGCAGCAAGGACCATTACATATTCGAGGTTCAAAGAAATCCGGATATCACACCTTATACATATCCAATTTTAGGATAGCCTGAAACTTCTTCTTTCTTTTCTTAATCCTTAATTGATGTAACACTTCCTGAACAATTAAAATATTATCTTGAACTTGCCAGCCTTTGACAAAGGCACTTTGTTTTGTAGCTATTACCTAGGGTAGCCATTGTTTCAACCTGTTCGCCAACACCTTTGATATGATTTTGTAGCTAAATTTACATGAGCTAATAGGTCTAAATTGGCTTTATGCACTATGGATTTTTAACTTTAAGGATGAGAGAAATGTGTGTATTGTTGAGAAAAGGGTCGAGAGAACCTTACTAAAAGAAGTTCTGAACCAGCCAAAACAAATCTATCTTGATTTCCTCCGAATAATGCTAATAAAATTGGTCATTAAGTCCATTTGGCCCTAGGGCTTTTAAAGCACGTAACTAGAAAACAACATCTTTCACTTCCTCTAAGGTGACAATAGCCATCAAACTGTCATTTATTTCATCATTGACCGGGCTAGATGACTGGGCTAGGGTATTGGTCTAGAATGAGTTGAAAATCCCTCGATCCTATCAATTCATAGAGAATGGTAAAAGTCCCTTATACGTTCTTTAAGGGTATTAGGTTCCTTGCTCCAATTGTTTTCATCAATTTTCAGCATTGTAATCCTTAAGGGTGATTGGTTTCCGGTTCGATTCAGTTTTGCTTAGGAACTGAGAATCGATCGGGAAATCGGTTTCATTTTTTGGGATTGGAGATAGGATCAAATAGTCCTAGGATCGGGAATTGGACCAGATTAACCGATTTGGGTCCGATTCAATGAAACTGATCACTTAGCAAAAAAAATTAAAAATTAAAAAAATAAAAATACTAGAGTTATTACAATTTTAGGATTTATTGCTTTTCTAAAAAATTAAAAATATATTTTTTTAAAAAGTGTTGGTCTAGTCTGTCAGTTCGATTTTCCTAGGAATTGGACTAAAAATCACCAATTCCATTTTTATAGAATCGGGAACTAGATTGACGCCCATGGCAACCCAACCAAATTGGCCAGTCGGGTCTAGTTTGAGTGGTTCCCAATCTAGGCGATTCGATATACTCACCCCTAGTAATCCTATTATGTTGTCTCATTTGTATCGTTGTGGCATGGAAATATTTTGTGTTTCTATCACCCCATTTGAGCCAATTAATTTGAGATCTCAAACCCCAATACATCTCCTCCCGTCTCCACAATTATTCTCTATGTTCCACAATTTCCTAGGTTTCCTCTTTGCAAAAAGTTCTAGATGCTCTATTGGTAATCTTAGTTAATGTCTTCTTGAGACCCCTGATTTGATATGATGCATTGGAGAATTTTCCTTTACTCCATAATATGAATTCTTTAGAAATTTCTTGGATTTTCTCTGAGAGGCTTTTGTGGTGCAACAGGAGTTCCTTCCATATTCTTTTGATGATATCCCCACATTCTTAGTCTTTTAGCCAAAAGGATTCAAACTTAAACTCTTTCTTTCTTTTGTTATAAGTTGGATGTAGGGAGAGTAGGAGTGGGCTATGATCCAATCCCACAACGAGTAAAACCAGAACCTCTACATTGGGAAAAGCGATCCTCCACTCCATTGTGCATAAGACTCTGTCCAACCTTTTCTTGACCAAGGCCTCCCTTTATCTGTTGTTAGCCCACATATATGTGCATCCTTTACTATCTATGTAGTGGTCTACCTCTCTTTTGCCTACCTTCTCCTAATTGTACAAGATTTTGGTAAAATTTCCCATACACATCCACTAAAGTTGGCTATTTATTTGGAGGCTTCATGCTTGTTGCCATAGAATAAGTCTTTCTCGGAAATTCGTTGGAGCATGGAGGAAAGGAATCCTCATTTGACCACCACTAGTAGGATCCTTGCATTTTAGGTCAATGAGTTCTTTAGAACTAGAGATCACCTTTAATACAATATCTTTACTCCACATGATTGCTAAACCCCCCATGGTTCCTTTCGGTTGCTCTAAAAATGAGTTTGGGAACATGAGATACGGTCTGACCTGGTCCACCAACATCTCCTTATTTTTTGTTTCCATCAAGAACACCGAATTAGGCTTTTCAAGAGCCACTAAGGCTCTTAGCTTTTGGAACATGAATGGATTACCCAGCTCTTGACACTTCCAGCTCATAATCTTTATATCATTTTTCAGTGATTTATTAGAGTTAGCCACCAAAGCTCAGTCTTTCCCTTCTCTCACCACCTAAATAGGGGTTTCCAATAACTCCTTATCCTCAAGCATTGAGGAACTATAGTCTTTTATTCTATTCATTTTTTTTTTTTTTTTTTTTTTTGCTCTTTGGTTTTTTTCCTGCATTTTGGTACTTCTATATCCACAATCTTTTAATGCTACGGTGTGTTTGGGTTCTAGATACATTACCAATTTCCCATTACCTTTCTTAATTGCTGACATTGTAGCCAAACCGCCCATTGCCTTTTTTTTTTTTTTTTTTTTTTTTTTTTTTTTGCGAAGAGAGGTTATATTCACTACTACTTCATCTCTCACCACAATGTCCATGTTGGATGATGGGATTGGTGTGTCAAGAACAATCTCTTCCTCCTCAAAGTTTTGGTTTAACTTTCCATAAAATGCTTCCAATGAGGGCTACGTTCATGCACTTCCGCCTTAAGCCAAGGGTCATATTTCTGTCTTGTTTTCTGCCCAACATGTTCATTCGTACGAAATTTCTTCACAATACAATACATGATGACCAATTTTCCCACATGAATAGCAGAAATGTAAGAGGCGTTCATACTTGAATTCCACTAGTAGCTTCTTGTCCCCTAAGTTGACTATGGCTCCAACTTTCAAAAGAGCTAGCAAATCCAACTCAACCTTCACCTTTCTTGCTCTATAGGGATCATTTCCTTTGGATTCTAGCTGAATATCTAGAACTCTACCCACTTTTCTAACCAAATTTGAATAAACCTCCTCTAAGATCCACCCCGGGGATATTCCTACTATTTGAACCTAGAAAGCATATTGAAAGAAATCATAACAATGCTCGGGATATTAGGCTTGCATTGTTTTAGAACTAGTAAATTGCTAGCAATAGACCAAGGTCCCACTTGTAATAGTTTTTCTTTTTCATCTCCCGACTCAAATACAAAAGAGAAAAAACCCGGCTCTTTTCGGGTATAGACCCCTTAATCAAATTTCCAAGCCTTCATTATGTCTAGAAAAGCTTGAAAATTTATATTGGGTTTTGAGTAGAGCTTACCATATACAGTGAGGCTACATTCCAATCGCTTTTCAATAGGGGTCTCCACTCATGACATCCTCCTCCAACCATAAGTGACCCAAACTTGTCATAAAGTAGCTAGATGAAGTTCGTTCTCAACCTCACTCTGCATTTTAATATTTTGCAAGGACTCTATTTGAAGCTAATTGAAGTCCAGAATAGGGTAATATGACGCCCAACTTTCAACCTCAGTAGACTAACATGTGTACCCATGGGTGTTTTAGGGGCCAGCTTCCACAAGTCTGAAGGACTGAGATTTTTTGGAAAGGACAGTAAGGGTTGATTGAAGGGAGCTTTGCAGTGACAAGAATAGAAAGTGACTTGACATTGTGAAAAATTGGAGAGAAAGGCGAGATGGAGAGAGTGTAAGGAGTTAGTGTTTGAGGAAAGGGTTATTTGAGGGCAGACCAAAGTTTGAGATGGCATATTAGGTAAGGGATGGATGGGGTGAATGGAACAACCATTATGATCTTGGTGGAGATTTTAGGGTTTGGACCGGTGGTAGAGTAGAGAGAACCAGGGTTTGTGAATTAGAAAACTTATTGCATCATGGAATTGGAGGAGGTGTGGATCCATTTAGGATGAAGAAGACTAAGATTTTAGAGGGTTTTAGGGTTTTGACTTCACCATCGCCCATAGAAGGGATAGAGTGGAGCTCTATCTCTACCAGCGAGAGAGAAACAAGTGGACGATAGCTATGTTGATATTTCCTAAAGTTACAAGAAGAATTCAAAAATTCAAACTCAAAACATGACTCCACATAGATTTCCAAAATTGCATTTGGAAATTCAATTTTGACTTCTAAGTCTCTATCATGTCTCATTCTGTGCCTTTTCCATATCACCCATCATGCATAACATGTTTATGAAATACACCTTCACATCTAAAGGGATCACCTGATATGCAAAATGATGTGATCTTTTCATCTAACTATGTATCGGTCAAAACTCCACTTGCAATCTCTTTTAAGGAAAATGCACAATAAATACAAATTAGGTTTCAATCCAGAAGTCGTAGTAACAAAAGGGCGTAGTGGGATGCTAATTTGTCCCTCATTTAATTGAAACCCTGGATCTTAACTTCTAATTATCGCACTTAGACCAATCACCTTGCACATGTCTCCTAGTTAGTGTTTCCCCTAAATTGTATATTTGCTGAAAATTAATGTAAAATAAATTTTTTACGTGTGCACCGACTTAAACTTTTGACAGGAGTTTTTCGTAGTATTTTCCTATCGGCACCATTCGTCCATTCTTCTCGCTTAATCCTAAATCCCGCTCAGCTTCAGCGAGAGCAGCAGCCGAGAGATGCAATCCGGAAACAGCATATAAAAACTCGAGGAACTAGAGTTCCCCATTCAGCGGAAGCAATGAGCGAAGCGGAGCAGCAGCAGCAGCAGCCCCACCACTGCTGCTTGTCGCACGCGTTCTCCGACGCCGCCTCCAAAGCCCCTAGCAAAATCGCCGTCGTACACGCGTCCGGCGGCGCCGTCGTCTCCAGCGAGCTGCGGCGGAGGATCGCGGCCGACCCCGTCTCCTCCGCCGCCGCTGTCGATCGGTTCTGCGATGAGCGCGCGCGGTCCCTGTCCCCTCGGCTCTACCCCGGGGACCGGTGCTTTACTTATTCCGACGTGTCGCTGGCCGTTGATTGTCTCAGCTCTCGTCTCTGCAACATCCTCAACGGCGGAGACGACCCCGACCTCATCAAACCTTCAGGTGTGGAATTTCCTTCCATGCTAACGCTGTATCATGCTGGCATTTGGTTGCACTAGAACTTTGGCTTAAATGACTATCGATTTATTTGAGTGATGAGTGTTGCACACTGCGTCTTCAACTTTAGAAGGTTGCTTCTGTCTATGATCCTTGGTGAAGGTCGAATATTGTGACGATCATTTCTTTAGTGGCGGTGATTTCTGACATAGATGGCCTTGTTATGAAAGCGGATGAAATGATACTTCAAATTTTTTCTAGGTAAAAGTTATCATAGTGGCGATGAAGCGGCATATACATTTATACCTGGTACAGCTCAATTGATGGAGTCAGGGGATGCCTATGTGCCAAAAGTAATTGCAATCTATACACCTCCTTCGGTGGAGTACATTGTCTCTGTTCTCTCTGTTTTGAGGTGTGGGGAAGCTTTCTTATCTATTGACCCGATGTGGCCAAAGGAAAGGATGTTATCGATCGTCTCTCATTCAAATGTTGAGCTCATTATTGCATCCAAGTCATCATTTGGTAAAAGCCACAGTCGGCAAACAGATTGGATAGTGGAATCTGGGAGTTGTCCTGTGGTGCTGTTCTCCATGGAAGAAAATACCACAAAAATTAGTAGGTATGAAAATATCATTTGTCCTTGTGCGCAGGAGAAAAGAAGGTTGTTTTGTTATTTGATGTACACCTCAGGATCAACTGGAAAGCCTAAAGGAGTTTGTGGCACTGAAGAAGGTGTGCAGTTTGCTTTTTCCGTTTGCTTGCATTTTCACATTGTGAATTGTAGTATTTCATTTATTTGCCCCCTAAGTGAAATTATATTATGTAGCATTATCTTTGGTGCTAGTGAGAGTCAATTTAAAGAAGCCTTATGCTTTCGTCTGTGTCTTTTGGCTTCTGTTGTATAATATATATCGTGTTGTTTGCTTTTCATCTTCATACTATTGGAACACTAATCACTATAAGCATGTCCCAGTGACATTGTAATAGGTGACAGCAACTCTTGTGAGGTAAATGATGAGATGGCTTCCCTTTGTGTAATACTGTCTGGCTTTGAGAATTTCCAGTGCTAGCCAAACATAAGAGACTGCTCTCTCTGGAGCAAAATTTTTGTGTTAGCTTTGGTAATGCAGTTTGGGTGAATGAGGTAATTATAAAAAAATTTGTTCGTGAACATTTTTCATTTTCCTTGGACCACTTGACAACATCTTCTTTTGTAGAACTGTCAGATGTATCTCTTAGCATGTCTCGTTTTGATTGCCAGCCTTGTAATGGTTCTTTGACACATAATTTTCAACAGTTCTTTGACACCCAAGATAGTTCAGTTAGATCCATTACAACTAATCTGAAGAAAGAAGTTTACCCTTCCCATTTGTTCTTTTCTCACAAGCTGAAATCTTAAGAATTAGGTGTGTCAAAGTCATCTGCTTGCTATTGCTTCAGAGATCTGCAAACTTTTATAGGTTCCTTCATAGACCTAATTTTCAATAATGGCATTATGCAGCCATTTGAGGGAGGTGCCTCTGGAGAAACCTGATGCCCCCCCCCCAAAAAAAAAAAACTACCTTTCCTGATTTTGGTGGTTTCCCAATTCGGTTAACTAGTATCTAACAATCAGAAGGTTTGCCTTGATTGATCAAACCATCAGCTTGCCACCTTGATAAATGGGCCCTTCCTCTTCCTCCCCTCTAAATACAGATGTGAATTTTGAACTAGCACACCAGCAATATTACCTGAATAGAGAACAGTTTTTTGTCCTCATGTTAATTATATGTATGTAAGGTTAATTACTTTCCCTTCCTCAATAAGTCTTTGTTGTCTGCTTGGGTTGGTTATCTAATTACCTACGCTGCGGCTGTTACCCCCTTTTTTCTGGATGAGATTTTTCAATTATAAAGCACTATAGCCATTTCAAAAGCTTTGGTGAAATGGTGGGGCCAAATATGTATACATAATTGTACCATTCCACAGCAATACTGTGTCAGAGGAACTACGAGTAGAAAGACAGTATTCTCTCTTCTACTTATATCACTATATTGCGTAAGAGAGAGGACGGCACTTCCTGTATAGTCTTCGAGAGCTCGAAAGTGCTTGTCTGAAGGCACTTAATGACCTTAAACACTTAGGCACGAGTTTCCCAAACATACAAGAAAAAAGTCAAGAGAAGGCTGATTTGGAGTTCCCTTTTCATACACCGTTCTCTTCCCTACATAGAGAGGGATGGATAGGGGAACAAGTACAGTAGGCACTCTGAGTTTATCAACCTCAGTGACCGGCTCCTAAAAGTTCCCACCCTGGCATTGGGGTTGGGCTGCTGCGCCATGCAGGCCTTGTGGGCTGCCTCAGCTCAGTAGGCTCGCTAACACAAACTAGGAACAACAATGCTGCCCTCACCTGCTAACCAGACATAGAGCCTTTTGAAGCGAATTCTCAAGCAGCTCCAAATCTTTACTCTTCCTTCGAACTAGGGGAATTGGGAATTGAAAATATGTAGGTACCAAAGGCCGATGAAAGCCTTTCCAAAGGAATTAGGCACTTCTCAAAATGTCTTGTCATTTTCTAGATTGAAACCAAAAATGACTTTCCAGGCAAGACTGCTGTTTTTTATGGAACTTTAGCTTTCTAGAGTTGTTGCCAACTAGAAACATTGGAAGAAGAGCATCAAAGAGCAGTATTCTGTGATTCTTCCACTACAATGCCTTTTTATCTCCAGCTGTATGTCCTTTAAATTCTTTGTCATCATATTTGAGCTTCCCATAACTTTTGATCTACCTCTACCATGCACAAGAACATCAAGTGCACTCTCTAAGTTCTGTCCATGTATCCTAAGGGTGACATATCTTTCAATGTTTTCACCTTCTTGCAGTGCGGACTTAATATCCCTAAAGGGTCAGTTTTGGCATAAGTTTGGCTACATTATTCAGGTTTCATAGTCCACCTATCATATTATTGTTGGCAGTATACTGTCTACCAGCCACATTCAACTAAATGGATTTGAACTCATTGAGTATGCTGCTTCAAAGAAGTGATTGTTGAAGGCTTGGAACTAATATATAATATGTTATATGTGTGTAATTGACTTCTTCCCTACCGGCTTAAGTTTTTAGAATAATTGGTAGTGATCCCACAGAAATTCTTCTTGATTTCAGAGCAGTGAAATCTGAGTTTAAACCTTTCTAGGCCATTTATTTGTCTCCTCAATCATATATTTTGTGAATCAAGAACCTTAGGCCAAACCCAACCTATGCACGAGGGAGATTATTACGACTTTTAATTATTGAATTATGCTTTCATTTAATAGCTTAAGCTTTTTGGCCGAACTTTTTAACCACTCATGATTTTCGTGCATGGTGATGGAATAGGAATAGGGAAGACACCATATTGGTAGAGCAGCACAAGGTTAGAGATTCTCCATGGGAGAAAGAGACTTTTCCCTTCGTGTGATATTATTTTTATTCTTCTTTGTGGGCATATGTCCTCCAATCATTAAAATTTTCTATTGAGGAGGAAGGCCAAAGTATCGCAATTCCAGCAGCAGCGAGCCACCTACCCCAGACCCCAGCCTTTCACCATAAAACAGAGGCTAGGAAAGCTCTAATAGAATGAAAAGCAAGTCTAAAGGTACTAACAGTACCTATTAACAGTGATTGGATACTTGGGTTGCAAGATGATGGAAGACTATTGGAAAATCTGATGAAGCATCATGAGAAAAGTTTGATTAAAGTTTCTTGACAGAACATCACACCTTTAGTTTATTAAATACCACACCACACAATCGGAAAGCAAACACCTGCTTAAAACTCAGTGGTTTACATACTTTCAGTCCTTCAAACTTCTCAATAGGGAGAGAACATCATGGCTATAGACTTTGCTAAAATCTTACTCCATGAAGAAACTGAAAAACGTGGAATCTACAAGGAGTAGATGGCCTTCACATCAACCTTGGAGAAGTAATTATCCACTTCATGGTTGAATTGTGTGTACAGGGCTTCTTTTCTCTTACCTTTTATTTGTTGTTTTTATATGTAGGTGATGTTTTTGCAAGTAATATTGTGGCTTCCATCTAGTAAGAGAAGCATTCTTTGTGGTACTTGTAAAGGAATTATCATGCTGACCACTTTTTCATTTTTGAAGTTGTTCTACTATTGGATTACTCTGTGAAGAGTGATCATGCCTTTTCTCTCTCTTGTAGGTCTCTTAAATCGTTTTTCTTGGATGCAAAGACTGTATCCTTTGCATGGAAAAGAACTTCTGCTGTTCAAGACATCAATAAGCTTTGTTGACCACCTGCAGGAATTTTTAGTTTCTATTCTTTGTGCTTGTACATTGGTTGTTCCTCCACTCGACAAGCTAAAGCACGATGCTCTAGTTGTTGCTGATTTTCTTGAGGTATGAGGTGCTTATTTAGTATCTCATTTCTATTTAATATGGTGCTTTGCCTTGGGATTTTTCTTCTATCCTTTCCTCATTACCAAACATGTCAGTCACAACCTCTGGCTGTAAAATATTTCTTTCTTCTTTTTTTTGTTCTACATGGTTATGAATTGCATGAATTGATTACTAAACCAAGTGTGGCATTTCTGATCTGATTTATTAAGTTTGTACATGACATTCTACTTATGTTTTCTTTTGTTTTTGTGACATATTACTTACTGGCATCTCAATTAGTTTGTGAGTTTCCATTGTATCTTTAAAATACTTTCAGTCAGGAAATCCTTTTAGGCTAAGTCAGAAAGAAATCAGATTTTCTACCCAATTTACTACAGTGGCAAAGAATGGATTGTTCTACACACATGCACACACACATACATGCATGCATACATATATGTAATTCCTTTTCAACTTCTTCCAAGTGTGGGATTACCCCAATGGCAGGGATGGATCCAGAAATACAACAATAGGGGGCCAAAATGTAAAAGGAAAAGTCCAATGTGCTGAAAATTATATAACTTTCATTGATCTAATTGAACTTCACTGAGTCTCACTAGGATTTTCAAAATTAGATAATGTGAAACTCACGGGTAATAGCTTGATTGTGAATGGAATGTTCATTTTTGTTAAACTAAGACGTATTACTGACTAAGTTACAAGAAATATATTACTGACTTAGGATAATTCCTTTGCAAGTATTCTCATATTTAGTGACTAATATTTAGTTCTATTGTAGGTTTTTTTATTTGTGTACAATTTTAATAATACTGATGGATATTTTTTTTGATAATATTAACCTTTCTTTCTGGTGGGAGTACAGAATTTATTTCACTATATCAGGACAATATATGGCAGTGAGCATGCCCAAGTTTCTTATCTTTTGATGTATTCTTAATAAGTATGGTATATTGTCAGAATGGTCCAAATCTGTATTCTTTCACTGTTTAGTAAGATTTAATCACCATTTTTGTGAACGATTCTGCAGGCATATCACATCAGCAGGCTAACTGCTGTTCCATCATTGATGAAGGCAATTGTTCCTGCCATGCTAAGTCGACAGAACACGCGAGTCCCCCACTCATTGGAGTTATTGGTGCTCAGTGGTGAAGAATTTTCTGTATCATTGTGGAAGGAACTTGCCAGATTATTACCCAAGACCACTATATTGAATTTGTATGGAAGTACTGAGGTCTGGAATCAATGTTCACGCTTTCTCTTTTTGCTCAAAATCAATCTTAACAGCTTTAAACTACCTGTGGGTTAAGTTCTTTGGTGCTTCCATATGGTGTCTAGAAATGGTAATTTTAATTGGTTTGTGGAACACGTTTAGAAGATGAGATTGGTTTTGCAAAAGAATTACAGTGTATACCTCCTATGAGTCTCATCTCATGATTTTCATGTCATGGTATTTTCACAATTTGTGCATCTTTACATCTCTACTTTCTTAATAGGATGATTTAATGATTACCTTTTCTCTTTTCCTTTTTCCCAGTGGAAGCCTAAAAATATCAATGCTACTTTCGCACTGCTTTTTGTTATGCATTTTCCATTTTGCTCTCCCATCAGAAGCAGCACTATTCTGTGACATGACCCTTGAGAAGCAAGATAGCTCTTTTCATACTGTTCACCGTGAAAGGATCTTGACGCGCTGCATGTGCAGTTTTAAACCATAGTTAAATTTAAAAGGAAAAAAAGGAAAAAGAAAAAGAAAAAGAGTTGCTCCAAGAAGTTTGTCTTCTATACCACTTTGCTTCAATAATTTTATTTTGTCTCACTTTGCCAGCTAAAACTTTGACAGTCTGCGTCAGCGTGCAGCACTGCTATTTTCTCAAAACCAATTACTTCAATATTTTAGTAAATGCATTTGACTTTTCTTGAAGGTGGCTGGTGATTGTACATATTTTGATTGCAAAAGATTGCCGATGATGTTGGAAGCAGAGAAATTATCCAATGTTCCAATTGGCCTTCCTATTTCTAATTGTGAAGTTGTGCTTGTTGGTGAAGATGATGAATTGAATCACGGAGAGATATATGTTGGTGGTGTCTGCATTTTAAGTGGATACATGTCAGAACCATCTGCAGACTCTTTAGATTATGTGGAATTACCCCACAACTCATCCCATTACCGATCTGATGAAGAACATCAAAGACAATTATTCATCAGGACTGGTGATTTTGCAAGGCAGCTAGCAAGCGGCGACTATGTTTTTCTTGGGCGGAAAGATCATATTGTGAAGATTAATGGTCAGCGAATAGCTCTGGGGGAAATTGAAAGTATGCTTAGACAACATGAATCTGTTCTTGATGCTGCTGTGGTTTGTCATATAGGTCCAGAGGAACTTAGGCAGCTTGAAGCATTTCTATTGTTGAATGAAAAGAAAAGACCCAGTGAAGTATCCAGATCGATTAGACATTGGATGGTTGAGAAGCTTCCCTATGCAATGGTTCCACACCATTTCATCTTTCTAGAATCATTTCCCAGGACTTCGAGTGGAAAAGTGGATTATGAGTTTCTGTCTGCTTCAGTTTTGATGCATTCCAAAGATAATATTGACACTGACGGCAGTAGCAATGTCTTGGAAGTTATAAAAAAGGTTCTCTTTGACCTCTCGTACAGAAAATGTTTTTGACTGATATAATTGCTCAATGCAGAAACATAACCTGCACCATATTTTTGTCAGGCCTTTTGTGATGCTTTGATGATTGAAGAGGTCTCTGATGATGACAATTTCTTTTCTTTAGGCGGTAATTCTATTGCTGCAGCTCATGTTTCTCATAATCTTGGGATTAGCATGAAGTCACTTTATGATTTCCCTACTCCATCTAAGTTACAGATTGTCCTTCTAGAAAAGCAAGGATTAGGAAGCATGGATCTCAATGTAAGTGATGCTTTGGGAATGGATTCTGAAGCTAGTGAGAGGAAAAGCTCCCATGTAGATAAGGTAAATTCATTCCAGCTTGATGGCCTTGGGCGGGAGAGGAGATCGACGAGGACCATCTCACGGGACTCCAAGAATGACGAGCTTACATCAAAGCGGTTGAAGTTCAGCTCTGAAGTTTATCTTACTTCTGAGGGTCTCTGGAAATCTGTGTCATTGTTAGGGCCATGTTCCTTAAGCCGGTGCAATAGGGTTATGTATGAAGACAAAAACAGTGTGAAAGATGTGGATCAACAGAGTTTGCAATTGGATTTCTCAAGAGACTTAAAAGGTATGATGCATGAATTATGGAAAGTTCCCATGGAGTCCTGCGTTGATGCATCACCACTGCTTGTGGTCCATGATCAAGAGATCTGTGTGTTTATTGGCTCTCATTCACAAAGATTTGTCTGTGTTGATGCGAAAAGGTATGCAAATATTTTATTTTCAGCTACTTCTGAATTATCCAAACACTTTAATGAAGTTACTTCATGCTCCCTTTCATTCTTTAATAATATACTAATACAATGTCAAAACTGTTACTTTTAACTAAAAATTATGCAAATATCTGGTACCGTGATGAAGTGATCTATCTCAGCTACTCTTTCCTGTGTTCCAATTGTGCCAACATCAAAGAAATGATATTCAATTATAATCTCGTGTTTGTTTCCTTTTCATAATTTATATTGTAGCCATTATGTATGGGATGAATAGCCAGTTGATCTTGTGTCCATTTTTATGGGAAGTGATAACCCGAAGCCCAATCAAAAACTGCTTTAGGCTGGCCAGTTGGAAGATTAGGAGAGAAGAAGATAAATGATTAGATGGCCTCAAGTCCTCTTCAAACATGCATTATCATAATGATGTGCGATTTAATTCTTTGATCCATTGTTAATGGACTGTTATTTTTCTGAGTATTGATTCTAACATGAATCATTTAGTGGTCATGTTCTGTGGGAGATTAAACTAGATGGAAGAATTGAATGTTCGGCTGCTGTTACAAGTGACTTTTCTCAGGTCTGTCCTTAGTTTTGCATGCATAATCTGCCTTCGTGTCCTGTGAAGACCTGATTTATAGACACAACGATTGATTCTATTTTGTCATTTCAGGTTGTAGTTGGATGTTATGATGGAAAAATTTATTTCATTGATTTCTCAAATGGTAAAATCTGCTGGACTTTTCAAACTGGTGGTGAGGTACGGCAGTTTTATACTTGTATCATTTTCTATTGATTTACTAATTGATGGATAGCAGTCACCATTGAGGGCTCACATGAGTGCAATTTTTGATGAAGCACAACACCGTGAATCCTTTTTAGGATTAGCAGATCTCATGTAATTGGCATTACCTATAATTGCTTTAAGTGGCTTCAACATAGTTGCCTGCATATGCAATCTGTGGAAGAGGTACAATCAGTTTCTCCTTCCCTGATTAATAAGAAAGCTTCACTAGAAGGCACCAAGGGGATAACTCTCAGAGAAGATACAAGCTGAAGATACAAGTAATCACATCTACAATGTCTAGTAGGACATGTTAAGAGAATTAATTTCTCTCAATATACGAAAGAGAGATCTAAACTTCATGCATCTGTTAAACAGACCGACTCTTTTTAGCATTTCCAAGGACTGACTTTCATTTGAAAGCTCCTTGAGATTGGTTGCCAAACACCCTTATTTTGGCTGAAGGGGCTTTGGGGGCTGAATGGGCTTTCTAAATGCCCATCCAAACGCACCCTAAGTCTTTCAAAAGCTATAATTTTCTTTGCATGGGAGCCAAAAGATGGTAAGAGAATCCTGGTAAATAACTTTCTTCTTCAGCTTCCAAGTTCCAATTCTTGCCATCTGCAGTAAATTCCACAACATTCTCTGTAAATCCAGTTGGTCCCCAACAAATAAAAGAAGTAAAACAGTGACTACCAGACCAGCTATATGACAGGAGCAGATGATTTACTGTTTGTCCTTCTCTTTACAAAGAAAGCATCAGTAGTATACTGCATGAGCATTCTTAGATTCTCATATACTCCTAACTAGATTGCATTGCCTCCATTAGTGATCTTTATCCTTCATGAAGTGCCACAATTACTTGCTTTAGGGAACTTAATCACTTGCTTCAGAGAGAGAGAGAGTACCTCATCTTTTTTGCTAAAACATAAATGTAAATTGGCTGCTTATGTATGTACTAGATTAAATTCACTTCATGACATGCATCAAGTCTCTTCCTTAGTCTACAATTCCAGCATGGCTGCTAACATACGTCTGTGGTAAATGTCTTCTTTGTCCAAAATTGAGACATCGAATGACTTTCTAATGGACCTAAATAAGGGGAAAATGATGCTGACCTGGAAGGGTAACATGCCTAGAAAGTTCCTACTAAAATGGTTGCATAATTTTGGCTATTACAAGCACATCAATTTCTTGAGGAGGAGATGGTTACAGATATACGCTGAAGGAGACTGTTATAGATTTACCTGAAGTAGTCCAAGTTTCTCATTTCGAGCTTGATTCTTTCCAAATGGGAGAATGATTCTATTGTAGCCCTCTTTTTGGTTCTTCTGCTGCACTTTACTTTTCCCACTTTGTGAAAATGGTATCAGGCTCCCTTGTTAGGGTTTTCCCTGCATCAATTTTAATACTGAGCAAAAGAACAGAGAGTAGACAACCAAAAAAAGAAAAAAATAATGATGGCTAGAATCGAGATGAATTGAATCTGGAATAAAGAAAGATATTTTAGGGTGGTTTCTGGATTTTTATTGAATCAGAAAAACTAATGGAAAGTGACATAAAGGCCTATTTATGCTAGGGTTACAGATGTAAGACAATGTTAACCCTTGATCTAACATAATAATTTCTAATCTCAACCAGTGGAGCTCATTAAAAGCTGCAGGACTTCCACATGACCACTCATGAACCCTAAAAGCCTAAGTATAGGCTAATTAAAAGAAGAAAATACTTAAATTCTAAAATTAAAATTACGCTTCTAATCAGAAAATTAGCTACAGGTCTTTCCTCCTTTTTCTTTTATTATTTTTTTATCAGTATTCGCTCCAATCAGTTTTTGGCATAAATAAAGAAAAAGCTACACTTAGTTTGATACTGACAATGGGATGCACTGGTTTGACATTGTCATGACGAAGGATGAGAACATGCCACAAAGCTCTTGTGAACAAAATTGCATCACAGGCATGCGTATAGTGCATGAAAAACTCGTACAAATGACAAATGTGTCTTGTCAAAACAGAGTATACATATGTTTTTATGTTTTGATTGAGGTCCAACGTTGGATACCCCTGTTATCTTGTAATTCAAGTATCATGCAATGTCTGTCTGTGATATTGATGAATTTGTATTGATTCAGGAGGCATTTTATCATGTCGGTCGTACTGGTCTTTTACTAAAGTTAAACAAGACACCTAGCCTTACTCCATTAACTGGGCATGCACACAATTTCCATCCAGCATTTGCTCTATTTTCTTTTCTGTTTTTTCTTCTTTTTTTTTTGGAGATTTCCTTTCTGCTGAATGTTCACTCTATATGCTTCTTATAATCTTTATTTTGACTTATGTTTGTTCACCAGATCCCTTTTCCTTGCTTCATAGGTAAAATCACAGCCAGTTGCTGATGGGCGACGGCAATTGATATGGTAATTCCAGTTCTTTCTGTTAATGAATATTTTCTTTTACTTGTATTTTGGCATGTTTATTCCTTGGACATAGGGAGAGTGACCAGTACGATTCTGCCATGAATTATTGCCAGGCTGCGATATGGTACCACTTTCTTTTTTCTGTAAGCAAAAACAATTATTACAAGAACTTTTTTCTAGTATAAAAATATAAAACAGAACACAATAAACGAGTTTGGGACATCTGGGGTGCCAAAATTTGGCATGGGGGACACTTAAGTGCTAAATGTTAGGAAAGTGACACTTAAATGCCAAAATCGGAATAAAATGAATTAATTAAGTGCTAACGGTGAGAGAATTCGGCCAAAATACTGACATGGCGATTTTCCGGCAAGGCAAATGCGAAACAATGTCGTTTTGCACGTTGACATGGCTACACAATTAATACAAATATTAATTAAATTAAATTTATAACTAAATTTTTAATATTAAAAAAAAAAAGGAGGAAGATGGAGATTGCAGGCAGCGAGGGAGGCTGAGCCCTCATTGCCACCTCCCCATTGTTGCTAGGAAGGGCTAGTGACGGTGGGGAAAGGGTCGGTTGGGGTTGTTGGGCCTTGGCCAAGGGCGGCGACCTTGGCTAATCAGCAGCCTAGGAAGCACGGACACGTTGTCCGTGCTTCCGTGTCGTGTCCGACATGTGTCGGAGTGTGTCGGACACGTCGATACGCTTGGACACGGTTGGACACACGGTCAACGCGTGTTGGATTTTCCTACACGTGGTCAACTTTTCTCGACACACGTGTCGACACGTGTTCGAAAGACTGATGGAGGGTGGAGGCGAGGGAAGGCGAGAGAGTAGAGACCACGAGCGCCGGCGAGACGAAGCCACAAATGGACAACCGTGACGGCGAGAGACGGCTAGAGAAAGAGCCGAACAGAGAGAAAGAAGAGAGAAGGCAAACTCCCGCCGGCGAGACGAAGCCACAAATGGACCACCGCGACGGCGAGAGACGGCCAAAGAGAGCGGCGAGGGCCACTACTGTTGCGATGGATCGGCGACGAGAGGAAGAGGAGAGGAGGGAAGGGGGTCGTGCGGCGAGCGGCAAGGAGGAATAGGAAAAGGAGGGCTCGGCGGCTCGCTAGGGTTTTTCATAAAGAAACCCAAAAAAAATAAGGGAGGGGAAGTGACAGCTTACCTATCACTGTCAAGTGGTGGGTGAGGGAAAAAAGTAAAATAAACTTGGGGTGGAGGGCAAAGGACGAACGAAAGAAGGGATGGATTTTGGTGATTATTTTTTTAACTGGAAAATTAAATAAATGAAATTAAAAATTTCGAAAAATAAAAGTATTGAATTTTGAATAATGATGGATTTTAATCATTGTAGAAAATTATGAATTTATTTAAATAAATTGATTCTAACTTCTTATTAATTATTAGTTTCATCGATAATTTTTGTTAAAATTAAAAAAAATGTTTCACATTAACTATGAATATATCTTTCGAATTTCAAATGAATTGATTTGTTAATATTATTAGTGTAAATTTATTATAGGCTATTTTTAATTAATTATTTATTTATGAATTTGAATCAAATTAATTAAAAATAAAAACATTTATTTAATATACAACGTGTTGCAACGTGTCGGAATTCTCTATTTTTTAGAAATAACATGTCGACATGTCGTGTCGTGTCGTGTCAAACACGTGTCATGTTGCGTGTCGGTGCTACCTAACCAGTAGCCAGGGCTCGTAGCCCTTTCCTAGATCTGGGGCGAGGATTGGGGCCCTCCCCCAGATCCAGCAACCCTCCCATCATCACCGGCCACCATATGAGATAAAATGGAGGATTTCCTAGATTTACATGGCCCAGGGCAATGATTCAACGATTGAAATTATTGTAGAACAATTGTTAGCATCACCTGATAAAGGAATTGATGGTGCGTATGTTCTCTATTTTGAGTATAAATATATGTATATTTGGTTGTAGTTATTAGAAGGTTATAAATAAGATAATTAGAGTTTTGTTTCCGTCTTTCATGCTCTATAAATAGAGCCATCTTATGTTCTCTATCTGTCAATCATTTAGTAAAGATTTAGTCTTTATTAATTCTCTCTACTCTCTTGAAAATTCTAAAATATTTACATAGTAATAGAGCCACCAAGAGAGTGGGATCTTAGGCAACCAAAGGTGATAATAAAACCTTGAACTCCAAAATTTCTTACTTTGTCTATTTTCTAGCTGGCAATCTTATTAAAGAAAAAAAAATCATCTCTGCCATCATGTTTTCTACCTCGTCAACCTCAAGAGCAGCCACACTTCAAGAGCGGCATCATTTTTTCATGTTTGTTGCGGTCTCTTGAGTTGTCCCTGAGATTTAGAGCTCTCTCATGAGCCGGTGGTTTCTCCGTCTCCATCGTAGTCAAGGGGGAGTCATGGTCATTCACTGCAGCCTCATCCATTTTATGCCAAGATCCTTATCGCTGGTGAAGACTGGAGCCTCTCTATTCTCTAGTCCTTCCATCGTGTATTCATTCTCAATCGTGGTTATTGGTTCTACTTCTCCATCACAAGCAAGCTACTGTTCTCATCCATTTGCTGTTTTTGGTCTTAGGTTTGTTATTTTGTTGTCTTTCCCAATTTCCAGAAAAGAAAAAGGCATTCTGGGGTGTGTTGGTTCTCCAATCAAATGCCTTATCTTAAAAAAGTTCCCCAAGTCAACTCTCAACATGCCTAATAATGTGGATGATATTCATTGTGAGACTCTTATCAATTGTGGGCGTCATTGACTAGTGAAGCCTCCATCAAGTTTCCAGGCAGCTGTGAGCTCAAGAGTGAAGCACACATTTGTTGAGTAGCCAGAGTCGAGAGTTGTGGGATGATGAGGTTCAGTTTGCCTCAATTCATGAGTCAGGGTTATCTCAATGTTAATTTTGTCATTCTAGGTAGAGAAAGGTGTCAACTTTCCCATCTTGACTTGTCTCCTCAACTATTTTGTCAAATCTGGTGTTGATATGGGTTACATTCAGTTTGTCGTGTAAGTTTCCGCTTGCACCATTGCCGTTGTCTCAAATCCGTTTTATTTATCTACATCCCTTATCTAGTGTAAGGTCTGGCTTGCACAGCACTTTAGTCACAGACTATGGAAGAAAATTCTTCGTCATATGTAACCTGATGCTCTAGCTTGAGGCGGAGTGTTAATATATATCTAAGTAGGTGATCATAAAGGACATTAGGGTTATGTTAGTGTCTCTCATTCTCTATTAGTAAAGCCATCTCATGGACTTTTTTATTAAGGGCCCACTTGGTTCAACTTTAGGAAAATGGCTTTGCATTTCCTCAAGTATCTTTGAATGAGTGGGCATTTGGTGAAGGCAAGAGCGTTTGGATACTCATTTTGGTATATATTTTGTAAAGCATCTTTGAGGTGAAAAGAAAAAGGAAAAAAAAAATGAAAAGGAAAACAGAGGAGGAGATGCAGATGCATCGGAGAGGGCAAAATTGTGGGGGAGGCGGCTCAAGCTGGTGGTGGTGGTGGGGAGGTTGAGCCGCCTGGGTCACTCAACCTCAGGCAGCATCACCTGTGTTGCTCAACCTTCAGTAGCGGCACTTGGGTCGTGACGCCTGAGGTCGCACAACCTCAGGTAAGGCTTCCTGACAGCCAGATCTCGCTGCTGGTTGCTGAGTTCCGCTGGCTGAGCTTCACCGGTTGACCAGCAAGTCCAAGGAACAAGACAATAAATGGTGTTTTTTGAGGGCCAAAAAGGAAAACATGATTATTAGTGAGGGCAATATTAGAAAATGTTGAAAGCCCAAAGCTTTGGGCTTTCGGCATTCCAAATGCTAACATTTGGCCAATGAGGCCTCAAAAAACTGAACCAAACACATTTTATTTTTCCCACGGGGCTTTGGAGGCTCAAAGGCCATTGGGAAAGCTGAACCAAACAGGCCTCGGTTATCTAGTAAAGATGTAGTTTCATTGTTTCCCTCTCCCTCTCTTGAAGATCCTACAATATTTCTATTCTCCATGTGCACTGAGTTGATTAATTGTTCATCTATCAGAGATTCTCGAAAATGAGAACTCTATTCCAAGTAGCTGCCCAGCACAAAAAGGATGTGTTCAGGGGCACATTAGGAAGTCAAATGGCTTTAGCACGAATTGTATGAAGGTGTCAATAGAGAGACTTCTGATGGCTAAATAATAAGATTTAATAGAGAAGGCTCTGCATTTAACAAAATTCTAGATGAGTCTGTCCTTCTCCAATACCTTTAACCTTGGGTTATAAAGAGAGATGAATGTGCAGATCACATCAACCTCCCTTATAATATAAATTGAGATGGAAATTCTGAGTACAATGCTGGTGTTGATGCACAAGACGTTAGAAACCAGAGCATCCTGGTCAGTAGAGTGAGATAAGAGAGTGGGGAAGCAACGTTTAAGATGAATGTCTGTGTGCCAGTTTTTTTTGTCAGAAAGGAACCCCACACCCATTATTGAATTCAAATCTAATCCAACAACTAAAAGAATTTTATCCTTCTCTATTATATTTCGAGATTCCTACAAATGTGGAGAAGATAAATCCTTGGAGCACCTGTGCTGTGATGGCACCACAACTAAGCAGAAGCAGTTCAGATTAGAATGGGGCTAGATGATGCCAGAAGCCACCGAATTTGTGCCTCTTACTGGGGATTTGACGCAAGATAAGGAAAATAGTGTGTATGTTCTTTGGGGGCTATTGCAAGAAAGCTCACTTTTCATTGATAATGAGAAATTCACTATAGGGTGCTAGATGGGGAAAGCCTTGTACGCAAGGAGGTCAAGATTCAAAAGATCTTTATTACGAGAGAAAGCATATATTAGCAACCAATGCATTTGCATCTGCTAGTAATTCCATTATGCTAAAATCATAAGTTTTGCACCTTTCATGAAAAATTACAGGTTGAAGACTCCTGTACTTCAAAGGCTTGCTTTCTTTGCTTTTTCCAAAACAGCCAGAAAATAGAGAGGATACTCACAAGATAGCGATCTCCAACCCATATTTTCTTGTGCTCAAAACCCACCGTTTGACACGTTTCTATCAAATAAAATATTTAGACTTTAGATTTCCCTTTCCCTTTCTAGGCCATGTTGTTTTGCTGGCACTTATTCTCCCTTTTTATTGCTTCTTCACTGTATTATATGCTCTTTTTCTACAATGTCTGTTCCACTATCCTAGGAGCCTAAATTTTCATCTTTCCTATTCTCTTTTATCAATTTTGATGCTCTATATGTTGCTACAAGACAAATGACACAAAAAGGATTTGTGCAGGTGTGGATCTCACGATCATAACCTATATGCTCTTGACTACAAGAATCATCAATGTCTTTTCAATATTAGCTGTGGTGGGAGTATCTTTGGTTCACCTGTGATTGACGAGGTGAATCTGGCATTTCCTGATGTTATATTTTTATTGGTTTGAGAAACATCTACAATATTTGAGTATGAGGAATGGGAAGGAATGGAGGAAGAAATGAAATAAAACTTGGAAGGGAATCAAATTATATTTTCAATCCTACATTTGGCTGTTACAAAAGAACAATATGGACATCCAAAGGGGATACTGTAGAATCTCAGTTATTCCTTTAAAAAAAAAATGAGAATGGATATGCTGGAAAATTGATTATGTGTGTGTTTGTGTCTGCCATGAGGCAAATTAGAGAGGAAGTCACTTTCCTTCTTTGCCAATTCCTGATATAGAGAGAATGGGCCTTCCATTGGGAATACCCTGTTCAATTCTACAATACGACTGAACAAGAGAAAAAGCCTGGAGGAGATAATCATGATTCCATTCCATTCCTTGTACCAAATATGGCCTAAGGACTTGTGTGATTTATTTACAATTGGTACAATTGATGGGAATACCCTGTTCAATTCTACAATACTACTAAACAAGAGAAAACCTGGAGGAGGTAATCATGATTCCATTCCATTCCTTGTACCAAATATGGCCCAAGGACTTGTGTGATTTATTTTACAATTGGTGCAATTCATTTAAACTGTCATATTTGACATGTTTGATGCTTGAGATTTTTCTTGAATTTTCAGGTGAAAAGTTTTTACGTGTCTTTGATAGGTCATTTTTCAGTATCATAAGTTTTCCTCAATTACCATGTAGTTGCTCAGAAACCATCCTTGAGAAAATTAAAATTCATTGCAGGTGCGCGACACTCTTTATGTAGGATCCACTAGTGGTCGTGTAACAGCTCTTTGTATTAAGGTACATATGAACTTTTTATCCGTATTACTTCCTTGGAGTTTGAATACCTCGATGGCAGATGCTGAATTGTCCACTTTTTACGTCCAAATACCATTGAAGACCACCTCCAATTGTAAATATCCCAACCTGCTTATGTCAGAACAAATATAGATAAAACTTTGACCCCCCCCCCCCCCCACCCAAAAAAAAATTGTAGACGTTTGCGCTAGGATAATTTTTGTGGATGGGTTGGCTAGTTTTATACAATGAAAGGACCAATCTTGGAACCTTTGATATCAAGATTTACACCACCCCCAGTATGCAGAGTCTTAATTGAAACTTGAGTTGTTTTTGCATCCATCTTTCACGGCAAGAATGTTAAATTTTTAGAATATGAAATATGACTGTCTTTTGTAAGAGGACCATGTTATAAGTCAACTTCATTCAAGTTAAGAAGAACCTTCGTTAGAGTTCTGATCTTTTTCTATCCACCTAATAAAGTTGTTCAACCTCTGCAGCTAATTAATTATCCAATTATGGATTATAGCATCTTTTTCATTTTAAGTTTCACTCAATTTAGGTATTTCTCTTAATCCAAATAATTGAATTGGGTTTCTGTTTTGCATCCTTTTATTATTCCTTTTTAAAATAGAATGTTTTTCATGACCTTTTCTTTTTTTTTTTTGTGAAAGGTTTATAAAGAATTTATTCTTTCTTTTAAAACCTGTATAACTAGAAAAGAATTATTTTGCAATTTTTAATTTTTTTTATGAGTTCCTTAAAAATGGGTTCAATAGTGTCCTAAATGCTTCAAAAAGTGCAATCAAGTCTTAAACCTTCTGAAATTAATGCATTTGATTCATACCTTTTGAAATTAATGCAATCAACAAATGTCCCCATTTTGGCATCTAGCCATGGGAAAACCATCTGCTTACCAAGTTAAGCATGGTTTCTACCATTATTGTGTAAGAGGAAAACTGGGGGTTTTTGTTGTCTAGTCAGAGTATGGCTTGAGTATGGCTTGATTATGAGTGTTAATTGAAAATAGAGCTCAATTTTAAATTAAGATTGATCTAAAAAGTAAAACTAGAATCAGTGCTTAAATCTAAAATTCAACCACAAATGATCAATGAATGTTTAACCATTCTTAGATACCGCAGCTGAATAGACTAATATGACTTACTAGTTTAATTTCAGTAAAACAATCCAAATCAACAAATTTGAACTGATAAGTCGAGTCGCCAAATGTTAAAATCAAGATTCTAATTCAAATCGATGAAATCAGGATAAATAACTAAAATGAATAGTCAAGAACAACTGATGCATGATTTTAGGCACCTATAATTGGTCAGTAGAAATTTTTTTTGAGTTCGTTATTCAATTTTGAAATTTCATGACCAAATTTAGATTGTTACTCAAACCTTGGTTTCCTCAATTTCATGTGATATCTAATTCTTATCTTCCATAGTCAAGGTCTATAACCAATGGGCAACAAAAACCCTGGGTGCTTGGATAGGATTGAAATTATGCTAAATTTGGTGAAAGGTCCAATTTTCTAACAATTTGACATCACCAATGGCCATTTTAGGATTTGATTGCACAAAATTCAAAAGGTTTAGGATTTGGTTGCACGTTTTGAAGTGTTTGGAAATCAATTGCACTCCATACAGAAAGTCTAGGACTTCTAAAATATTTTTCCCATGGTGGAAATTAGTGGCAACAGGGACAGAATGAGTTTAGCTAGCCATTGTCTTTCAATAGCTCTTCCTTTGTAAGCGAAGGTAAGCTAGTAGCCAGTGTTGTTATTTATGCAATGATCCTGTGGTGGCTTGGAATTTTTTTTTTTTTTACCCTGCTACAATGGCCAGTTTGTAGCTATGCCTTCTGTTGTGGGTGCAGTGCTTGCAATTTTTGCTATTTGATATAGTGTTCTCTATACTATAAACATGCCTAATCATACGATTGTTGGCCCTAGCATGTTTAAGAGATTCTGATCCAGAAGTTAACATGAAATGTGCAGGCTGTACCATTTTATGTTCTCTGGCTATGTGAATTTGAAGCGCCAGTATTTGGATCTCTCTCTCTGTCTTCTCCTTCTGCTCTAGGTAGTCCACGAAATGTCTTCACTTGATTGTTAGTCTACTTTTTCTTAATTTATGTGGTATTTTTCTAAACTATCATCTTCTGCAACAGTTATTTGCTGCTTGGTTGATGGATCTGTTGTGGCTTTAGATACCACTGGATCAATTATTTGGAAGGTACAACATAATTTTGTTACTTAATGTTTTTGGATTTTTCTTTTTTCAGTTTTTCACTTGATCTAAGTCGGCAGTCCAAATGATTTAAGGCCATCCAAAATTTCTGGAAAGTTCAATTTTGATGATTGTTTCCACATTTGAGTTATTGGTATTGGGTTTCTAATGAGCTGGAATCTATCGAGCAAGAGAATGATCAGTGCAACGTGTCAGAAATTTTTCAATTTGAGTTATTGGTATTGTGATTCTAATGAACTAGGATCTGGGAAGTGAGAGAATGATTAGTGCAAAGTGTTGGAGACTATACATCTGCATTTTATGGTCTCATAAGTTTGGCATATCTTATTAATGCAACATGGCTGCAGATCTGTGTTCTCGATACCAAGTTTTTTACCTTTTATTGTGATCCATTAGAAAACGTTCACTATCCATGAAATGTGAACTTTCATGGAAGCAGACAAATGTCGCATCAGTGAAAACAAATTCTTCAACTGATTTTCTTCTCACAGTTAGAGCATTGATAGTTCAGCTTATAACTTCATAATTGGGTTGTCCTGCGACAAGTCCATGTTATTGTTCCATGGAGTTGCATCTGTAGATGAAGTGCCAGAGATGCAGAAATCTGCATTTATATGCACAAGCAGTAAGCACAGACATAAATATAGCTTGGCATACAAGTGGACACTGATACAGATAGTCTTATCATTTCTTTTCGAGTAACTGGCAATCTATGTTGTGTGTTGTTTCCTTGCATCGTGGACCTACCCCAATGTGCAATAGAAATGCCTACTCCACGGGGTCCAGTGTTACTCTAGTTCTTGCAGTTTAATGAACAGTGCATTGTAGCTTCTCCTCCCCATATATTGTCTCAGTAAGAGAGCTTACTTTGCCATGTTTTACCTCTGTTATATTGGTCATGTTGTCAGTCCCCTTGTCTAGGCCAAATGTAGCTACGGTGATAGTTCAAGTTAAAGGTGTAAATTGAAAGGCTTATTTTTCTTACATGCAGAATCTCTTGTGAGTTGGTAAACAGTTGTAGGATAGCTGGAAAACAAATCAAAATTCAATGAAAATAGGTGTTAACTTGAAATATCTAGAAAAATAATTTACATATGACATATTTAACGACTTTCATTTTAGTAACTTATTACTAGCTTGTGCATAAATGTTCATTGTCAAATTGTCACTATATCTGGGTGAAATGGCAGTGTTTCTACAGTGTCCCTCTTGAGCAAAGGCTTAATAACGTAACTATGTGACAGCTTTCATCCATAATTGGGCAGTATTGTAACTAAGTATTACCAATGAGAAGATGAAGTAGAGTATCCTTCCATATATTAGCAAGATGGGAATGTCTCATAAGTTTTCGTGGGTTGATCTCTTCGAAATGAGGTTTTTTAAAACCACCAATATCTATTCTGAGGGTTGATTAACTGGTTAGCATGTTTGTCTTCCTCACTAAAAGCCTGGTTCAAATCACCCCACTTAAGCATTTTCTGTGACCACCCCCAGGAGCACAGGTTTGTAAATCCTTGGAAATTGCCAGGTGTATGTATGATGGGGTGGATAGACTTTCACACCGGTGGAAATTATTTGGGTGCCCAAGAAGCCCCGAGGACCACCCTCATAGTTGTGTTGGCAATGTGGTTAGAGTCCAGTCTAGAATCGTGTCCATTTTAGATCTTAAGTTTCCTTTACTCACTAGATTGAGCAAAACCATGACGCTTAGCTTGTAATTCTATGGTGACGTTTTAGCAAGCTGCATTTATTGGTGTTTCGCTAGAAAGTTGTTGATCCTATCAAATTATGAATTGATTTCTGTTGAATTGCATGATTCTTGCTCATATTCTCCTCTTCTTTGAATACTGAATTGGATCACATGGTTACAATACTGAGCTTCTACAATTTCTACAAACATCATGGTGTGCATCTCTAAATATCAAAGGAAGTTTGACTTGCTGGATGTGTAATTCAGAGAATGAGGAATGATGATTTTCAGATAGCTGTTGGATGGACACCCACCATTTAGCAATCATTTGAATCATATCTACAGCCATATGTGAAGTAGGTAAGAAAACCCCAAGAAGGTGTATAACACCAAGAACGGAATTGAAGGAGCAAATAGGAATCATTCACAAGGAAATGCACAATCTAAAGGATTCTCTTCTGGATGTCAAAGCCAGAGAAAGGATAGAACAACTTCCCAAAAGAACCTTTATTCTATAATGGAGAAATACTTTAATATGAAAGAAACTCTTCAAGACTAATAAATAGGGATAAAAACCATTATCCATAGGACTCTCTAACATAATTGAAGAAGTTCTGACTTTTCTAGAAGGTGTAGGCCTTCAAAGTAGTACTGCTTTGGAGTTTTAATCTCACAAAAACCTCATAGTCGATTTTGCAAAAGGTTATTTATATTTTACTTGATCATTTTTGAACTTTGAAAGATTTGGTGGTATCACTGGCGACTGTTTTAAAAGCTTAAGTTGTTAGACGAAGGTGTAGTTTAATATTTAACTATTCTAATATTCCCCCTCACACTTAATTTGGTTTTTTTGCCTGATACTAACTGTGGACATATTTAATTGGGGAGGCAAAGGGGTCCTAGAAAGATTTTAACTTAAAATCTCCTGCTCTGATACCATGAAAGATTTGGTGGGACCAGTGCCGACTGTTCTAAAAGCTTAAGTTATTAGACGAAGGTGTGGTTTAATATTTAATTATTCTAATAAACTTCTAGGATCTTGCGATCCTTGATTCTATTCCATTCCTTAGACAGTCCCATTGATCCTTAGTAGGGTGCTGATTTTTACCATTGTGGATGACATTTTATTTACTAAATGGATGCAAGTTATCTTGCTTCACTTTGTAATGCCTTTCCAACTTATCAAATGCATTCTGCTTTGTATCTTATTCTTATTATTAACTTTGAACAGCGGAGAACCGGTGGTCCTATTTTTGCTGGAGCCAGCATAACTTCTGTTCTCCCTACTCAGGTAAAACACTTCTGTAGAGAATTTGTTTTGCGAAGTCCTATGTGCAAGATGTGTCCCGGGTAGCATGTTAAAGAAAATTTTGGGCAAGTTTCCAGTAAGGGCGTGATGAGGCAATAAAGTAACGTGAGCTAAAGAATCCATGTAAAACCAAACTGCAGAAAATATCTTAAACAAAAAGAAGACCTGCATTGCCAATTTTGGATGCAGTATGATAACGTATTGAATATAACCCAAAATGAAAGAGATTACTTGGTACAAACAAGCATGGCAAAATGTGCACAAAAAGTGATCCAAATTTTAGACTTCGTCTCTTCCATCTTCGTGCTCTATTTGCTAGATGAATTACTTTACTATCATATTGCTTTGATATGAGATATCTTTGAAAAAGCATGAAATAAACTGAAAGGAACAGGATAATAAGGAACCACCTTCACTCTTGATCTAAGTGAGGATTTCTCTTGTATGCAGGTGCTTATTTGCTCCAGAAGTGGAAGTATTCTTTCACTAGAACCAGTATGGTCCAACTCTTATCATATTCACTTTGACTTGACTTGTCCAAGAATTTGTATCGATCTAGTTTGACCATTTGTTTTTAAGTCTTTTAACCATGTCTCTGGGGCTAGCTGGTAAGTCTATGCATTAGTTGCTATGGTTTTACTACAATCTTCTGAAGACTTCTGCAGGTAGTTTTGCATATAGATGGCATTGCCACCTAGTACCTGTCTCTTCTCTAGTTCCTACCAAACTTTCCAATTTGACAAACTTCATTTTAGTTTCACAATATTGGAAGAATCTTTTGCTTTTGATTGGCATTGAGGAAAAAATCTTCCCCTACATTTAAAATAAGTTTTTGTGTCATTTAACCATACAAAACAATTCTTGCGATCATTTTTTTCTCTATTCACTTCATTGCTGTTTCTTGGTGTAATCACTGCTTGTCGACAAACCCCTGCAATCTACATGTCACCCATTATCGAACTTCCCAGGGCCGCAACTATCTTCCCATGGCCTACTTTCATCAGTTTTTCTTAAGTTGGATATCAAAAAATGATAATGAGATGGAAATTCTCTCTCCCCATCTATTCTTAAACTGTGACCTTCGATCAGTTTGCTGTCATGTTTTCTTATCGTTAGTGGGGATTCTTCAGGAAAATGGGGAGATATACTGGGAATACGATGCTGGCCATCCAATAACTGCATCTGCTTATCTTGATGAGCATCTGCAACTTTCAGCTGACAGGTAACGACACTTCATAAGCTTGTGTTGGCCTAATGCTTGTAATTTATAACATTACTGCTTTTACAGGTTGGTTTGCATTTGTACGTGCTTGGGATCTGTGTTGGTGCTTCGCGTTGAGGAGGATGTAGCAAGGGAAAGGAACCAGCAGAAAGAGGATAGGTGCATGGTTCAAGAGTTTGCGAGGTTGGAGCTGGAAGGAGATGTATTTTCTTCACCTGTGATGATTGGTGGCGTTATTTTCGTTGGTTGCAGAGACGATAATTTACATTGCATAGCTGTTGGATCACAAAGTTCAGTGATAGAGTAGTATGATAAAACATTATGGTGCTATTTCAATCTTCGCCACGCCCGTTTGCTGCATCTCCACTCCAAGTGGTAGTAGTGGCCTGGATCCTCTTGTAGGTGTGCTGGGTCCTGCCAGCTACCGAGACCGGCTGGCTGTGACTAGGAGCGGCATTTAGGCAGCCCCGAGCCTAATTGGCCATGGTCCACGACCAAATGTGTGAAGGGTACACGGGTCGCAAGAGCCACCTAGGTTTGACGGTCGTTGACTTAGGACCTGGAGGACTTAATTCTAAGATAAATTCGTTCTGCGGATGGCAAGTAATCTTAACAATACGAAGGACTTTGAAGATCATCTTTATGTGTCCTCTTATTTCGCTCGGTTAAAAGATTATGGCCTTTTAAAAATCAGTGTGCCAGAATTTCCGTGTTTTTTTCAGAGAAACTTGTGGACTTTTTAGACGGTGTCATTTCTGTGATGTGATATAAATAGTAAAATAAGCAATGACAAAACTTTGAGTCAATATGGTGTAACAAATGCGTGCGTATAATATAATTCTTTCATTGGAAAAAAGTAAAGTTCGACAAAAACAGTTGTGAATTGTGGAAAAGAGGAAATTTAAGGCCCCTCGCATCAGTTGGGGAAAAGAATATGTTAAAATAAGTCGGGTATCTGGAGCAAAGTCGTGAATTGTGGAAAAGAGGAAATACTTACAATCCAAATGAAAATCAGGAAGAGTATGATTATGGTAGGTAATAATAGGGCATTCGGCCAAGGAAAGAGAGACAATTAAAATCGATGTGAATAAAAGAAATTCTTTAACACAGGTTAAGGAAACAATTAATTAGAAATGGACATAATGGTCAATTTTCAGGTCCATAGGCAAAAATAATACAGAATAGAAACGAACTCCGGTTAAAGGAAAAGACTAAAATTGCTGAGTCGGCGATAGGTCATAACTTGCTAAGGTTACTTGAATGGCTAGAGTTTCTTAAAAAGTTCCTGTCTTTCATTTATATAAACAAAATGGAGTTCAAGAAAAAGACTAAAAATGCTAAGTTAGCAATAGATTAGAGCTTTCGAAGATTGGATAGAATGAACAGAGTTCCTTGAGAAGTTTTCCTTTAACATACTAGCAAATGTGAACGCGCGTTGTGTGTTTATAAGAAATTGATATGTGAAAGATTAAGTTTGCGAAGAAATATTTAAATCATTTAATAGTAAGAGTAGATTATTGATAAAAATATGCAATACAAAGAAGTTGTATTTATGGAAAAAGAAATGTCGAAATTTGAAATATAACAAAACTATGAGCTTATAGATTCGTCCATGAACGCAATATTTTTTAAGTAACTAAAAATCATTTGGGGAAAGAAGAAAATTATTAAAATCCCTCTCTTTTGTTTTATATAGGATTATAAATATAGGTCGGACAGATGGATCTTAGAATTTCATAACTAAACAAATAGAATTGAATGGAACAGCTAGGCTAGACCTGAATCAGTTAGAACGAATTTGTGAGCCTAGTCGTGTTGCTTTGAATCAAGCCCATGGTATATGATACTTTTAATGAGAAATGGACCGATTAATAAATGTTCAATGTAGCTCTCCAAAAGTATCAGTACATGATACTTGAAAAATCATTGGTAATTTGCTAAACGTGTTGGTAGATCTGACGGGAAGGGAAGAAAGAGTTCCTTGAATAAAGAATCTCAGTGCGACGGTAAATTTCTTTTAATAAAGTACATGATATTTTTTAGAAAACATTGATGAACTTAAGTTCAACTTGGTCACTTGCTTATCAACATGGAGAAGTGTTAAAAAAGTCATAAACCTTTTGCATTTGTGTAAATTTATTCCTAAACATTTTTTTTGGTGCCAATTAACCAAGCACTTAGGTGGTCACCAAAGCCAAACATAATATTTACTAATACATTATAAAGTCTTCTGTTCTGAAATACGATATAAGGTGGATAAATATTGGAAGTGCTAGAATATACCTCATATTTTGCAAGCCAACCGTTAACACGTTCGACATTTAAAAAAAAAAAAAACCTTTAAGACATGATATCAAAGGGATTGAACTGGGGTGTATAGCGATAGTGCTGCGATCGAAGGTCAATGGCTAGTAGACATCCAATTCAAGTTCATGAACCGAGGCCCTGTGCGTGCAAATCGTCATTTTATTATTCAGAAATTCAATTTCAAAACATGGTTCCCCACGAATTTTAAAATTATATTAATGCATTTTTAAATGTCGTGATTACACATATCATTTACCCTTGCGGTAGCGGATTGCTATATTATCATGCTCGTCATTGTCAGTCGTACATCTCTTATTGGGTTACTATGTCATTTTGCATATCGTTTGCCCATGTCATATTTGATTGCCACATCATCATACATGTCATATTCGTACTCCATTTTTTATTGCCTATCGTTCTCAATTCTTACATCATTATGCATGTCATTTATACATGTCATGGTCGACTACCATTCACACATATTCAAGAATCATGTCGCACTCACACGTCACGTGCAATCATTCACTTTACTTTTGATCGTGTCATGTGACATTCAACATCTCATCCTATGTCGGATGTTGTGCATGGCATACTTCAAAATGCAAGGTCATAAATAATTAGGTCACTTGTTATGCAAAATGATGTGAAATTTTCTCCATGATTGCATATCGGTCAAAGTTTGATATCCACAATAGTTTTCAAGAAAATGCATTGACAACTCGGATATGATGCTCTTCTTTCCCTTTTTTTCCTGAGTAATGACATCTCAAGTGTGTGAACTTTAGTCTATTTTACCATTAGTTAAATAAATCTTGATTCCCTATTCAATCAAATGTCTCAACTTTTCAAATGTAGATTAATGGATGCCTACATTAAAATAGCAAACGGAATATTGGCTTTCAATGTAGCCTCTTGAGACACTAGAACATCAATAGACACATTTTGGATAGGAAAATTATCCAAAAGGTCAAAAATTTATTGCACATTTACTAATTCAATCCCAAATATTTTAATTTTGTTGATTGAGTTATAAACTTTTTCACATTGTGCCTTGAGTATATCTAGTCAACTTTAACTAAAAATCATTGATATGAACATTGATTATTCTATGTGACACAGCCGATGTTGACATTAATAAATTTTGATAATATTTTCTAGAATTTTTTACATTATTTTTCTCCTTTTTTCTTCTTTTTTTTTCTTCCCTTCTTTCTCCTACAGTTGATTGCCAAACCTCAACAACTGGCTAGAGGTGAGGGTCAATGAGGTTGACCCTATTAACCTTTGGCAAAGATTGCCCGTTCATGGCGAGACCAAACTCACCTAGCAACGATGAGTTTTGCCCTCGCCAGTGGCTAATGGAGGCAAGCCTTGCCAAGGGAGGAAGAAGAGAAGGAAAGAAAAAGAAAAAGAAAAAGGAATAAATATTAAAATAGTATTAAAAATTATTTACATTAATGTTAGTCAAGTCACGAAAGACAGTCGTTGCGCACGTTAGTAAACAAAATTAGCTAAATGGACTAACAAAACGTGAAAAGATTTGGGACTTAATTAGTAAAATTAAAAGATTTATTATTGAATTGATAAAAGTATAATAGGTTAAGACTTTTTGGATATTTTCCTAATATTGGATAGTTAAATTCAACCGAGACAAAACTCTCTCTCCCCTCATCAGCCAATACATCAATGGAAATGGCACAATTTATGTTAAGTAAGTGAGCCACGTCACAAATTGTGCCTAAATTATGCAAAGTCAGCGAGTCATGTCAAACAGAATTACACAACATATCAATTTAATTAATGAAGCCCTCATATTGATTTAATATTGAAATTTTGAGGCTCTTGACCAAATGAAAAAAAGTTGAAGTACTCGATTGTATAACGAGCAAAATTTGAGATATTTGTGATGTTATTAATATTACCCCATTTTTCTTTTAAAGCCTAAGATGACATAGCTAGATTTAGAGCTCTAACTTGATCGATGATTGGCAAAATCTCTAACATAAAAATTGATCTTAAAGGGCAATTAACGTAGGAACTTTTTTCTTTATTATCAATCCACAACGAACCTATGTAGCTTTGATGCCAAACTGATGCGGGATGGAATCGGGTAGCAAAAACACGATTGAGAATTTTAGAAAGGAGGGACAAATAAATAAAAAGATAGGGAAGGAAATCAGATATAAAATTGAGGAAAGAGGAAGACACGCCCGCCTCTTGACAATGACTCAATAATCTCAATTTCAATTCATTAACTGTGGAGTTGTAGCATCACCGATGTTTATAGCGTAATTAGTTAAACCTAATTTCCTAACAAACAAAAACTACAAAAAAAAAAAAAAAAGATTATCACCTGAAATACGTATAAGACAATAATAAATCTAAAATAAAGTTACATTCTACATTAAAAAAGCTTTGATTCCAACTCGCTTTTGTATCTCGTCCAGTTGGAAACTATAAGGAAACAATGAACGATTTGTGTTTCATGTGAAGTTCAACCTAGTCTCTAACCGGCCCGAATGGACCTGGGCTTCCTCCGGGCTAGTTCCCCTTGAATCGAGCGGGCCTATTTTTGGGGCCAAGGAAACTCTAGGCTTAATTGTTCGAGCCCACTCATATTTTGTCATAAGGTCGGGCAACCAGCAATTTTTTTTTTTTTTTTTTTTTTTTTTTTTTGGTCATAAGGGCAACCAGCAAGTTAACACAACTAGAAGGGGCCAAGACTCGGACACTCTCTTTCCCTCTTTAGTCTTTAACCTTATAAAAATATTTTTTTTAAAAAAATCGGAATTATTACAATTTTTTTATTTTTTTTTTTTTTTCTTTTTTCCCCCTTTTTTTTTTTCCTTCTTCCATCTTCCTCAACCGGTGGCTTGTGTTGGCAAAGCACGAGCTCATGATTTTTGTGAGGCTGAGGCAAGGCTTAGCTCATTGGAATCAGGAGATCTCAAGCTTGCATGTGGCTAGTCATCGATTGTCGTCGTGGTCGGCGATTGGTCGAAGAAGAAGGAAAAATAAAAAGGAGGAAAGAAAATAGAATAAGAAAAAATTAAAACTAAAATTTCTATTTAAAAAATAAAAATAAAAAATATTAAAAGGAGTGCACTAAGAAAATTTTAATCTTATTTTTCATATCAAATGATAGAAAATATTTTCTAATTTATTTTTAGATTTCAAGAAAAAACCAGAAAATATTGTAATTTTCTTGAGAAAATGCTTCTTGGAAAATATTTTCCAAGAAACAAATAGATGCTTATTTAAAAAAAATATATAAAAAATTATCCATCATATCTGTATTGTATGAAAGTGTTTTAAAAAAAATTATAAAAAATAAACTTTCTTGGGTTTAGTTAAATGGATTGGGTATGGATTGGAAATTGATTAGATCGGGTATGCGTAAAATTTTTGCATTACAATAAATGAGTTATAAATTGGTTAAATGGATCAATGGGTCAAACATTTTATAACCTTATCCAAACTCGACCTAACCCACCTGTTTGATAGGTTTAATACGGGATTAAGAGTATACGCTTACTTCATGGGCTGGACCCAAACAAGTCATCTTGGCCCAATATAAATTATTTTGGGTTGATTCAGTTCAGTTCGAGATAAGTCAGGAGTATGTAGCCAATGACGCAAAGAATCTCCACGAAGTTGCTGAAGCTGGAAGTTGACCCACCATCTTCAGTGGGGCCACGGGAGGTCGATGCTGATGGACGGTGGTGGTGGCAGTTGGTGGGATGTTGATGGGAGACGTATGATTTTGAAGTTGACAGCAAGATTTGGAATCTGAGAATTATTAAATTGCGTTTAGTAATATTTATGTTCTCGACAGCCGACAAGACTTGCTCACTTGACAACCAGCTAGAAGAGCAAGAAGAAGGCAGGATAAAATAAAAATGATATTGTTTTAGAAATTGTTTCTAAAAAAAATTATTTTTTGTTTTCATTCTAAATTTATTCCATATTCAATTTTCTATTATAGGAAATAGAAAAATTAGCTAATATTACCAAACAAATTTATATTATTAATCTATTCTGAGGAATAAAAAAACTCAAAAAAAAAAAAAAAAAAATGCTAGTTATGAAACAGACCCTTAAAGTACTTGTTCTCATTTCCAAAGACAATTCTAGTTATTCAATTCTTGGTTTTGTTCACTTTCTCTTTCTGGGAAAATGGTAGGACAAGAAACCTTTCGATCTCTCTCGGTGTGATAACACTCTAAGCAATACTAACAAAGAACTTATTAGGAGAAGGAAGCCATATCACCTTTTCTCTTTGAGCAATGTTAGGCTCAATAAGAGAGTAGATCTAGCTTGGATGTACCCAGCAGATTTGATCATGCAACAGGCCATACCCTGACACCATTTTTTTATCACGTTTGCTACTTTGGCATGCACGAGGTAATCTAGAATCATGGAGTACTCTCAAAGAAAATTGTGAGAATGCCACAAGGTTGCCAAGGATCTAGCCATAAAAAGTGTCCTTCCCATTGCCAGTTATATTCCTCCTCATATCAAGGATCTTCCTCCAAATGTAGGAGGAAGGTACTTGTGAACATGCCAAAGACTTCTCTTTTAGTAGATGAGACTTGACCTATGCATTCCACTGGGAGCTAGAATCCATGAGCTAAATGTAGTTTCATCCATTTATAAAATTGGATAGTCCTAGACCTCCTTCCTTCTTGGGCAGGTAGACATCAACCCATTTTACCTTCACCTTTTTACCATTTTTATCGTCCCCATACTACAAGTATGAACCGTAGCATCATTCAATCTTCTTAATAACCTTCTTGGGCAAAATAAGATCCACACCAAAAAGAAACAATGATGTAAAGAACATATCTTATGGGTTGCAGCTGTCCAGCAAGAGTCTCTTGGCACACCAACTTCTGGTTCTTGCAAAAGGTTTGATCAGTTAAAATTATACAATCTTTCCCTAAGAGCCTTTGCCACACCAGGCTTCTCATTCTTGCTTAACCATATGGTAAGGCAAAAGAGAGTATCTAACTATGCCTTAGTGGATGTTACTTAATAGTTCCAAAATTTTGGAATTGGAAACCGAATTAATTAGTTTTGAACCAAGCAGTTAGACGCATCCGAAATCGGTCCATTTTTTTTATGTCATGTGTAAAAATTAAATTTTTTATAAAAAAATTTGTATCATTTCATTATAAAATATGTCCTTGATCGAGAGGTTACATGGTTATTTTGTTCATATTTGAAACTATTATTCAAACCTCAAAGAGTGTAAAAGTTCTTTTTATCTGTTGACATCGGGTATGAAATCGGCTCAACTCAAGAATTAGATCAATTCTAGTTGATTCCTAAATTCAAACAGACATGATGATCCTTAATGAAATGACTGTCAATTTTATTTATTTATTTATATATATATATATATATAAAAGTATAGGATCATTGCACGATTGGTCTCTAGACCTTAACAAGATGTGCAATGTCTTCCATTCACTTTTAATTTGTTTAATGTGATTACTGAATTTTAAGCCAATATGTAATATTGTTTATGAACTTTTAATATTTTTAATGTAATCCCGAACTTTTAGTACATATTCAAATTATTATAGAGACTACATAAAAATGTTCAATAATAACCTTTCATTAATTCAAGTTAACATAATTTGTCAATTTGGCTTATGATCCAATACGTTTCAATGGTGAACAGAAAAATAACTAATACGTAGATTATTTATGTAAGATATTCAACTCAAATCAGGATATATTAATCCCCGTCACCAAATAATATGGATGAATAGTTTTCCAAGCTGAACAAACTAAAAAAATCAAATGGATTATTATATTCTAATATGAGTCGAATATCTTAACTAATCTTAAGAAACGTGAAAGCTACAAGAATAATAAACCAATCTAAAAAAAGTTATTCTACTTCAAAGATGCGAATCGGTAGTTGGATTGGAACAGGCGTAAGCGTGACGGGCCCCGACGCAGCCCACCGCTGAAGAAATAGACCGATAAAACAAGACAAACCAATCTCCACAATAGTCGCAGCAAGTGCGCCATAAAAGAAGTATAAAATGGCGGGACCAATGAATATGATCGCATCTCGTTTCAAGCCCAACTCATTAGCATCTGCTTTCGTTCCCAAGTCCAGCCGCTTCTCTTGCTGCACTCGGATTCCGTCCAAGGTATCCAGCTGAAATCCCTCGCTGCCCTTCACGAATTCACTCCCCATCTCTGTCGTGTGTCGTCCTCTGCTGAAGTTGAATCTATATATTCGAACTCCTGCTGTGATCGAACGTCCGACGGGGGTTCTTTTGTCTCGTACGCTGAGGCCGAGTGTCTTTAGCAGATGTAGATCGACTGTCATTTTCCATCGGTCTTTTCTTGTTCCGACAGATTCTTGGATGGGGATTTTGGGTCGGTGTCGGGCTGTCGGGTCCTTAATTTTGCACTGCGCTGAGCTGATCACTCGTGATCGATACAAGTATGTGACTGGACGAGGGGGGGCTGCTAAATTTCTTGGAAAGATGAATGAGTTTTTGCTGCTACTGGTGCCTGAACTTGTGATCAGAAACTTTTTCATTTTGGTTCGCTGTGTCGGAAAATCCCATGTTTGGTTGGAATTGATGGGAAAATCCCATGTGTGGCTTTCAGTGGCCCTAATGGTTTCTTTCTTAGATCTACCGGTTCTAAACGGTGGATCGTGGAGCCACTGTTTTGGGCACCACCCAAATGCAATTTTGGTCCATCAGATTCAAACCCATCCAGATTCCAACGGTCTGCATAAATCGGGGTTTCACACACCCGGTTGAACGCATTAAATTTTGTTTATGGTCGATGTCAACTCCCATGAAGTTTCTTCTGACTGTGAGTTGGGGGCTGTTTACAGCCACAGACCACAAGGTTGTTGTCAATGGCGATTTGGTGGTCATTGCCATTTGCAATATTGTGACTTTGTGCCGTTGGGTGAATATTGGCAGTTGATTGCAACTCTTCTTGGTGTTAATGCTGATTCTTAGCTTCGCTTGCACTTTATGTTCCATCTTGTCTTTTCTTTTTTCTTTCCCTGCAATAGTAATGGTAGAAGTGTAGTACATGCTGACTGGAAGTCTGCAATTACCAAGGTACTTGAGCCTTGTCACTTCAATTTAGCTCTACTTCAATGTTGGAGATTGATGATAGGCAATTTTTGGTGGAAAAACCTGAAGAGAGATAGTGGATTTTTTCTTGTAGTGGACAATTTTTACTTTGAACGACTATTAGATTCCTGCTTAATGAATACTGTTTTTTTGGTTGAAACCTTACTGAATAGTTAAGAGGTACCAAATGCTTGGAAGTCTGTGTTACTGACTTTTAGCACATGTTCAGCAAAATCTTTGCATGAAACTTCATCTACTTATTTGAGAAATCTTATTTATGAATTTTTCGCATTAATTTGAGCTGACCGTATAGTTGAATTTCTCTTTACCTCTAAGTGTGTCATTTGAGTTATTCATTGAATTATCATGAAAATTGCCTTTGAAATCAATCAGAAGAGAAAAATTCTTTCTAGATGAATACAACTGTGTGGATCATGTGAGAATCAAATGTAAACTTTCTAGAATAAGCCTTGTAATGAAGATAACCCTTCATCCATGTGTTTTTCTATTGTTGTTTTGAGCTTTAAACTTCCACAATAGCAGCTTCAGAAGTTGTTTAATCAGTTGGTGAATTTGTAAGGAAAGAAATCTTTTAATTGCTTGTGAGACCTCTCTTTTTCCAGTGTAACTGCTACTGTAGTTTTGAGATGACAGACTCTTTAGCTGATCATGTTTTCCTATGGAGTCCCCAGAACAGTATTCAGATGGCTCGGTCTGCACTTGATGAGATGTCTGATTCTGGTGCTTTTCTCAGAACGGCTTCAACATTTCGTAATTTTATTTCAAGGGATCCTAGTTCACAGTTTCCAGCAGAATCTGGACGGTATCATCTTTATATATCATATGCCTGTCCATGGGCGTCCCGATGTCTTGCATACTTGAAGATCAAAGGACTCGACAAGGCCATCAGTTTCACGGTAAATTGAATTAGGGGTTTAGAGTTAAATTGGGATTAACTTTACTAAATTGGGATCTCCAACCATGTTCAGTCAGTCAAACCTCGGTGGGAGAGAACAAAGGAAAGTGATGAGCATATGGGGTGGGTTTTCCCTTCTTCAGATACTGAGGAACCAGGAGCTGAACCAGATTCTCTTAATGGTGCAAAAAGTATAAGAGAGCTTTATGAGTTAGCTAGTACCAATTACTCTGGGAAGTTCACAGTCCCTGTAAGTGACCTTACGTGGATGTGTGCTGCTATTTTGTGCTTTCTTTCTTGTCAAAATCGGCATAAATTTTTCTGATCTTTTTTGTTTGTTGTCATATCTGATGAGGTAAAACTTTTTCTTTTGGATTAGGTTCTATGGGATAAGAAACTCAAAACAATTGTTAGCAATGAAAGCTCTGAGATCATTCGCATGGTCAACACTGAGTTCAATAACATAGCAGAGAATGCTGCTTTGGACCTATATCCTCCTCACTTGCAAACTCTTATTGATGAAACCAATGAATGGATATATGATGCCATTAATAATGGTGTGTACAAGTGTGGCTTTGCCAGGAAGCAGGGGCCATATGATGAGGTAATTATCTCTTAGTTTTTACTTGCACAAGACTTGTCATTCCATTTGTTACTTAAATCAAGAAGAGTAACTTAATCTGGAAAATTACACAATCTATCCTTTGACAAAATGATAAACATCATGTGGGTTGTTTTTTAGTTGCACTCTTTCATGTAAGACCTGTTACAACCACTTTCTACTGATGATAAGAGCCTTCATATGCCATAGAAAATAGCTAATTTGTTGATTACTGAGGTTCTTAGAAAATGAAATCCCCTATGCCACAGAAGCTTATAGGTCGAGGACCATTCCCTTTGAGCACATTTTTCATCTGATGAAAACTATATTAGGAAATCTCCCTCCCCAGGTTCTGGCACTGAAAGACCCTAGTTAGGGCCACAGGGCAAAGCAGGACAGGTGCAAATGTCAGGTTCTTTAATTAAATAATAAAGAATGAAATTTCACTGCAACAAATAATCACCTTCCTCCCTTCTCTGCTTTCTAAACACTGCTCATCATGTAAATGCTTTAAATTCCTTTGTCTGGTTCCCCTTTCCTGAACAAGAGTTTGTCAGTGGTGCGGTTGTTGGTGATTTTCAGAAAATTATGCTGGTGACACCATAAAATATGGTAAGCTGGATATATGAACGCAGTCAAGTGACTCTATCCCTAAGTCTGGATATGTGGTTAAGTCTTGGAATATGGATCCAGTTGAGGGCCCTATCCCTATTGATTTTGCAACTCTTATTTTAAGAGTAGCATATGTCATGTTCTTACTGTAGTTGGCAGTAGAGGGAATGGTGTTGTTTTTGTGGACATGTGGAGAATATATTAGATCACGTGCGAGCTATCAGTGATACAGCATGCATGCACATGAAAAATTGGGAAGTTGATTAAAAGATACAAATTGTGTGGCTGGCTGTAGGACAGTGCTCCAAAACAAGAGAGAACTCTGGCTTTTGATGCTGAATAACAGCAACCATATTCCCAGATGACTTGTTTGCAATGCTGACCTATGTAGAGATTTATTCAGGTGTTTGATTGGCTCTTCTAGCTAGAGAAGTATAATAGAGAACTCGATTTGATTTTATGCTTCTTTTTCCTATTTGATTAGCTTTCAGGATGCAAGAATTGACTGTCTAAATCATCTCTAGTCAGTGCACATGGCTGATGATTCTTTTAGAGTGTTGATTGAGTTGGTGACTATGAGTCTTTAATGACGTTATGTCAGCAAAATCTTATTTCTGAAATCTTGATCCGTCTTGTCAGACGGTGTATTAGTATGGTTCTTTAATAAACAGGTTTGATTGCTGTGAATTGGGCTTTTCACTATGAACGCTATCTGTAGAGAAAAAAGAATTGTCAAAACTGGTCTTGATCAACATCCTCTTCTTGGTTTTCTATTCAAGTGACTACCTTAATTTCCGCTTGGATGGTGATTGGGACTGCTTATAGAGAATCTTTTCTGCAGGGGTGGCGTCTAAAATTTAAATCGTGTATTGCCTGGGTGGCATCTAAAATTTAAATCCTGTATTGCCTGATTGCAAGGGTGGATTAATATACTTAGATTACTAGGTCTATTGATTGTACTTTTTAATGAATCTTTCTGTTTGATTGCTTCTTTTTCCTTCAGGCTGTGAAGAAATTGTTTGATGCTCTTGACAAGTGTGAAGAAATACTTGGCAAGCAAAGATATATGTGTGGGAACACACTCTCTGAAACGGATATTCGGTTATTTGTCACCCTGATAAGATTTGATGAGGTAGTGGCCCTTATTATATTGAGATATTTGGGAGTTTCTGGTCATTTTTTTGATTTAAACAAGTTAGCACTAAAGCTTAAATAGCCATAAGAATCTCATTTTAGAAGAACTGGGATAATCATGTCTAGTTGAATGACTTCCATTGTCATAGAACAAGACAAGAGAAAAAAGGGAAATTTCTTTGCTTGGACAAATCAACGTCTTAATAGTGGTGTGCACTTTCCATACTTAAAGTTACAGGCAAGCAGTTGTGATAGATAAGCAGTCTCATTCTCCTTTGCACTTACTCTTAATGTTTTCTGAGAAAATAAGTTTGGTAAGATAATAAAAACTATACTTCTTTCTATGTTGTTTTTCAAGACCCATGTTTTAGTTTCTCCATAATCATGCCAGGAAACTACCCCTTGTTGTTGTCATTTTCAAGGAAAGCTCTTTTCTTGGACGAGCAAAGTGTACACATAAAAAAATCATTGCAGAATGTCTGCATCAATTCAATTATATTCTGACTTTGCCTTGACTTGATGACAGGTTTATGTGGTTCATTTCAAGTGCAACAAAAAACAGCTTCATCAATACCCGAATCTGTTCAATTATACCAAAGACATTTTCCAAGTGCCTGGCATGAGTAGCACTGTCAATATGGAGCACATCAAGCGACATTATTACGGAAGCCATCCGAGTATCAATCCATTTGGTATCATCCCTCTTGGCCCCAACATCAACTACTCTTCACCTCACGACAGAGAGAGATTTTCCTAATCAACAATCCCCCTTGTCTAGAGCATTGAGATGTTGTGATGTTATTTACGGTCTTACTTACAGTGTCTTGAACGGAATCTAATAATGGTTCGGGGGTTCATTAGGTTTGACATATGCGGTCCACGCCTGTGCAGGAATATTCCATGATTTTCATACGTCATGTACCATTTGTGTTGTGTTGTATTATGTGTGTTGTGGATGCTACCCTGCTTATGATGCAAAATTTGTGGATTTTGTCGTGTTGGTACTTGAGTTATAAGGTTTGTCATATTAGCTCCGTCTTGATTCTTGATTAAACATAGGTTACGACAGAATTCTTTCTGGGAATATTGCTGAAGACACAGAGGTTTGTGTGAGCTATCTATATGCGACCGTGCTGCTTGAATGACCTCCCGCATGATTGAATATGGTCTGTCCACTTAGCCACCGTGGCCTGCGATTTAGGTGGGGCATGAATTAATAGAGTAACTAGTTTTCGATTTTGTGACACGTTCGAGATAACCGTTTCGAATGGTTGTAGAGAGATGCAATTAACCAGGTTTACAGCTGGAAGGATTGATTAGCGAAGTTATGTAAGTTCAAGATTTGATTAGGCAAATTAAAATTCAAAGATTTTATTAAAAATGTACAAATTCAAGAATCAAAAGTGAATTTCTACCTTATAAAAGAGAGAAGAGAGTTGTGGACGCGATGGTTCGGGCATTCTCCCCTCTTCCGGTTGGGGGGAGTTTGAGTCACCATGGTCGTATTTGTGCGATTTAAGTGTGGCGCCATGAGAGGTGGGTTTCCTCACTAGCGTTGTCCTAGGTTTACGTCGTCGACTCATCGGCCGTATATACGGCGGTTCCTGAGTCATAAATAAATTAATTAATTAATTTAAAAAAAAAAAGAGAGAGTAACAAGAGTCGAGTTGTTTATCATAAACTTTGTAATATGTGACGGGAATTCTTATTCTTAAACTTCTAAAGTTTGACATATGTACATCCTAGCCAACTGCATGTCCGCATTGTCTAATGACACTCTTCTTATTCAGTATATAATTTGATTCATTTTGAAGCACACATGTACATCTACTAAAGAATCCTCACATCTTCCGTTCTAGGTGGAGCAAGTCAATATACTCTCTTCTCAGTATTTAATTATGAGTAATTTCACAAGTCATTTCCAGTACATGCACAAGAGAATAAATCTGAATTTTGATGAGTCAAATTATGTGAATAATTAAGTGAAATTTGAAAAGACCCACATAAAATCTGAAAAAGAAAAGCTAATAATATAGCTGATCTAATCCCCCAACAAATTTCCGAACAAAAAAAGGAAAATCCCCAAACAAATTAGGTAATTATAATTTGACCCAAAAAAGAAAGAGAGGCAATTATAAGACAATGTCAAGTACCGTAAAAAAGATTGAAATGGTCTATGGAGCAACCAGCGTGTTTGGATTGAGGAAAGTAGGACATGCAGATGCAGGGACCAATAACTTAGGAAAATATTTCTCCTTTTGGATAAATAAAATAAAAGAGAAATAAAGGGAATGAGCTCTGTTAGTAGTATACACAATGGAAGTTATACGATGCGGGATACGACATACGGGATGTGGTTGGGTATATATCTCGTTAACTTTGTCAAAGGTATGTGAAATAGATTCCGCCTTACTTTGACAAAATGATTTTGTCATTAGTGTATATTGCTTATATAATAAATGGATACATGCACTAGAAGTAAATAAATGGATACATGCACTAGAAGTATTAAAATTTGTTACAAATGTATAATTAAGTCATAAACTTTCAAAAAGTGTAATCAAAATTTAAAATTTATTAAATTAGTATAATCAAATTTTTTCATTAATTATGTCCAATTTAATTAATAGAAATGCAAACATGACTTTCTTATTATATTTTTCTCTTCTACATGATGTTGACATGGCTAAAATATGAAGGATAAGACTAAAACGATGTTGTTGTAATATATTTATTTTTATTTAAATATTATTTAAATTTAATTAAAAAAATAAACTAAAATATTAAAAAGAAAAAGGAAGGAAAGCCAACGGTGAGGCCGTGCGGGGTCCTGGTCGTTGCTGCCCCAACATCACTGGTCTGATGTATTTTATTTTTTGATATATTTTAAATAAATTTCAAATTAAAAATCATATTGGAACTGTGTTTAAAATTATGTACTCATTAATTCAAGTCTTGTGTTGTAAAATAATATTATACTCTATTTGTAGAGTGAATATATTAAGCAAACCAAAATGACTTAAAATGGTGAACTCTTTTTAAACTATCAACACCCTTAATACTCAAAAAACAAAGAATTATAATCAACACATTTAATAACTAAGACTAAATTCATTTCACTAAGGCCAAATACATAAATCTAAGATCGGACCCTCCAAATTCATCCGCCAACCTTGAAGCCAAATAATCTCCTTAAAATATCAACTCATATAAATGGAAATCAACCTAAACAACCTCCAATTTGCTTGGTAATCAATGGAGATCCTCAAAGTCAACAATTAATCTTGTAAATCAATTATTAGGTAATCGATTGGCAACCATAAAATGAACAACTTTAATCTTGGACCCAATGAATCTAATTATAGTTAAAATTCATTTTTATTTGCATGAGTAATGATTGGGTTAGTTCAATCGATCATATATGAATTGAGTTTGAAATTTATTTTTCAAAAGTTAGAATATTAGTAACAGAGGTTGCCTCCATTGGGTAAGAGTGAGTTAGCTCTGGTGGTCACAATGCAACGATCAACCTTCACCTAATGATGGGAGCTTTGTTGAGGACATCATCGAACAAGGGCCCTTGCCCTTGCCAATGGCTTTGGTTAGAAGCCATCATCAAGCCATCATCCTTGCCGTGACCTTCGGTCGGTAGGGTCCCCAACCCTTTCCGATGAGGTTGATTGTCCATCTACACTTCAATCTCTTTCTCAAATTTTTTTATTTTTTGGATTTCCTTTTTTAAACTATGTGTTCTTTTTAAATTTTAGAGATTTTCCATCAACGTGCCGCCATCAACACCATTAGTGTAAAAATAACAAAAAATATTAAATAAAAAGGTGCTACGTGGTTTTTCCGTCCATCAAAACCTAACGGATCATCGGAAGGCCAAAAGCAAGTGGCGGACGCCGGACGTTGCAATTCCATCCTTGTAAACTGCGGAAGTGCGGGGTCGTCGGCGTCGCGGGAACAGCGTCTCTCATCCGCCGTCGCCGTCGCCGTCCTCTGAAACGCCGTCGTTTCCCTGCGCGAGTGCGCCATTTTGCATTTTTCCATCTGCCTCCACCTCCGCGCACAAGTCATGCCATGGAGGCTCGAGGGTGCGAGCGGCTGCACCGCGCGCTCAGCGAGTGCCACCGCCGCGTCCCGTCGGATCTCGCCCGCGCTTCGGCGTGCCGGCACCTGAACAGCGCCCTAGCCCAGTGCCTGGTGTCCGAGGTCTGCCCCGACGAGTCGGAGGCCGTCCGCAGCCTCTGCGCCAGCGGCGGGACCGCCCTCAAGCGTTCCCAGTGCCGGCAGGCGCAGCTCGATCTCTCCGTCTGTCTCGCTTCCCATCAACGCGATTAATCCTCCTTGAGAACCCTAGACGCCGCGATTTCCCTCTGGGTGATTTCCTCTTCAAATTCGCTCTTTTCACTACGTTCCGCATTCGTTTGCACCCTGTAGCGACGTCGTGCGATTGTGTATTTTGATTGCTGATGTTGTGTACTCGCGTAACGTACGTTGGAGTTTTGCGGAATCAATATCGTGTGTGTGCGCTTGTTGCCGTGTTGAATGCAGGCATTGTGGACCTGTAGTCCGTCATTCGCTCCATGAATTTCTTGCTTTCGTGTTTGTCTTGAGCTTATAACAACGACGTTCGAGTTTTGATTCCTTTTCTTGTTGATTTTATCAGTCACTTGAAACCTGACAGATAGAGCAAAGCAGTCTCGAAGGTTTACTGAAGGTTGCGTTTCAGGCTCCGAGTGAACTGGAGCATCATTGCCTTTACCACGAGCAGGAACATTTTCCTACTCTACGAACGAGTATTTGTTTACTTCCAATGTAGGCATTTGACTACACTTTATCATTTCTTTGTTTGGCTCTCCATTAAATGATCAAACTTCCCCTGATTGGTGATGTATTGTAAAAATGTACTTATGTAAGGTGCCTAGTGGGGATCAGTGTACTTATGTTGTGCTGTCAAAAGATTAAAACGAGGGCAAATCAAAAGGATGATACTGCCTTGTTGGAATCGGGCATCATTTTTAGTCTATAAACATTTTCAGGGTATTATTCTTGTGTTGGTCAATGTCTATCTCAGTGAATGTAAATTATTAGTCTATAGGTTCTCAGATGTTATGTTTTGATGGCGGAAAGTTACCTCCCAATTCAAAACAGAAGAGATGCTTGAAGACCGATAGCTATTATGGTAGCATTTCAAGTATATGTAAATGCCTAGATAATTTAGTAACTCCATACTCAAGTATCTCCTGGATTTGTAAATCTGAATTCTTAAATGTAAGAAACATATAATAGTTCTTTGATGATGATGGAATCTGCACCTGGAAATGCTTACTAGATTGTGGTAGGGGGAGGATGACAGATAATTGCTTAACCTGTCCCTTTCATTTTTAGAATCACTTCATACTTTTAGGACTCTTGAGTATTAGGAGTATTCAAGTAAGACAGAAGTTGAATCGGAATAAGAATAATCATTAACTAACTTTAAGGAATCTATATATACTATTATTAAAGAAAAAGCTTAAATGAACCTAATGTAGATGAAAGCCATCATAATGACCTTAGATATGGATACTGATAATGGCACGAGGGGCTTGGGCTGGAGTCTGGTTGTTAATTGTCCTCCTACTTCATGCTAGAGATTGATTCTTCAGTCCCTTTGGTTTAGTGAACTTTTGAAGATGAGCAGTTCCATGGATGCTATGCACAATGTGGATTCTGCAGAAAATTTCAGTTCCAGTTGTCTATGAACAGATGACAAGTGTCCATGGATAGGCACAAAATTGACCGCGTAATCAATTTTCCCCCATCACCTACCTGAAGAACTTCCTTTGACAGTTCTCTATGAACATAGAGCAACTTTGACTTCCTTGGCTGCTTTTGGCAGCTTTCACAAGTTATTTGACATGATGAAGCCTGTTAAAGGAATACTGTGAAGTGCATCTTCTTTCCATGATGCAGAAGATGCACATGTTCTATTTCTTTCTTGTTCCCCTCTCCTTCCCATTCTCAACAAAGATGAAAGAGCAATGAAGGAATAGCTAAATAAAAATTGACATGTGAAGTTTCTGCCGGAATTAAAGGAAGTAGTGTCCTGGGTCACCTTAGTTGAATCACCAGCAACTTGGTGAAGTCCATATTCATGCTGTTGGTCAGGACTGTGATCACCAAATTGGAAAACATTTATATCACAACTTATATGCTCATAAGACACGAGATAATCTTTGAGAACTACAAACTCTACTCACTTTTTATTCTCACACGTGCTCAGCAATAGAAAGTTTTGCTTTACTATTGTTACTTTTCTTCACTGTGTAGATCCTGTTATTGTGATTGCTACAGCCTCTGCTGGTAGTGCATTCAGTAATACACGTTTAGAAGTGTTGAGGCAGATTAATGTGCAGTGCCATCTGCATTGGAGATATTCATAGTTCAACATTCTTGACAAATTTCAAGTTTGTTTGTAACTCACTATTATTAATGATTTTAGATGTTGGGCTTCTAAGAATAGTTAAAATAGGATCTCTTACCAACACAGAATAGTGTGGGTGGACGAGCACCTATTGATGACTTATCTAAAAATTGATCTCCAAAATTCTGATATCACTGGTGTCTCTGTGAGGCATTACTGTGGAGTTGCGAACAATAAAGCAGGAGATTCATCATTAGGAGTTGGGCTACACAGGCACCCACTGTTCAATTGGTTGTTTTTTTTACCGTATTTATGGAATTGTGTTCAGTTTGACATGGATACCGCTATAGTTTACCAATTGAAAGTTTTCATGCATATCCATGATAGGACATAATAATGTTTTTTTACTAGGAATTGTGTTTTTCAAGTCTGCATCATTGGTATTCCTGCTTTCTCCTCTTTGTAGCCTTTGAAAATGCACTGGATAATACATCCTTATGGAAATAGCTTGCAAAGTATGCTTTTCAGAAAGTAAGTAATTTCTGGAAGCCAGTGTCATGACTAGTCCACCAATTTCTCTTTATAATTGTGGTTTTATTTGTTATTCTTTATGTAGCCATTTTGGAGCGTTCACTCTGAGTTTCTCTTTGACTAAACGCCTGTTCTTTTGAAAATTTGCAGTTTGTACGAGTGAGAGGATCTAAAGGCATACTTCTCATTACACTGCTTCTGGCAGCCCAGCTTTCGATCTTTTATGAAGAAATATTACACACATATTGCTTGGGGAGGTTGCATATGATTTTGCATCATATTTTCCCTTGTATATATCAACTTATAGTTTTATCTTTAGTCTTATGGTGGGTCAGTAGGTTGACTTGCATATTTCCAGCAAACACGTGTTAAAAGATTACAGTCTTACTTGGTTGATGCTGTTCATGTGCAACAATTGCTCTAATGACCAGTTCCGGTCGTGTAAACAAGCGATGTTTTTGATACTCGCACTGAAGGATTGTGTTTGATCCTGTGTCCAATGATGTTTCAGAGCTTGCTCTACTCTCTTCTTTTATTTAATCTTCTCACCTGAGCGCAGGTCAAAGCATGCGGTCGCATCAAATAGGGCTGGAGATGTCCATGACATGACAGAGAAAACAACTATCAATTTTTCAGTTCAGCTGAGATCCCCAAAAGATCTGGATTTTCCAGATTTTTCCTTTTAGTCTTTTCACCTGTCTTCCATAAGTCTTTCCCTAATCTTGTCGATGATCTCCGCTATAGAGTCGAGTCTTCTCATCGGAGTTTGTGAAAGCTATTCCGCTTCTCTATCATATCATCCAATTGAAGATGCTTATTGTGGGATGCCATCCTCACATGAGTGTCCAAACATCATCTGATCTAGCATTCTTCATTACTGCTATATGGTCTAGAATTGCACAAAAATCACGTGCTTTTCTCGATTTAGGGCATTCGATTTGTAACCTACTGGTGATATTTCTGTTAACTGATTTCCACTGGTGGAGGATGCAATCCAAATCTTTTCAATTTTGTCAATTTTGTACCTTTCCTGTGAATTCTTGTGATGAGTAGATTGTTTCCATCTTCGATTTCAAAGTCGATCTCCATGATAGGAACTCGAATTATTTCCTGCAATCGTACATTTTCACCTAAACTTCGTTGTTTCTCCATGGAAAGTTCATATTGCGCAATTTTGGCTTTGACGGGCATTCTTATAATTTGGATATGCTATTTTTGAGGACATTAGCGCACGGTTTATCAACTCAATCCTTTTTTTTTTTTTCCCGAAACTCAATCCCTCTTTGACACGCACAATTTTGCATATTCTAATGTATTTGTATTTTGTAAGTGTCGGCACAATTTTTCGAATACAGTACCCTGGGGTCCCTTAAACTACAGTGAGCAAAATGATTATGGCATGAAACTTGCAGGAGACAACTTCTACCAAATAAGAGGAGGGAGAATTGCGGGAAGACCCGCCCCTTTCCTTTTCAAGGCTCTTCCCCTCTTTTTATCTGTTGGGTGTTGTGGGGTCCGGAGACTTTGGAAAAATGCTCAGCATACTTTTCTACACCTTAAAATCACAGTTCTGGCTGAAAATGCACCAGAAAATATCTGCTCAATTTGTCGTCGTGGGTCCTAGAGATTTTGTCGCCAAAAGCAATGGCGATGAAAATTTTCCCCCGATGTTTTTATTGCGAAAAGTTCTCCGCGTTAATACACGAGGACCAAAATGTACATTTCGCCACAGGATTTAGCAGCAGCGGCAGTGAAATTTTTTGTTGTTGCTGTTGATACTGAATTTTCAACGGAATTAATTCTTGTCACCATAAATACTCAACGGGATGGGTGGCCGTCGTTGATACGATAGTGGTTAAGACAGTTTCGTCGCCCTTGGTTGTCTATGGAGACAGATCTATATTAATCACCATAGGTCACATTAGCCTATAGGGACGACATTACGTTCGCCACATTTGATCGATTTGGCCATCTTTGATTAATTTTTTATCTTTCTTTTACCCATTAATTAGTTAACTTAAATTGCTCATAAATTTAATTAAGCACATGACATATCAAATATTCTAATATATGATCCCTGTGATTAGGACAAATTTTTTTTTTTTAAATAGTACTACATCGATGTTCTATGAATCATTACGGCAGTAAAAAATTTAAACATAGTTCCGGACATATGCATAGACTACTCCATAGAAACGAAGTCTTCATCTTCATCCTCATCGACATCCTCATACTCTTTGAAAAGCTTTGCAGCTTCCTGAAATACCATGACAAGTTTCTCCAGGTCCGAACAATTTGCAACATGTAATCGACATTGGCAACGAATTGCAACAAGTCATTCATGTACCAACGAATCACAATTGCTTCTTTATTGAGAACAATGATCTCGGACTCGAACACCACAGGAAATAGCATGCATTGAGATTGATGCATATAGTAGGAAAATACCCGCACCATGCCTTGGGACATATAATTTTTTATTTATATGATTTTCATTGAGAAAAGTACCAAAAAAGTTCTAAACCTATTGTATTAGTACCAATTTAATTATAAACTTTTCAAGTGGATTAAATTCATCTTAAACATTTTTATATTGGTACAAATTCAATCCATCTTGCCAATTTATGCTGAAAAATGCTGACAGAGACATTAGTTATCCTATGTGACATAGTCAGCGTTGACATGAACATTTTAATAATATTTTAATAACAATTTTACTTTAATTGAATTTTTTAAATAACTTTTTTTCTTGCTTTCCCTTTTCTTTACCTTTTCTTTTCATTGGTGGCCATCATCGGCCACCGTCCACAGCCATGGCCGATGAGAGTTGGCCTTGCTTAGGTGATAGTGAGTGTTGACCATCTAGGGGAGCCCCCCCTCACTAGTTTTGGCAAAGCCAACCCTCACTCAGGTGAGGCATGACGAGGTTGTCTTGGCCTAAGCAAGGGTCGGCCTTGCCAGATTTGGTAATGGGGACCTCACACAGGCAAGGCTAGCCCTTGCTAACCATGGCTATAACTGATGGCCATCGGAGAAAAGAAAATGAAAAGAAAAGGGAAATGAAAGGAAGGAAAAAAAAAGGAAAAAAAAAGGAAAAAAATTCAAAATATTGTTTAAAATATTCAATAAATTCAAAAAAAATATTAAAATATTATTGAAAATGTCCATGTCAACGCCGACCAAGCTATTGGTCTACTAGCATCCACGTTAGTAATTTTGGTTTACATTAGCTAGATAGACTTAATTGGTACCAACGTGAAAAATGTTTAAGACTTATTGGTCAAATTGAAAGATTTAAAACTAAATCAGTATTAACGCAATAGATTTAGAACTTTTTTGGGGTACTTTTCATGATTTTCTTTTGTTCCCAAATAGCATGCTCACGTCTCGTTTCTACGGGCACAATAATGGTCTTCTTCTTAGTTCTTTCCGGGTTGAGGTGTTCTTGGTCTCAAAGATTCAATCTTTGGATCTATTTCCACTTACAAAATAGTCCTTTGAAGATTTTAATGAGGTTAAACTTTTTCTATCCAACATCTAGTTAGGTCAAAGTAACATTAGGGTCAAATCAAGAATAACCAAAATAGATATATCTTGCATGTAGCAATAGAGTTTTGAAATGTCGTCCCGACTGATTCACGGAATGCCCCAATTACGAGACTTGCATGCACATATTGGATAGATAAAAAGGGTTTAGGACCTATCTGTGATGTCCCAATAATCTAGATCTTTGGAGTCCTAAATCTTTCTATCACTTCTTTGAGTTTCCTTTCTTGCCAACCTCCAAAGTTGCCATGTAGGCAATATCGGCTGTCGCTTAGGTAGTTTCCCATAGAAGGGACTGATTGCACTTGGGCTGCATTGCATTAAGTTAAAGAATAAATAAGTATATCCAAAGAAAAGCATAGATGATGTTCTGTGCTCAAAGTTGAAGAGTTGTACTATTCCCACTGCACAAAAATGAAGGTTTAGGTTATCATGTTTTTGTGGAGAATAAATCCAAGACTAAGAAGTACTAATCCGAGTAAAACCATACATATGAGGACACTCAGCACAGGACTTGATACTTTTACTCCTATCGATAAACTTTCCAATTCTCGACAATGTTTACTACCGACAATGATTGGTCATTTGTTTGTAGCTTTTGTGAGGAGATCTAACATATTCCTATGAAAAGTTACTGATCATGGATATAATCCGAGTTACGATCATGTATGCACACAAAATCGTGTCATGTCAAACTTTCTGTATGGTAGAAATTTGCTCAATGACATGTGAATCACTCATGTATCATCTAAGAATTCTTAATCCTAATTCTTAATCCTATGTGCCTAGGAAATCATATGAACCGAAATTCGAATTGGCCTCAACCAAATGTTTCGGGTCTTTTTGAGCTAGGTTTCTCTTTGATTCAGGTAGTAAGTAAAGCAACAGGCTTTTAATGATTTAGTTTAATTTTGGGTCATAACCTGAATTCATTTGAAATACATTATTGAACTAATTTCAAAACCAAAACAGTAAGAGTAAATAGTAATATTTACTAAACACATTCACGAACATGGAAAATGAAACTTAATAATTCGACTTATTCTTTTAGTATATATTCATTGGAAGTCCTAAAATTTATCATGAAAGTATAATTGAGTCTTAAAACTTGTAAAAAGTTTAAGCAAGTCCTAAATCTTGTTGTATTAGTGCAATTAAGTCATTACTTTAACTTTGTCAATTTGACTAACAAAAAGTGTTAATGTGATATTTTTGAATTAATTTTTATTTCCTACATGTTATTTTTATTATTTTTATGAAATTCTTATTTAAATTAAATTAAATAACTAAAAAAGAAAAACTAAATCTTATAAAATAGTAGAATTAAAAAAAAAAAAAGAAGAAGAAGAAGAAGGAAAGAATGACAAGGCTCATTGATAGCCACTTGCTCATCACCAGAATTGTCACCCCGGGTGGGGGTGGTCGTCTCTCGGCCTGTTGGGCTAAGCCTCACCAACTCTTTTCAAGCCTAGGTGAGTTTATGTTGGTCTGACGAGTTTTTAGAATTTCTAGTAAATTTATCTCTTTTTTTTTTTTTATATATTCAATGGGTCGGGTCATAAAAATATATATACCCTCCGTACACTCGATCATTTATAGGAATTCAGACCGAACAGGCCGTTGACACCCACGATTTTTGTCATTTGCTCTCTTTTAAGAACCCTTTTCTCCGGCGAGCACACGTTTAATTTCAAACGATTTCTTTTTTCTTTCTCCATCGTAAAGTCCAAAATTCAAACCCATGACATCAATCTCCGTTCAGTTAAATAGGACGCGTGGCACGGCAGCTGCTTTTTGGCATTAGATAATTCAACGCTTAGATTGTGTAATGACGTGGAGGTTGAAAAGATGGGGATAAAGATGATGTGATTGAGAAAAGGGTTAAGATAACATGGAGAGAGAGAGAGAAGGGTTAAGATAACATGGAGAGAGAGAGAGAGAGAGATCACTTGGATGTCGTCCATTAGAATTATGAGAGAGGGTGAAGTAAAGGCGGCAATGATTGCAGATGATTAGGAGGGACTTGGCTTTTCCAATTCGGGCTTCCGTCGGCCTCGTAAATTATTATTTTTTATCATCTCATACGTCACAACCCTACAATATTATGATCACTCTAGATGAACCCCATCTTGGGCTAGAAGATGACATCTCTTCGAGCTAGTTATGAAGGCACTTCACTATTCTGCTTGGCCTCAGTAAGCGTCCCAGTTTCATCAGGTCATCGTGCACTTCCGATATGAAAAGTTAGTCCGTTAAATTGAGATGGTCGCGCGATTGAATTACATTTATTCACACTTGTCTGATGATGATTGCTATTTGACCTTGGACTCTAAAGTGAACCTCTCTATAAAATCTTGTGTACAAAGCTTCGATATTAGACATCAGTGCTAGATGTAAAATCAAGAGAATAGTGAATTAGTTGAAACATAATTAAGTATAGACTTTTAGTATAAGTGTTGATTTTTTTTTAGAATCTAAAATTATAGACTTTAGAACATTTGCAGACAGTTGTGCAAATGCAACAATAAAAGTGATTATATTTAAGTATACGCAACAATGATGAGAGATAAGAATAAATGGTATTGAGACAACATTTCTAGTGGTTTGACTTTAGTTGTGCCTACTCCACTCTCTAAACTCCAGCAATCTAATCAGGTCTTATCCACTTGCATTAACAAGTATTATGAAAATATTTCGCATGAAACTTGTTTCTCTTGCAATTTATCTATTGTTGATGCTCCACAACAATATTAACGCTTGCATAAACTCTACCGGTCTAATAAGGTCTTATCCATTTGCATCAATAAGTATTACAAATTGATTTTGCATAGAACTTGTTTCTCCTACAATAACTTGTTGATGCTTCATTGCAAAATTAACTTTCTTTTTCCTAGTGCCCTATAACAACAATGAACTCTCGATCAAGAATCAACTCGCATAGTGCAAAGTCTAGGGATCCTAGGGCCAAGGACCAACCCGGTCCCCTTGGGAATCGAACCAAGACTGGCTGGGTTGGGCTAGTCCAAGGTCACCCTGGACAAATGCTCACCCTAGATCTTATAGTGGATTTACAGATCTCTTTACTAAACACTTGGACCAAATTACAACATCATGCATTTACAAAACTTTTGGCTTTCTATAAGCACTTATTATAACCTTTCTTTTATCTCTCTCACACTCACAAGTGTTTACAAATGAATAACAAGTATTCATAAAAGACTTTCACATGAACTCTCAACTCTCAAAATAAAACTTGCAAATTTGAAGCTCTAGAGAATGAATATGTGTTCGCAAGTACATGAATGTGCAACAATTTAATCGGTAGTCTTCTTTGAATTGTTTCTTGCATTTAAAAGATCTTCAAACCGAACGTTGAAGCTAGTTGAAAAACCTTTTGAACGTTGAAGCCACTTGACAAGCCTATTAAGGATCTTCTTTACATGAAACCAATCTAATAATCTTTGATTAGTAGTCAAGAAAATAAATCACGTAATATCTTGCCAAACTAGATATGCTATCGTTTATGGAATATCACAATTATATCCATGAGTCGGGTCTTGGATATTTGAATTTCCATGAGCTCGATTTGTATGTGAAATCTTTCAGGTATGATCTTCTACAACTGTAATGTAGCACATATAATTTCTGCAATTTTGATCTTCAAAGGGTATCATTGTTTCGCTGTATCCACATGTATTTCCTTCTTTTTTCCACTAATCATTAGATGAATACTTGTAGTAGATCTTTAACCCGCAATACTTTCTGCATTCACTCAAAGAACTCATCAAATATTTTCGTAAGATTTTGTGATCATCAAAATAATTGAAGGGATTTCAACATTGGTTTTCAAATTATCCAACATTCCTCCTTTTCTTAATGAGGGCCAAACCCCCACCTTTCTTATGTAGAGCTATGACTTATGTAGTATGAATTCACCTAACTGCATAATCAATGATAGGAGTAAAAATATTGCCCTTAACTGTAAGTATACATATCAGAGCATTTAACCAAATATGCATAATCCATTTATTAGGGGATAGATAGCAATTAACATATCCGAGCAAGTGACATAATGACAGAGATATGTATTAGAGCAACTAAAGATTCGCATAAGCAATTAACCATTATTTTTCGTATTATTTTTCCCCTTTTATCATGGTAAAAAAAAAAGCATCAAAGCAATAAAGAGAGAAATGACATGATAAGAAGCATACTATAATTGTAAGTGGATCATTACAAAAGACAAGTAGTTACCACACAAAAGCTCGCAATATATACTAGTTTTGCATAATATCCTTATTCAATTATGCCAAACAAAAATGTAAAGCAAACACCAAATATCACTTTGTACTTTACTTCTTCTTAGAGCTCGACATGGGGACTTCACATCATTAAAATCATCAGGAATGCGAGAATGGGATGGACACTCATGTTGACTTGTATAATATTTGAGACTTTGATCTTGTTGCGATTGACAAAGGTGTGCGATAAAATTCTAGAAACTCTCCGACCAATCTTGAGTAGCCCTCAAGTGTACGATATCATCATACATCCTCACTCCATAGGTCTTGATACTACTCTCAGCGTTCTTTGATGGAAAAATTACCAAAACAACCCTAAACCTATTGCAACTTTTTCAATTTACTCATAAAACTTTTCTTTTGTCAATTAAGTTCTAAATATTTTGTAGTTATACTAATTTAGTTCATTCGGCTAATTTTGGCTTGCCGGGACTAATGTGGACACCGGCCAGCTGGCCGACGTTGACGTGGGCAATTTTTTTAATAATATTTTATCTTTTTCAAAAATTTTAGTCATTTTTATTTTTTCTTACTCTTTCTTTTTTTCTTCAATTCCTTCTCTTTCCTCCAACTCGCGTGGCCTTTGGCCATGGCTGGGCAAGGCTCACCCTCGCCAAATCTTGCAAGGGTTAAGTCTCGTCGGCCATGGCGATGCCCAACCTCGACAGATCCGGACATGCTTGGCCTTGCCCTAGCCATGGTGAGGGTAGCCTCGCTGTTGCTAGGTGAGGCTTGCCCTCTCCAATGGCTAGTGGGGTGGGCCTCGCCATTGGCTGGCAAGGTTGGCCTCAATGGAGCTCGCCTCTGGCCTCCCAGCTAGAGAAAGGAGGGAGGAGAAAGGAGGAGAAAAATAGAAAGAGAAAAAGAAAACGAAAAAATAATAAAAAAATAAAAAATTCGAAAATAAAAAATTTATTAAAAAATTGTTCATATTAGCATTAGTCAGACGGGTGGTGCTGGCCGGCTTCCACATTAGCATCGATTGGACAAAATTATCCAGATAGACTAAATTGACACAATGAAAAAATGTTTAGTATTAAATTAGCCCCCCCCCAAAGGTTTAGGACTTAATTGAAAAAATTGCAACAAGTTTATGACTATTTTGGGAATTTTCCCCTTCTTCAACACACCATAAGTCTTAAAGAATTTGGTTTTACTAACTATTACCCTTTCTGCTAGATTCTCTAGTTTTTACATCACCTTCCTCGTGAAGTCCTTCAAGAGAATTAACACTGTAGAGTCAATTCTTCTTGCATCACTTTCTACAATTCTATTTCATTAGGTGTTGCAGCAAATTCTATTGTAGATGTTTCAATTGCATCATTCACCTTCTCCTTCTCTTTTTCCTTCTCTTTCTCCTTCTTGATTTAATAGGAAAATATTTTCTTAATGGTTCTAGCTATAACATTATCGATGTCTTCACCAATGCCAACAATCTTCAAAGAGAATAACTTTGCCCTTCCTTTTTCTTTGCAAGCCCTAATGCTTTCACATTTTCTTCTTTCTCCATTCCTTTTGCTTTTGTAATTTCATCATCATCACCTGCAAGCACGAGCCTTCTAGATTTATTGGTCTAGCCCTTGGAATTGATCTTCATTCCATAATTGAAATTGAGGGATTGACAAATCTCTTGCTTAGACAATACATACTGAAAGAGGAAATTACAAAGGATAGACAAATCCTAGTAGACATGGATTGCTAGTCTCATTCCTAAAGAATGCTTAATGAGGGATAAGACATGATGGTTTGACAAATCTGATCATCTATTGACTTGAGCAGGGATTGATAGATCATGTACAGAGCCAATCCTTGGTGAAATAACATCACATGACAGATCAATGAATCATGTCATTTCTAAACATAAACATGGATTAGCAAAGCCTTATGCCTAAATAACCCTCAAAGAAGGGACATCGTGTGATAGAATGACGAGTCATATCATATTTGACACAACTTGAGATAGATGAATCCATGCTTAGGCAATCCTTGACAAAGAAACACTACAAGACGGATTGGCGAATCCCTTGCTTAGACAATCCTTGAAGATGTTATGGTTAAATATGCAACCTAGAAGGGAATGGATACGTTGGTTATCAAAACTTGATGTATTTTTATGGAGCTATGAAAATCAAGTTTGATATGTGCCTGAATAGTTTAATATATGCTTTAATAAGTTGATATCAAGTGCAACATACTTCCATAAAAAAAATATGACAATAACTAGAAAAATCAAAAGATGTTGCACACAGATCTTATGGTGATTTGGCTTAGTTCAAGGTTATGCCTATGTTCTCATGTTAACATGTTGAGTTGGGTTCACTCCCATGTGGAGGAAGCTTAATGAATTGCAAACCAAAATACTTAAGTCCATATGTTAATCCATATGGAGAGAGAGAGAGAGAGAGAGCTATCCAATTTTTATCAAGTTGACAATCGAAGGTCAATTTATACTCCCCATAGGTTTTTTGTGGGTGAGCCGAACTTGTGTTTTAGTGAGATTTATCCTTGATTATTGTGAAGTTGATGTGTTTTGCCAAGAATGGTGCTTGATGGTGTTGCTGCAATGTACCTCTAGTATCATTTAGAGAAGAACTTTGTTCATCTAACTTTGTTGATAATACAAATTTTGAGCGGATCTAGCCTTGTGGTTTTTGATTTTCTCACTCAAGGAGGTTTTCATGTAAAATTGCCTTGTGTTTGTGGGTCATTGATATTTATATTACTCTATTATATTGATTCCAATTAGGTTTACTAAGATGAGAGATTGTTTTATTCCACAGTGCTAATATGATATTGTTCAAGTTATCATTATTCTTCCAACAAAATGGAATCAAAGCATTAATTCTTGCTTGATTTTTTGCCTTGTGTTAAATGATGGAAATGAATACAAGTAGAATAGTTATATTAAATGGTTCAAATTATTGTGTTTGGAAAAGGAAAATGGAGACCTTTTGTATGTAAAGTATTATTATTTGCCCAGTATTTGCTGATGAGAAATCTAAGAATAAAATTGATACTCAATGGTCTATATTTCATCACTAAGTGTGTAATTACATTAGGCAGTGGGTTGATAATAGTGCTGTGAACTATATCATTGAGAAAACACATGCATTTAGTTTGTGAAATAAAATCAAACAATTGCATGCTCAAAAGATTGGGAAAAACAAGTTTTTTATGATAAAACAGATGATGGCTTTGAAATATCGGGATGGTACTCCTTTGACTAATCATTTAATTTTTTTTTAAGGAATTTTAAATCGGTTGGCCGTGATAGGAATCAAGTTTGATGATGAAATATAAGTGTTATGATTACTTGGTACTTTGCTGAACTCGTGTAAGATTACTATGGATTTCGTCAAGAAAAATGTTTTAAATGGAAAAATAAGAAAGAACACGGGATGTGCTTCACATTGAGAAAAGAGGAAGAAATGAAATTCGACGTTTGAGGAATAGAGATAGAGTTGACATAAAAGCAAAGACAAATCCAATAACTTTACAAATGTTGAGTGTTATTATTGCCATCAAAAGGGACATATACAGTGATATTATCATTAGTTGAAAAGAAGAGAGAAACAAAAAGAGAAAGTTAAGAAAAATGTTAATAATAGTAATGACAATCATATTGATGTTCTTTCATAAGACTTTCTCATTGTTTTTTATGATAATACGGTGAATCTTGTATGTCATTGGGCCAGTTAGGTTATCAATAGTGATTCATTTATTCATGTTACATCCAGTGAGGATTTCTTTACATTGTACATGTCATGTGACTTTGGATCCTTGAAAATAGCAAACAATGGACTGGTCAAAGTTGTAGGCATTGGTGATGTGTGCTTAGAGACTACTAATAGCACTAGGTTAGTTTTGAATAGTTTTAGATATATACTTGATATTCATTTGAATTTGATTTTCACAAGAAAGTTTAATAAAAAGGGGTTTTGCAACACCTTTAGTGATGGCCGATTGGAAGCTCACTAAAGGTTCTATAATTGTCACTAGAGGCAAGAAATGTTCTTCGTGGTATATTTGTAAACAAAGTTATCCATAGACAAAATTAGTGCAGTAGATGATTAGGACGGATTTGAATTATGTCACAAGAGACTTAATCACATTAGTGAGAAGGGTTTGTCAACACTAGCCAAGAAGAAGCTCCTTTTAGATATGAAAAGTTCAACACTGAAGAAGTATGCTCATTGTTTAGTAAGAAAACAGAATATAATTGTATTAAAAAACTCCCCTAATTTGAAAAAAAGTCAAGTATTTTTAATTTAGAGCATTCTAATGTTGGTGGCTTTTTAATTAGTTTTAGATTTCAATTGAGAGGCAGATTGGAAAGAAGTTGAAATGTATTAGAATTGATAACATAGGAGAGTAAACTAAACCTTTTGATGAATATCGCAAACAATAAAGTATTCAACATCAAAAGACAGCTTGATTAAACAATTTACTTGAGAGATTGAACATGTCACTGGCTGAAAGGGTAAGATGCTTGCTTTCACAAGTAAAGCTACCAAAATCCTTTTGGGATGAGACTTTTAGTATAGTTGCACATGTATTAAATTTTACTCCATGTGTTTCTTATGTTTGGTAATTATGATAAAATTTAGGATATGATAAATTTATTCTATCATGTATTTGGTGCATGTTCAAGATGGAATAAAGTTATACATAAGAAGGATATAGCCAAAATAAAATTATCTTATAGGGGTGAGATAAAAGTGGATATGATTTTTAATATCTATAATATAAAAGTTGTTTTCTCAAATAATAAACTTCTTAAATTAATAAAAATAAAATAATATTTGAATATAAATAATAACATTTGAATTCTAAAATAAAAAATTCAAAATAACAAAAATAAAAACAATTATGTTTTTATGTATTCATTTTTTATTTATATATTCAAAGTTTTTTCTATCTTATGATATAAGTTCTATATATATAAATATATATTTAGTGTTTATATTTATTACATATTTAAGGTATTTTGGTATTTTGGTTTATTAGTATACTTACTATTTAATAAATTTTACTTAGAGAATGATGGAAGGGGAAAAAAGAAATAAAAAAAAGAAAATAATTAAGAAAAGAGGGGAAAAGACAATAAAAAATAATTAAGTAAAAATGAAGCAGGCAAGAGTGCTCCGAGAGATTCTTACCATCTCTGTTTTTGCAATTTTTAAGTTCATTTATACTAATGTTCATATCAAACAATGGACATGATAAAATGAGAATATATCTTATTTTACTATTATAATTCACTAAAGAGTTGATAGAATATAACAAAATTTCTAGATTTCATATCCTATCATATTCGATCCTACCCTTATTAGAAATCTAGATAACCAAACGTAGACTTGGAGTTTAATGTTACTGATAGAGTTTGCGCATATGAAGATGTTTCTTTTGTGTGTCTTTGGGAGTAAGGCATTAGTGCACATTCCTAAAAACAAGATAGGTAAACTTAATGTAAAAATATGACAATGCAAACTCATTAGCTACAAACAAGATTTGTTTGATTACAAGTTCTATCATCCAATGAAGTAAAGATGTCGTGCTTATGTAAGATCAAACAATACAAGATATTGAGAGATCATAAAATCATAAATGATTTCGGTACCATAGGTAATGATGATATGATTAACTTCAATCCAATTTCTCATACACATGTTCTTGCATAGGTTGATGAAGAGCAGTAGTAAGTAAATGTTCTAGACAATGTACATATTTCAAGACATGTTGTGAATGATAATGCTACTCATGAACTAAAGGCTAAATTAGATGCTTCACTAGATGTTCTAGTCTAGAGATCCATCAGAAACCAACAACCTCCCACTAAATATTTTGCAATGAGTATGTCTTATTTGCTGATGTAGGCTAGAGTGCTATGTAGAAGCAATATGAGTGGACAAACAAATGGTTTGATGCCTTGTGGGATGAGATATAATCACTTTATGATACTTTTGAGCTAGTCCTTTTCCTTTCACTTTAAAACCCTTTAATTGTTCCATAGATATCTTTTTCTCCAAGTTACCAAGTAAGAAGGCTATTTTGACATCCATCTACTTAATTTCTAGATCTAAGCTAGTCACCAAGCCTAGAACCACATGAATTGAGGACATTTTCACCACTAAATAAAATATATCATCAAAGTCAATACATTTTCTTTGATTGCATCCCTTAATGACCAATCTATCTTAGTATTGTGGTTGTAAAATGTGTTCATCTTACTTCACCCTATATGGATACGACCAATCTATTGCTGGTTCTTGCTTTATGTTGGTAGATCCGATCTATTCATTGTGTGCGGCAAGCGATCGTTAAGTGAGGGAGAAAGAGTGATTAAGCGACGGCCTAGGGAGACAGGGACTTGAAGGAGAGGGGGGGGGGAAGAGAGAGAGAGAGAGAGAGAGAGAGAGAGGGGGTGAGAGAGCTTGAGTGCATGTGCGAGTGTTTGTGTATGTGAAGTTGTTGGTGAGATGTGGCGAAATGAGGGGGAAACCACCCCTTTATATAGTCCACACCCCATGGCCTTCATCATTACTCTCATTTATTGAGGATGCAAATGGCCCAATAGCCTTCTCTCACTTGGCCAAGTTAAGAAAGAGATGTGGCCCCCTAAAAAAGTACATGTGGCCCTAGCATAATTATAATGGGTCACTTAGCATGGTTTCAATGGAAGATGACCTCCTTTGAAGTCATGTGTGGCCTTAGGGTAATGATGGCCTAGGAGGTTTACTGATGAGTAGTGGGGTGATTCATGGGTTCCATAAATGCAAGTCCATCATTGGGGGCTCTTGATGTGAGTGATGATGCAAGATGGTAATCCAAGTGCTTTCATTGGCAGATACAATCTATTCATGGAAAAATGTAGAATTCCATGGCCGATTCTCGCTTTATGTTGATAATATATTGATCATGTAGGAATGCTTCACAAATCGAGTTATTGGAGAAATAGCTGAGTAAGTCTTTTGCCATGAAAGAATTCAGCTTGACGAAGCAGATTCTTGGCATTAGAATCACCTGAGAGAGAAATGCTAAGAAGTTGTTACTTGTCACAAGATGGTAATCCAAGTGCTTGCATTGGCGGATATGATCTATTCATGGCCAAAGGTAGAATTCCATTGTTGGTTCTTGCTTTATGTTGATGATATATTGGTTGTTGGCTGGAATGCTACCCCAATTGAGTTATTGGAGAAATAGTTGAGTAAATCTTTTGACATGAAAGATCGGCCTAACGAAGCAAATTCTAGGCATTATAATTACTTGAGAAAGAAATTTACAACTAAAAAAGAGAGGAAAGACACTTAAAGTATTCCATATACCTCAGTTGTAGGAAGCTTGATGTAGGTCATGGTATTTACATGACCAAACTTGGCACATGTAATTGGCATTGTAAGTTGTTATTTATTAAATTTGAGAAGAGAGTATTGAAATGCGATAAAGTGGATCATGAAGTATTTGGGGAACTTCTAGTTGAAACTTAGTTTTGGGACAAGGGAACTAGAGTTATACACAGATTCTTACTTCGCTAGATATATTGATACTCGTAAATCTAATTTTGGTTATTTGATTTCCTATGCTAGTGAATTTGTGTCATAAAGTCAATTTTGCAAAAGCGTGTTACACCTTTTTATAATTAAAGCTGAATTTATTGTGGCAATTGAAGCTAGTAAAGAGTTGCTAAAGCTGAAATGTTCATGGAAGAACTTGGGTTCAAGCAAAAAGGTATATGTTACTTTGTGACAACCAAAGTGTAACTCATCTTGGTAACAATTCATTGTTTCATTTTAGATCAAAACACATTGATTTTAGATATAACTGGATAATTGATGTTTTAGATAAAAAGTTGTTTAAATTTGAAAAAATCCATGTTTAAATTTGAAAAAATCCATGAGGATCATAATGGTTCTGATATGATGACAAAGACTCTACTAAGGTAGAAGCTTGAATATTGAAGATTGATGGCAAGGATGATGAATTCCACTTCGTTGTGTGAGGGAGATTTGTTGGGTTAGGTTCACTCCTAGAGAAGTCTAATGAATTGCAAGCCCAAAGACTTGAGTCCATATGATAATCCATATAAAGAAATAGGATTTGTCTTTATTTTTATGTGTTTGTTGCAAAGGATGATCAATAGAGGCAGTAGCAGGATAGAAAGAGACATCAGATACAGGTGAAATATAACTAGAAGTAGATGAAGAAAATGATGAAGAATTGTTTGTAATGATTATAAAAAAATAAAATATAGAACCCATTGTTTGGCTAGACAAGGAAGGAACTTCAAGGGAAAAAAATAGAGCAAACGGCCTGAAGAAAGAAGATTCCTCAAGAACAAAGAAGAAGGTAATGATATTAGAAAATAGTTTATAAAACCCATTGGCCGAGAATTGTATGGCCCCGTTTGGTTCGGCTTTGGGGGAATGTCTTTGCAAAAATGCAAATACCTTTGGGTGAATGGAGTTTTTAGAAATGCAAATAGTGTTTGGTGAATTGTAATTCTAAATTGTATTGAGAAACAACTTTTGGCAAAATACTGTTTGGTAAAAATTGCATTTATAAAGGATTTTTATTAAATTAAAAAAAAATTGTACTTCTTTTTTTTGGAAGTTTGGCCATCAACCGGCCAGATCTAGCTATTGGACTGTTGGATTTGGCCCTCGAATGTCGTCGCTTGAGGTCGCACAACCCTAGGTGTCGGTCACCTGGGTTCACGTGATCACCTAGGGTTGTGTGACCTCAAGCCGTGGTCGCCTGGGGTCGCTCGACCCAGGCAACTGTCGTGTGACCTCAAGCGGCTGCCGTGTGATTCAAGCCATTAGTTGCCTAGGTCGCACAACCGAAGCGTCGCCTGAGGTCCAACGGCGGTTGCCGGGATCGGGCAACCCTTAGGTGATGGTCGCTGGCGTGCGTGACCCTTTGGCTGGCTATCGTCGACCTTCAATCAGCTTTTTCGTGCGGCATTTGGAGAAGATGAATAGTGACTAAGACTTGTATTCCAAAAATGCAACTTTGCAAAGCACCTCAAGACCTGCTTTGGACTAAAGGCCTTTAGAGTCCTTTGGAGATGCAATTATATTTTCCCAAAGTTGAGCAAAAACACAAACCAAATGTGTTTGCATTTGGCTAAGGGACTTTAGAGTCCTAAAGTCTATTTCAAATGCCAAACTAAATGGGGCCTATGAGTGTTCAAACTGTGATGGAGGTATCAAAGAAGAAGAACAAATGGTACTTAGATAGTGGGTATTCAAGATATGTGACTAGAGATACAAGTAAATTTATTATCAAGTTTAATGGAGGAAATGTATTATTTGGAGGCAAAAACAAATGAAAGTTCATTGGAAAAGGAACAATCAAAGTTGGATGCCTAACTGTCAACATAAGTTAATAGTATGACAATCAATTCAAGATAAACTTCCAAGAGGACAAGTGTTTTGGTATAAGTAGAAATAACTCTCAAACTTGTACCAAGGGTAGACACGACAATATTCACTAGATGTGTAATATGATGATATCAAGTGCCTTATCTCTATCAAAGATGAAAGTGATATTTGGCATGGGGAGATTGGACACATAAGTGTCAAGTAGATTTCAAATTTATCTTCCGTGAACCTATTATGTGATTTGCTAAATTAAAGTATGAGAAATATGAGCTTTGCATTGCTTGCACACTAGATAAACAGGTTAGGACCTCTTTTAGACTTATAAAATATGTTTCCACTAACCAAGTCTTACAATTACTACACATGGATATATTCGGACCCAGGTGAAGTCTAAACCTTAGTGGTAAGAAGTATTGTTTAGTTATTTGGGGGGTTAATATCATGAAAACCCAAAACTGGTACACTTGGGAAAAATTTACCAAAAAGTATTTTTTTTACTATGAAAAACCTTAAATTGGTACACCTGTGACAAATTTACCTCGACTAACCATAAAACTGGTATATTTATGATAAATTTATCTTAAACTAATTTATTCAACCGCAAAAGACCCAAAATTGATAAATTTGTAACAAATATATACTCCGCTAAATTGGATTAATACTACAAAAAAATCACAAAAATTCTAAACTGCAACAAACATAGTGTAAAATTCAAAATTGGTATACCAGTCAATTGTCACATGTCATTTAATTTAATACTTTGACAAATAATTTAACGAAAACTAACGGTGGGTAAATTTATCACAGGTGTACCGATTTGGAGTAAATTTGTCGAAGGTATACAAGTTTGGGGTTTTTGGTGGTCAAAAAAATAATTTTGGGTAAATTTATCATAGGTATACTAGTTTAGGTTTTTTCAGGGTATCAACCCTTATATTGGATGACTATAGTGGGTTTACTTGAGTTTTCTTTCTTTCTCATCAAAATTTTTCAAAATTTGCCAAGAAAATTCAAAATTCAAAACACTACATTATTTTTGGCATTAAAACTAATCATGGAGAATTTGACAATCATTTTTTTTTTGTGTGTGACCAAAATGGATTTCGACACAAATTTTCTTTTCCTTTTACTCCAAAAATAAATAAAATTGTTCTTCACAAGAAATGGCTAGAACCCTTTTGATTGAAAGTACAATTCCTTTAATTTTTAGGTAGAAACCACCTATAAGCTTTATAAAAACAAAATACCAAGTGTTTTATATTTTCTAGTGTTTGGTTGCTAAGTGTTTTACTTTGAAGAATGTTAGTGATCACCTTGACAATTTTGATGAGAAATCAAATGAAAGGATATTCCTTAGTTACACTACAACAAGCAAAGTATATAGTGTCTACATCTTTGGAAATGAAAGAATTAATGAATGTAAAGTTTGAAAAGAGTAATCCTCTAATGGAGAACCTAGATATACTTACGAAGTTTGAACTAGTGCTCATATTAATGAAGATGTACCTTCATATGAAAATTAAGTTAATCACGAACAATTGGATAAGGATTAGGAGTACAAATTTAGTCATTCAAAGGACTACATACTTGGGAATTTGAATGAATCTCTTTCAAAGAAATGATGAATATAATGGCGCTTATAATATAAATCAAACCTAAAGAAGTTGAAGAAGCACTATTTGATGAAAATTGGTGTTGACACCTGAATATTTATTGACAAGTCTAATAGGATAAAAACTGAAGACTTGAGATTCTTAATTGTGGCATGGTATGTTTTCTTGGCCAACATAGTTTTTTTAGGTGTTCTTTTAAGTGTCATTTCATTTTATTTGTACTTAGCGTCATTTTCCAAAAACGTCCAAGATTGACTTTTATGTTGACTTTTTTTGGTCAAACCTAAAAGGTCAACGCTTAGTCAACATTTTGTGTGAAAATCATAAAAAGACATCAATTTTCCTTACATACATAATTAGGCTTTTTAACTTTCAATTTTATAACAATACGATTGAGAATTGACTTTTTAGTCAAATTGAAGACTTCAACCCTCAATTGAAAAATTACAAAAATCATCGATTTCTATCTTTTTAAACATTTAATTTAGTGACCATGGTAATTCAAGGTTTCAAGCCCATTTCAAGATTCCAAGTTCAAACAAGACTTCCAATGTTCAAGTGCGAATTTGGGGATGTGATTGACCTTTCATAACATATGAGAGCACAATTAACATCCCATTACATCAAGAAAATCAATTTTAATGCAATTTGGGCACAAGTAGGACATTTTGGAGAAAAGTGCATTAAATAACGAATTGGGACTGACAAGGTCTAATTGGATCTACCTGGTTGACCATACCCGCTTCAATATAATGGGCCAAACTAAAGAAGTGGGCCAAATCCATGGAGCAATTTAGAGGAAAATAAGACAATTGAGAAGTCTCGGGTCAACCCAATCAAATCAATCAAATCTGGTTTGACTTAACCTAGTTCGACTTGTTGGGCTAAAGCCCAATATGACCCATTTAGCCTAATTAACTGAATTATTTAGTCCATTCAACCCTCTGGTGGTCCCCTCTCCCATTAATTACCATAATTCCATTTTTTCAAAAAATTATCAAAAAACTAATTCCATGTAGCCGATCCTTGAGAGCATTAATAATGGCCGTCCATTTCTCATTTAATTCTAGCCATAGATGGTGTCATGTCACCCATCCATGAGCATTTACAAGAGATAATCCTATTATTTCTTACTTGCCCATTAAAAAAGAATTTCGACCATATCATCATAAGGTGAATTGTAAGGCGAAAATTAGCTCGAGATAAAGATACACATCAAATTTTAATCGATGAAGTGGATTTAAAAGCTATAGCTGAGAAACATATTGGATTTAAATCAATGGTGCGAGTTTGAAAAATAAAAGTATAGTGTCGGAAATTAAATATAGAAATTTGTTTGATTCGTGCTGGGGGCGCCCTTTAGTAGATGACTAGTGATTTTTTTTTTTTTTTTTATGCTTGTATTGTCACTACTCTTTGACAGTTTCCAGTGGTTGCATTCTTCTTGAATGGTTACCATCAGTTGCCTCAATACTCCCCCTTTTTTGAAAGTCTTATGCCCATACTTTCATAATCTCTTAACCTTGTTCTTGAGTGGTTATTGCTTTGAAAATACGTGTGAATTGCTCCATGATCTTGTTTCCAAGTGGCCGTTCCTTTGTTCTTTCATTCCGAAAATCTTGTACCCGTAAAACATTCATGTTTGGTTGCTTCACAATCTCAATTGACCAGTACGGTGGTCTTGAGCTTTGAATTGTATCTCAAAACTCATGTATTCAATGAATTGTACACCGTCCTTTGCTCATCGATACACTTGTTGATAATTATTAATCATTTGTCATCATATATCAACAACTAATTGGTTATATCCATGAGCATGTCTTGTCGATGTATGTTAAAATCAATTGCCAATATCGATGTGGTCATCGACAATGTGTCACATGCATGACATTGTTCATACATTAGTCACACATTAGTCACATGATTGCTCATGTTCACATATTAGTCACACGCTCTTCCATGTTGACGGCTTGATCATTTTATGGCATAACCAATAGTTGCAAGTTTTAAAGCAGACACAAAATCATGCGATGAGGTATCCAACTCTTGATAATCCTTTAAAACTTGTTATGAAGTCATACTGGTATTCAAATGCATTTTATTCGTGCTTTGGCCACACATCCCATTCAATATTTGTTTTTAATATTTACTTACGCCATTGCTCTAGCTATTCATATTATATGGACCTTGAAAATGTTTCCATTGATTCTTGAGAATCCAATTCATCATTTCCTAAAAATTACTTAATCTAGGAAAAATTCTTCTATCATTTTCTTGTTCATCATTAATTCATGGCCATTTTTCTTTAAACAACTTTAATTGGTGACAGTATGAGAGGATTTTATCTTCCGTTCATAATATCAATTGGCTTGGTGAGAAATACATAGTCTTGTCGGGGATTTGGCAGGGTTGATATTCACATTAGTGGGCTTTCATGCAAATCAAGAAGTGGAGTTCATTGGCGTTACTTGGCATTTCCTGAGGGGAACATTCAAGTAATCTTGGATTAACACGGTGTTTCCAAAGAATTGTAGAGTTTGGTTAGGCGTAGTTCTTTTGAATGGGGGATCTTCCTGGGAAGATCAAAATTAGATCAAAGACTCACACACCTAGGTTAAAATTGGCGATCACTTTTCTAGTTCTAGAACTCTCTCATAATCACATGATCCAAATGAATTTTTCTACTTGGATGTAATGTAAGCCTGGCTTACTTCAGAATTGAATGGGGATTCCTAGCATGAAATAAGGTTAAAAAACTCACATGCATGAGGTTAAAGCCATAAAACATCCCAATCATTCTTGTCATCTTTGTTTGCCTTTATTTCTTTTTCCTATTCCTTTCATTCGAGATTGTTCAACTAAAATTTGATATGCGATTACTTTCTTATCCGGCATTTGATCGGTCAAATTTTTTATTGTTGAGATGTTTGCAATCCTTAATTTCATCACATGCAATTAAATATTAAAATTCACAAGCCCAACACCACAAAAAACGGGCGACTATTTTTCCAAAGATTGAAAAGTTGATTAGGGAATTTGCTTGGCAATATGATTATCAAAAGACTTTTTCCAACAATAACCCATTTTTTAAATTTAAAAAGTGTTGTATGTCATCGATCAAATTTTGGTCAACTCTCCGTCAATTCTAATTCAAATTAAATGATCTTTTGAAAATGGTGGCGATTTGAAGTGATGATGCTTCCTATGAGATTAGATAATTCAAATTTGGGTGTGCCTTGAATGAATATTGAGGTTCTTGTCAAATTTAAAATATAGTAATTTTGAGAAGTATTTCAAAAGTCTCTAAAAGTCCAATTTCACGTTTTGTTAATATTTGATGTTTTAAAAGTCAAATTTCAAACTCTTATAATACTTGATCTCTCTATCTCACACCTCTACAAATCCTCATTTCCTTGTCTCCTTTCTTTTTCTTATTTTCTATTTTAATTCAAATTATTTTTTAATTTTCTTTTTCTTTTTTAATTCAAATTATTTTTTAATTTCCTTTTTTTTTTCTTTTTCTTTTCTTTGTTTCCCATCTTCTTCTTTCTTGACTAGTCGTCGGCCGTTGCTAGGCAAACCTTGAGCTCGTCGATCTCAAGCTCGCGCTCTACACTCTTGCTTATCATTTTCTTTATTTATTCTACCATACAGTTGTACATTACTCAAGCAAAGAGTTTTACATGTTTTGCTTCTTTTTTCTTTTGTTTATTAGAACTCAAAAGACGCAGGGAGAGAACAAGCCACTCCACTGGAAGATTCTCATGAGGGCTGTATATGCTTTGCTTCTTTTCTTTTTTGCTTCTTTTTAAAATCCATACAACATTTTTCAGAGTAGATGAGCATTTGGCGACAATGAGGAAACAAAGATATGAAGTAAGTTTACCTGGATTTAAAGGCAAGTTCATATTTGATGGATTTATAGGTCAGTAAGTGATGCATGCCTACATGGTGAAGTCTTAGAAATATTTTCCTTATCAAACACCAGAAAATATTTTCCGAAACATTTTTAGGTTTTAGTTGAACACTAGAAAATATTGTCATTTTCCTGGAAAATGACTTTTGAGAAAATACTTTTTGGAAATGGCCAATTTTCTGCAAAACGAATGGATCCTTAATTTATCTAAAAGTTGAAAAGTCGGTGTAGAAAGGTTTTTGGAGTGGTTTTTAATTTTAATTTTACTTTTTATTTTAAATTTTGTGGCTCATGCACTTTGACATGCTCAAAATTTTTAAAATGTGCTTATATTGAAAAGTAGATTCTGATTTTTTTTTTCTCTTGTTAATTTTATACACATTCTAGTGGGTAATTAATAAAGTTGCTATAGAATTTCTTTAAGTTAAAACAAACATACAAGTTACCCTAACATTTTGCTCAAAGAAAGTATGCTTAAAACATTGGCAAATTATATAAATCACCTTTAAGAGACTTAAGGTTGCAAATTTTACTTGAGCAACTTGAGTACTACTAATCATTGGTCGAGCCATTCACCCCTACCCCATCATGATGCGAGCTGGGAGTCCAAGACCGACAATACTACTCACAAACTAGAGTGATTTTATGTCTTCAATGGGGTTAAGATTTGCTCAAATAAACAAGCGGTTACTTTTGCAAGAGTCCTTGAGGTAAATTATGTTGCTGTTTTTTCAAAACCATTCTTAAGGTAGATGGGGCTTAGGCAAAATTCACATGACGAATAAGTTGTTTGGAGCATGACCAAAGTTATGGACTTCATGCCTTCATGTTAGTAGATCAACCAAGGCCCATGACCAACAGAACAAAGAGAACAATGCTCACTTACCTTATCCCCACTTTTGTGATAAGTGGGAATTGAATTATTAGAGTAGATAAGTGTGCTAGCTTTGGGGAGCAAATATGCATGGGCCCTAATCCTCCCCACCACCAATCTTCCTTTTCTTTTGGTTTTGCCAAGTCTCCCCACCACCAATCGAGATATCAAGTAGCATCCAAGAAAACCAATCTTTTCTCCTCCTCCTTTCCTCCACCATTAAAATCGTCCACCCTCCTTCTCCATAATTGCTAGGCATACAAAATATTAACAAAGACTGACATCGAAAGCATATTGTTAATTTATTTATTTATTTATAATTTTTGTAATCAACACACTAATTTTTTTTTTTTTTTTTTTAAATTTTGGAGTAAATCCCCATGAGAGGCCAAAAGAATGAAACTTTAGAAAGTAAAGATGAGGAAGACAGCAAAAGAGAAGAGGAGGGGAGAGAGATATGGGAAAAGGGTCGAATTTAATAAGTAGTGAAGCCCAATAATAAAATAGTTTTTGCAGATCCTAGATATTTCTTATTTATATGTACAGGCGCCCAAAGTCCATATAGTTTATACACTGCCACTTCTCCGAGTCTCCTCAAGACTTGACGATCTCTCTCTCTCTCTCTCTCTCTCTGCAGGCAAATTTCTATTTCTATGGACACGAGGACCTCACTCATGGTCGTGGATGCTGCTTCGAGTCCGAGTTCAGGGTCTTCCATTTTTTATCAGTGAGTCGTTCTCTTCTCATTTCGTCAGTAAGATAGGAAGACAGCTGCCAATTGTTACACTGTCTCTACCGTCGCGCTTCTTCAATAACCCATTTGCCGGGTTCTTCCTTAGCGCAATCAGCGACCCCAGTGTGATTTCTTCTCTGGGTTGCAGATTTGGCCTCTGCATTAAGATTTCACATTTCTATCTCATCTGGGTTTTGCGTTATCTCAGTCGATGGCTTTGTCCCTTGTTTGGATTCTTCTCCTTCTTCTCCTCCTCCTTTATTTGAGCTCTGAAGCAATAAATTGGAGTTACCCTATGTGGAGCTTCTGAAAACTTGCCCCCTCAATCAATGTGATTTTCAACGCATAGCTTTGTATCGACTGAATTTTCAGCTTTCAATGGGCTTGTGTTTTGTTATTGCTGGTGTGCTTACACGAATTTGATAGCGCTTGCTTTGTAGTTGACTCTGCAGTTCCTTATCAGAAAGAACTTTCCTCTCTGACTTTGTAGATGAAATCGATAATCGCCTGAAGATGTGAACCTTTTAGAAAAATGTGATTTTGCGGGGCGTTAATTAAACTGGGGCTGGAGTATTTTAGTGTGAATTTTGGATATTGGGTGTACTTCGAGCTATTCAGTCCGTATTGTTTGCTAGAGCGTAACTATGGACAGAACAAGACTAGACTTGGCATTTCAGCCATCTGGATCGGCGCAGTCAGAGGAGTCAGCTCTAGATTTGGAAAGAAACTACTGCAATCATCAGAATTTGCTGTCTTCAAGTCCATCTCCTCTACAGCCTTTTGCCTCTGGTGGGCAGATATCTGAAAGTAATGCTGCTGCTTATTTCTCGTGGCCTACTTCGAGCCGTCTGACAGATGCGGCAGAAGGTAGGGCAAACTATTTTGGGAACCTTCAAAAAGGGGTGCTTCCTGAAACTCTGGGTCAGTTGCCAATGGGGCAGCAAGCTACAACCTTGCTTGAACTGATGACCATTAGGGCATTCCACAGCAAGATTTTGCGTCGGTTTAGTCTTGGGACGGCCATTGGTTTTCGTATTCGACGTGGGGTTCTGACCAATATACCAGCAATTCTAGTCTTCGTTGCCCGAAAAGTTCACAAACAATGGCTCAGCCGCATCCAGTGTCTACCTGCAGCCCTTGAGGTGAAACAAATTGGTCCTTCTCTTCTAAGTTTGGATCATGAATTTCGTTGATCTTTTTATGTAACATTTTTTTTTTTTTAAATTATCTACGAAATCCTTTAATGTATTTTGAGCTGAACAACATAAAATTATCTGCTTTACTACTTGATAATAGCAAGGATACCTTATCAAGAAATGACTTAACTCATCTATCGCAGGTGAGAGAGGATTGAAGAAGCAATTTTTAGGTCACTTGTGTTTGAAATTACAAAGATATATTTGTTTGTTGTGCTTTTGCTGAACTGCTGACAATGTGGTTAGTTTCAGTCTTCCAACTTTAATTGGTCAAATAGACTGCAATTAGCATGGCACAAAAGCTTCAATGGAATAAATTGAGAACCCTAGCAGAGTAAACTAAAGGTCTTTGAACATCTACTCTGTCATGGGACATATTGAGCTGGATTAAATATGTGATTTTGGGCCTTATAAATTCACAGAAGCTGACTGCCTCTACAACGGATGTGCAGGGGCCAGGAGGGGTATGGTGTGAGGTAGATGTTGTGGAATTTTCTTATTATGGTGCACCAGCACCTACTCCAAAAGAGCAGTTATACAATGAGCTTGTAGATGGCTTGCGGGGTAGCAATCCATGTATTGGCTCTGGTTCTCAGGTATCCTACTAGTCCCCTTTCTTATTTCTCATACAATATGCGGTAAATGACATCCAAAGAACATAATTCTTTTCCAATCAGGATATGGATACTTATGTCAAATATTAGGCATGAATATTCTTCTATTGCTACAATGTTTATGATGAGTACTAAATTTCCTAATCATAATATTATAAGAATTATTTTAATGCCCTGCTTCAAGTTTCTCCACTTGCAGTACTATTTGGAGTTGTCTCAATGTTCTTATGCTTATACAATTCTACATATCTTAACTCTCAATGCTTACTCTGTAATGGATGACGTACAAGGAGAGTAGGTCATCTTCTCTTGAAAGAGAGATGAATAACAAAGGAAAGAAAAGAGAGGAAAGTAGTTATTATTTGAGTTCCTGAAAATACCTGACTAGAAAGTGCTGGGGTAATTGGAATCATCTTGATTTGATTGAGTAGAAATAAATAAGAATGTGGTGAAGTATCTTGGTTGGAGACTTTCCTTGAATTTAGCTTCAATTTCAAGTGCATTAAGGTTTTGAGGAAGTGAAATTTGATTTGTTTGACTTGGTGTGGGATAACTATGGTTAAGCCTTTGCTTAAGATTGAGAAAATTGAAACATGAGACACAATGAGTAGATAAAATTCCTCTGAATAAATAATAAGTGGCTTTTCTAATTTCACTGTGTAGGTAACATCTGACTTTTCTTTATTTTTGAAATCTGTATGATGAGTTCTTTTCAAGTTGTCTCCTCATTATAACTATTTAAGTAGAAAGTCTCATTCTTTAAGGGCTGCTCGAAATTTTGTATAAGAGATCGTGGGAGCGAGGACAGGAATCTAGGTCCTTAAATTCTTTTTTCTTGTTATCCATCAGTATTTTGCTTCTAGTATCACTTTTAAAATATCTATTCTCTCTCTCTCTCTCTCTCTCTCTCTCTCTCTCTCAAAGCTGATGATTTAGTGAAAATACCATCAGAAGCTGTCTTATGTCATAATCTGTCTTTCTTTACCAACAGCACCTTCATGATGTACATGTTGATATCTTGCTACAGTCAAATTGATATTTGTTGCTGGTATTGAAGTTAAGAAACTGAAAGTTTCATCATTAGGTATATTAACATTGGAAATGTTGGATTACAAAATCAGGTTCTGGCACATCCCTTTTTTCGAGTGGCTACATTTTTTCCCATTTTAATGTTAGTCTCCATTGACGTAACTTACATTGACTCCAAATCTTGGTATCATTAGCTCGTCCAGTTTAATAAGTTAAAGGCCATAGCTCATTCCTCTTTTTCCCCATAACTCAAGCATTATTACCTTTGCTCTAGGATCTATTGGTTCATCTTCGTCTCTAATCCTCTCTTCTATGTTTTCAAATTGTTCAGGTTGCAAGTCAAGAGACATATGGAACCCTGGGTGCTATAGTGAGAAGCCGCACTGGTAATCAACAAGTGGGTTTCCTGACAAATCGGCATGTGGCAGTAGATTTGGACTATCCAAATCAGAAAATGTTTCACCCTTTACCGCCTAGCCTTGGACCGGGTGTCTATCTTGGTGCTGTTGAGAGGGCTACATCTTTTATAACGGATGATCTATGGTATGGCATCTTTGCCGCTAACAATCCAGGTAATACTGGATCCTGGATTGTCATCATCTGGGATGATACTTACAGAATAAACCTTTGAAGCAATCTTTCATGGATTTGTACAATCTGTTTTTATTTATTTGTTAATCAAAGTGAATGCTAATTTAAGGAGATAGACAAGGATAAATCTTCCGTTGTCAGACAGCCTTCTAAGGAGGGACAAAACAAGTGAAGCACAGATCTGTAACATTCATATTTGCAGCATTAATCTGATAATACTTTTCTCTATACCATACTTGTGGCTGCACATTTTCTCATCAGGCGTGATAAGATGTGTACCCTGTATATGCCTTTACGGAAACAAATAGGGAAGAGCTTTTGTATCAAGATAAACCCCAGACATGCTGTCGAAGCCACATAAGTTGGCAATGGGAGCAAGACTGGTCCTCAAGCACTTTGTCTGATCTTCCTTTTTACTTCATGTCATAGCTTCATGTATCAGCTTTTGTGGATTTACATCAACTTGGAAGTTATGGAGTGGAAGTGTGGAGATGGATTAGGTGGATTGGGATGTAGTTTTTCATGTTCTTGCTTCAAGATTGTTAGTGGAAAGTCAATGTTCATCTTCTTCGGTATTGACGTGGTCATTTTCCTTAAGAAAATGTTTCTTTCCACATAACAATGCTTGATTTGCTTTTTGTTATTTTACTTATGGTGAAGACCTTTTGAGACAACTCAGGACTTGGGAGCTTTAGGTTTTTCAAAAAATTCTTTAACTCAACTTTATACTATAAGAGACTACAATCTCTCTCCGGGGGTGGACAAACTTATACTTGTTCTAGCAGAACAGGCTCTCTCACTGTTATATCCTCATTAGAGAAGTTTATCAGTTCTCAAGTTGAGGGGCAAAGAATTAAGTCTCCTTGAAGATTTATTTGGGATCTTCCTACTCCATTGACAGTTGTCTATTTCTCTAGGGTAGCTTGGGAGAAAATTCTGTGTTCACCTTCAGAAACCGAGTATTCCTTTCGAAAGTAGGTGATTCCTTTGTCAAACAGATGGATTCTACTAGCTGACAAAACAAATCTTTCCTTCTGTTATATAGGATCCATGTAGCTGACTCCACTTCAGGGGAAAATGTTCTGTGCTGCAGCTACTCTTACTGTTGTTTGTCATAGACGTGAATTATGGACATTTGTGCCCATGTCTTCTTTTCTTAAACTACAGATCTTCTATCATACTTCTGTCTTGCACCTTTAAATGATACCAGTGCAAATTAAAGCACCACCATTATAACTGATGTCACATGGATCTCCGTGTTCTATGCCCTTGCCTGCTCATAGGAGCAAAATTGTTTGAGCGCAGTCACTGGGAGCTATAACTTGGGCATTTAACAGTAATACTTGTTACGCTGTTAGCTTCTTTATTCATAAACTATTGGGAACGCCAGAAAGTTAAGAACATAAATCCAGTAGCCCAAACAAGATGTAATTACAGGGCAAGTCCTAAAACTTGTCAACCTCGTGTGCTTAAGGTCTCAAACTTCCATTTTGTGCTTTTGAGTCCTAAAGTTTGGAACTTTTGGTCCAATTGAGTCTGTCCGTCAATGGAAGGAAGGGCTTAAAATGCATCAAAGTTGCAAAGTTTAGGAGTTAAATTAACGAAATGGAAGTTCTAGGAATTAATTGCACGAAATTGACAAGTTTTAGGACTTGCCTTGTAATTATCCTTAAACTATCTACGTATGCTTTCAGCAAAGGTATAACCGGGTCAGTAGTTCTTTGATTTAACTTGTTCAAAGAACTGTAATGAAGGTCGAGCCTTGGTATAACGGTAAGGTTACTCCACTGTGACTCGGAGGCCACAACTTCGAGTTCCAAAAACAACCTCTGAGTAAGCAGGGATGAGATTGTGTACATCTGATCATCCCAGGACCCCACGGTGTGGGAGCCTCGTGCTTTGGGATGCCCCTTCTTTATTCAAAGAGCTGTGATGAATGTCTGATTTGATTTTTCCAACCATTCGTACCTCCATTGAATTTACCCTAGTACTTGATTAAGTCTGCCTCACTTCCTTATTCCAAATTCACTGTTCGTTTTCATGATGACCATTATATATTCTTTTTCACCATAACATTTAACTTTTGTGCATGAAGGCTCACCGTTCTTTCATTTTATATTCCACATAGTTAACTACAGGTATTGTAAGGTTCCTGAGAGCTTTTACATTTTTCCCAGACAGGCTAAACTCCTGTAGTTGCTAAAATATCTAGCTCTGTTGGATATGTTCAGTTCTCAATCTTAGATCATCTTCTCCCAATAACTGGACAACCTTTATTTTTTTAGCTGTTTTATGTTATTTACTTGTCTCGCGGTTCTTTCGTTTTATATTCCATTTAGTTAACTACAGGTATTGTCAGGTTCATGAGAACTTTTACCTTCTTCCCATACTGGCTAAACTCCTGTAGTTACTGAAATACTTAGCTCCGTTGGATATGTTCAGTTCTCAATCTTAGATCATCTTGTTCCAATAACTGGACAATCATTATTTTTTATTTTTTATTCACTCGTGCTCTATTTACATTTCTTTTCATGTTGCCTTTGTGATCATGGGCATTAATTTCTTCTTCCTAGATTATCGAATTACATGGGAGAAGCTCTAGCGTCTTTGGTTGCTTGGTTTGACACTGAGGCTGTGCTTTCAGTTTCCAGATGATTTGTTATCATAAGTCTAAGCAGTAAAATTTCCCAATGAAGACTGTATGGGTTTTGAGCTATATGCTGTCTTGCTCTGTAGAATTTCCGGGGGTTTCCTTATTCTGATCTTTGATTGAAAGATAATATATGGGGGCTTGCTTCACATATTATTAGATCTCCTGATGTTTAAGTAGGTCATAAATTTTCTTTTCTAAAATGTCTCCTGATGGCTGTAAATAGGAGATCTATCTCTTGCCAAATGTGTATTTTTTTGGTCCCATTCACTCAAATATCAAATTGAATTGGTTCTGTGGCAGAAACATTTGTGCGAGCAGATGGGGCCTTCATTCCTTTTGCTGAGGATTTTAATATGAACAATGTGACTACATCCGTTAGAGGAATTGGTGAGGTTGGTGAAGTTAACAAGATTGACTTGCAGTCCCCAATCGGCAGTCTAATTGGAAGGCAGGTGGTCAAAGTTGGAAGAAGCTCTGGTTTGACCACCGGAACAATCATGGCATATGCCCTTGAATACAATGATGAGAAAGGAATATGTTTCTTCACTGATTTTCTCGTAGTTGGGGAGAACCAGCAGACATTTGATCTTGAAGGTGATAGTGGAAGCCTCATTCTCTTAACTGCTCCTAATGGTGAGAAGCCGTGTCCAGTGGGGATCATATGGGGAGGAACAGCTAATCGGGGGCGCCTAAAGTTAAAGGTTGGCCAACCTCCTGAGAATTGGACTAGCGGAGTTGATCTGGGGCGTCTTCTTGATCTTCTTGAGCTCGATCTCATTACAACCAGTGAAGGTCTTCAAGGTCTGTACCATCTGAAAGTTTTCTGAGAAAATTTCCTGATTTGCTGTGCTTTTTTACTTCTCTCCCATGTCTGACATTTCTAAAGTTGCTTTTATGTTTCTGATCATAGCACAGATACTTAAAAATCTAGTCAAGTGTAACTGTGGGGAAAATTAGCCCGAATATTCTCACCAGCTTTTTTGTGTCCTACTAAGTCAATTAACTAGTTTGTGTGGGTCTCTTCAATCGTTACATATAGTTTTCACTAAGCAAACGTTCTATGCTATTAATCTCTTGACATTCTTGAGCATTTTACTTTTTCTTTAGGAGCCTTTTTCCAAAAATACTTGATAATTGTACTGAAACAATTGGGTAAGTGTTTTAGCTAAACTTGAGCTGTACCATTTAATAATATTGCAGTCGTATAACAGTTTTTAGAGAACTTAAAAATGAACTGTGTTGAAATGTATGCGTAGTTAACAAGGAGTCTTAGGTTTGGTGTTCTTTATGTTTTGGGTTGGCAATTGTTCTTAACATTCCATATCTGTTTCTTTGTTTCTCTTTTGTTGTTTTCTCAGTTGCCATGCTACTTAACATCTAATATCTGTTTCTTTGTTTCTTCTTCATTGTTTTTGGCAATTGTAGCTGCGGTGTTGGAACAAAGAAATGCTTCTGCAGGAAACGTGGATTCAGCAGTGGGAGAATCATCTCCTCCTTCTAGGCATCTTTCCAGAGACAAAACTGATGAAAACATGGAGCCTTTCAGCTTGAACAACCAACAGTGCAACATCGAAATTGACACCTGCCAAGGTCTGCACCGAGAATTTCACATAGAAGATGGGATTGAAGCAACCCACAGCGTTGAACATCAGTTCATATCGAGCTGTTCTGCAAGATCGCCTATCCATCGGAGCGACCAGCAGGAGAACTCCGAACTCAGGAACCTGTCGGCTTTAGCAAGTAATGCCGACGCGGAGGTCACTGTTTCATTGCAGCTGGGAGAGCCCGAGCCAAAGAGGAGAAAGCAGTTTGATTTTCATTAGTAGCAGAGAACAAACGCGTATTTTGAAGCTGGAGAAGATTAATTATCTTGCTTGGAAAAGCCATATTTTCGTCTACGGCGAGTTTCATGTTGGCATCCAGAAGAATGAATGCTCACGTCTATTTGGGTGCGTTCTCGAATCTCTCTAGTTCATGGTTTGAAATCGAGGCTATAGCTATTAGTTCATTAAGGGATAATAATTATGAGCTTCGAGTATTTCCTATTTTAGTGTATAATGTGGCATTTGAGCACCAAAAGTCATCGGTATAGGTAGAAAAATGGGGACGGTACAGAAGGAGAAATTCGGGGGGGGACTCATGCTAATTCTCTTTGATTTGTATTAGTTAGCTGAAAGAGAATAAAATTGTGCTGTATGCACTCCTCAAGAGGGACTTATGGAAAGTACTGGAAGTTACATGAGTGAGATATTATTTCTTTTTCTTTATTTTTCTTGCGTGGAAGCCTTTACTAACTTTTGTTGGGTTGGCAATGATAAATATTTGATTTTTCTTGGTAGTGCCCTTTTGATCGTGCGTCGCTGCCTTTAGTATCGGATGGGGTGTTTTTTCCTACTCCATTTTTTTTTTTTTTTTTTTGGGTGAAATTCCTACTCCATTTTAGTATCCAAGTAATTCCCTACTTCACGGATTCATTTTCAAGTGGAGAATTATAATTTTATTTTGCCCTGTAAATCGAATTTTACACAGATACGTGCGTTCATGCATACATATAAATCTAAGAAGCATCAAGACTCCTTTGATTTTTTTTTCCCTCAATTATGTCACCCAATTTAATCCTAAACGATCTTTGAATTTGCACAGTTACTATTACAATCAAGCCTTCCATTGTCACAATGACTACGATTTGACATGCCGACATCATATTTTCAATTATTGGTTGAATAACTCCACATCCAAGATTTCAACTTGAAGTAAGAGAGAGGATTATTGAAAGATGAACGGTATAGGAAAAGCGGTTTCTGCCCGTCACTACCTGCAATACAAACCTCAAAATTTATATGAACGGTGAGGGTCAAGAGGGACGATCTGATGCGCACATTGAAGCAAGAACACAGCTTTTGCATTCAGGCCCAACGCCTGGAACGGGTGGGATGGCACCCGTCTCTTCCGGGAGGATGGTAAGGCAGCGTTAGAGCTGGTGGCGAGCTCAGCCCTCAAAGGTGGTCCGGCCATTGATTAGAATTGATAGTGTTTATAGCTTAAAGTTACTATTTACTTTTCACTCTTTTTCCCCCTTTTTGTTGATCTTTCGCGGTTCCATCAACTTCGATGGCTGGCGGGGTTATCGGCATAATAGACAATACAAGAACGCTAAGCAAAACTACAACTGGACAACGGCGATTAAAGGGAGAGAAACATAAAGCTGAGGGTAGTATGCAAAAATAAAGGTGAAGTCCCCCGTGCAAGGAAGAAATAATTCAGTCCGTACACGATGTCACCAGACTCAACTTGAAATAAAGCTTCTATGCAGCAAGCTTACAAGATCATCAGGAATTCAAGGAATGGTACAAAAGTTGAATCAACTAGATACAGGTCAACTTAACCAGCCGAAAAAGAGAAATTTAAAACCAAAAGTAAGAAGATAGTTGCGTCAAGGATTAAGCATAATGATGCTTAACGCAAGGAGATATCAAGTCAACAAGAGGGAGTCGATCAAAGTTGCAACATATTTTGATGCATATGCTTCAAAAAGCAACAAAATCGATTGTCAACTGATCAAGTTGCTCGTCCCCACTCGAGTATATGAACCTTTTTGAATGCTTTCATCGACCTTCCTTGCTAGGCTTCTAGTTTACTCCAAATATCCTTTTTACAAAACTATGTTATGATGATTTTGAGATCACCATCAATTGTACAGATGCAACTTTCCAATCACAAAAAACAGGGGACAGAGAACTAACTGAGCTGAACTTAGGAGTATGGGGGTAATGATTTGGGGTCATTTACTAAGGACAAACAACATGAGTATGCAAGGCATTAGGGATCATGACAAAGTTCGGCAATGGAAGCAAGAAGGCATGAAGGGCCTGTATTAGTATCACTCCAAATGTCCAACCTCTACACACAGAGAGAAGAGCCAGCACATTCTAATTCTCAGCAATTTGAGTTTTCCCTTGGACTGAAGAAGTAGCTAAATCTTCTGCTGTCACTGGCTTGTGAAGCTGCAGCGAACAGATAAATCGTGATTTAGAATCAGAGACCAAGAATTGTACTGAATAATTAATCAAATCAATCTCAATATCCAAAGTAAAGCCCCCTCCAACACAAGTATATGAGGTTAAGAAACTTAAGATGAAACACAGCAAATTAGGACAATGTGCTTGAGCATTGGTGAGAATCATGTAGGATCTAGCTAAAAAGCTTCAAGTTGTCATTTACATATCTTCTGGAATCTCTGGCTGGGAAGAACAGAGAATAAAACACAAAGGTCTGTATATATCTTCAGACAAGGGGGCAAATTGTCTAAAACAGATCCATCTAATTTCCGCCAAGTTTCAGTGAAGATTGCTGGTCACATTGATTTAACTCAACCCAAACTAGAGTCCCAAAAGGATTAAAGCTCTTCTTCCAGTGCAGTTAGTAGTTTTAAGTCCCAACGTCATTGCACTTAAAAAAGTGAACACTACCACAAAATCCTTACCAGCATTGTCACTCTACTCCTGTCAATCTTGGTCTTAAGTCCTACCATCATTGCAGTTAAAAAGAGTTAACACTACCACAAAATTCTTACCACTGTCACTTTATGCCAGAGCTAATCTTACACTAGACAAAGATGAACCTTAACTCATGCCTAAAGTCATTAGATGAATTGTTTAGTATGCGAATCAGAACAGTAGCAAGTAAACATGCAAATAAACAAAATCCCATGCTCCAAATCTGAGCACATGGGGTCCATTACATGTTAAACGCCCTAAGTGAAGAAAAAGTGGTAGCAATCATCGAGCCTCCATGTGAGGGGCATTGACACAAAAGACGTACTTAATATTCATCAGATTAATTTAGAATCATCCAGTCTACAATATTAGCTAAACCTGCTTATTGAAAATGAAAGAAGCATTTTGCACCAGATTGACCTGGGTACTTCATGCATTACTATAGGGAATAATAGGAAATTTCAGTAGAAATGTATCACAAACGATCAGGAGAAGGGAGTTACCGCCTCTGCAACAGCAATCCAGTGAAAAGAACGCAAAAATGCATCATCTTGTGATGGAAGACAGTCGTGGTTCCAATATGTTACACTACCAAATTTTGCTTTCATCTCCCAAAAGTTGAGGTTCCCTTCAGAGATTTCTGAACCACTTGTCTCACCAGAAGTCTTCTTTCCTATGACAAAACCTGCAAGCAAGAAGTTTTCCCTCCATGTTCCATCAGGAGTTTTCTTTCTACCTCATGAAACATGCGCATGTAAAACAGTGACAAGTTTAGATAAAACATTGAAGTCTCCAATGTGCTCTTTAATCATGTGCATTGTGATTGTACTTTGCCAATGCAAAGCTCACCTATCCAGTACAAAGCACCCTCAGGTAATCCTTTTTTCCTTTAATTAGAAAAGGAATAATGATATAGAACCTAGAGCATAAATGGAGCAGCCGCAAAACATCAATAAAAATGAACGAGTGAACTAATCCAGCTAAAAGATATCATCAGTACAGTAAGTGGAGATTGACAAGAAGAGCCTTAATGCATAAACCATAGAAGCCTTCCAGCTTGTGGAAAAATCTCCTTCACACAATGGACAGAAACATATGCAAGCAATAGTGAAGAAGTTTCCAAGATTTCATCCAAAGATCTTAGACATTAACCACCAGATTAAGAAAATACAGGGGGTGCTAGGTTGAGCTTTCCCACCAACATTATAAGTAAATATAGCCCAAAATTAAATGTAAATGATGGGAACTTTCAGGTGACATTCACCATTAGAATTTGCATGTTTTCATAGATTCAAGGCGATCAATATTAAATGAAAATCTAATAGCAAATTCTAAAAGCTAAGGTAAAACCCACCCTGGACATCCCCCCCTCAGTCTCCTGAGGAGTTGCAGCTTAGGCTCCCAACAATCAAATGCCAAATTACAAAAATAGTACTTCAAAAGAAGAACAAGTGCAATGAAATTGAATAATTCTCAAGTGAATCATTAACAACAAAAGTCAGAAAATTGTATTGGGTAAATTCATTGAGATTTACATTGGCAAGAGACCAAGAAAAATATATTTCTCTTGAAAAAAGTCATAATTTAACACCATAAACTTGCAATCAACAGAGAAATCATTACAAAGATCAAATCAAAAGAAACAAGATATTTTCATAAAACACACCATTGGCATCCCTTAACACCTAAATGAACCGATTGAAATCCTCCAATCTTTACAATGTTCACAGCAAAAAAAGAAAGCACCAACCCACCCTCCCATACACACATGCATGCAGCCCCACATGCACTCCCCACACGAATGCACAAGCATGCACAAAAAGATCCCTGATTCCCAAAGGCTCGAAGGTTTCTCCACTCTAGATCATTCTTATAATAGCCGCAATTCTTGACTGACAAGATGCATAGAAAAGCTAAAAACCAAAACAGACAGATGCTTTCCCAGCCTACAGTGATAACTAGATGGTTGGGTGACCCTGCTCCCACCTTTCAGGGAACATATCTGTCCGCATTTCATATACCTTGTCTATCCCAGATCCTCAAATGGTTACATGCTGATCATGGTTACTTCCCAAATTATGCTCCCCCCCAACCTTCAAAAAAAAAAAAAAAAAGAAAAAAGCAAAGCAAAGCAACAGAAACCCTTCTAATGGAAATTATCCAGATTAACTTCGAGGGAAACAGGTTACTAGTCTCTTCCATCCAGCGAAAATGTCAGTGTAAATTTTGCGGGAAATGTCCAAATCAGAAAAGACCGCTTACAAAGGTTCCCTACATGGAAACACGAAATGATGCACTCCCCAATTCATTGCGGAAACCGCAAACAAGTAAGGCGAGCACCATATATAAAATGCGTGGATTAGCAAAACAAACATCAACAGTAGGCAGCTACAACAACCTGAAAATAACACACCTAGAAGATAACTCCAGAAACAAACTATTCGCAATTCTATATAGAAGAAAGGGAGAAAATTGCAACAGAATGACAAATCCAAGAGGCCACAACGACCAAATTACCGGAATATCCACGAGGAAGCGGAACGGCGGCGCCCTGCAACTTCCTCCCCCGGAAGTAAGCCTCCTGCACCGCCAACCCATCGGCCTCCGTTCCTGAAAGGGAATACGACGTCAAAACCCAAGTCGAGAAAATGAGACGGATTCGGTTCGATTTCTGCGGCAAGACACGAACCAGTTGCTCTGGGCTTGAAGTACTGAGAAACGGCACAGGGCCCGTCGTGCTTGATGGTGCAGGGGAGGAGGTGCACGCCGCCGCTCAGATTCACCGAAGATTCCGACTCCGTCAACTCGATTGCGCCCGTTGAACCCATCGAACGATCCATTTTCAACCCGAATTCTGTCTTCTTTCTTTCTTTCTTCCTTCTTCAAAACGACCGCCCACAAGCCCTAATTCTACTGTTGTCCTCTCTCTATTGCATAGAACCAAATTTTCCCGCGCTCTTGTGACCCCAAAATTCGCGACTAGAAGGGAGGTAATTTTGGGGTGGGGGATTAAGCATGGACAATTTCTATTGCAAAACATGCGCCTAATTACAGGATTATTTTTCGAAGAAATATAAAATAAATATATATATGTATATATATAATCCAATAACCAAGACCATAAATATAAACCCACATTATAAAGACTAAATTCCTGCTCATTACAAACTCATTATATGAGTGTTTTTCATGAGTTTGAGAATTTAGAATGTGAAATTGATGTATTTGGAAAGAAAACGATATTCTTGTTAATAAGGTACCATGATGATGATCTAAAGTTCCAAAGTGATATTCAAGAATATAAAACTCATTTGAGTCAAAATTGATGTATATTTTTCAAATATATATTTCCTAATTTTAATTACACAACTCACTTTCATTATCATCAATTGCATAGTCATAGTTTGAAAACTATCGATATTGTGCACTTAATTTTTTTTTTCCCCAGAAATTATATGCTACAAACAAAAAAACAAGCTATCCCCGGGTCGATTTTGGCAACTAAATTCTTGGCCCTTTGATGGCATCAAGCAAACCATGCCTTGACCACACCACACCAGTTCAGCGGAAGCACCCAGGACCACGAACACAATCCCACGAGACCGGCCACACATAGCACGATCCAACACAAGCAAATTTGCCCTATGGGCACGTTCACCACACCCTTACGCTCAAACCAGACCATGACACCCTGGTCACACCCCCGATCACACCGGCGACGAGTCACAAACAACCTGCATTCTCGGCCAAAACCTAATTACTCGTGAGGGCTGTGCACCATAGCATCTCGAATTTTGCATACCAGAGCCCCTCAACTACTAGCGCCCTGGCTCCTAGGATCTTCCCAACTCCTACGTTTTGGGTAATCTATGAAATTCAAAAGAATCATCACCAATCGGTTTGGAGAAACCTAGGTCAACCTAGGTCGATTGGACTAGGTAGTGCTTGGAAAGTAAAACTATCCAACTGAACACAGAGTAAGTTAGTGGTCTATAGGTCATGAGTTCGTAGGTTTTGGTCACCCCACAACATCTTAAAATAATTAAGACAATTAAAGTAATAAATCACACGTTGCAATAAATCATCTATCTAAAATGAACTCATAAATCATTTTTCAAGATACATCACAATTCACAATGTAATTTATAATAATTAAAACGCCATTTGGTGTCATAACCACATTCTAACTTTTTTTTTTCTAATATCATGAATTCATGCATCACCGTTATTGCTAGATGCTAGTACATGAAAGTTTACTACTTATAAAAGAGATAAAAATCACTTACCTGGTAAATCATTTGATTAACGAAGTGATACATCAACATACGTTTGAATTTTACCAATGCCTATTCAAATACACAACTTTAGATTGCAAGATAACGCAAAAAGTACAAGTTGCTAACTTGTTAGTAATTTACAAAGTCAATTTATTGTTCTGAAAGGTATAATATACTTTCATTGAAAGGAATTTACTACTGGATTGATAATTTACAATGTAAGATATTATTCTGATCTCATCAAACTTACCTCCATATTTAGTGAATTGCAATGATTCTTTTGAGTAGCATATAGTAATTTGCATTAATGCTTTTAGAGAGTTACCAGTTTTCTTGAACACTCATCAACCTATCTCTAGTTTGAAATGCATCATGATACATTCACTAATTATGTTTGGTTTAGCGATTTTCCAATTCTTATGATAAGTATGAGTATTCCTAGTCGAGGTTGAGAGGTCCCAATGGTTAGTATACTCAGCAACAGGTTGGTTTGTCTAAATCTCTGTAAATCATGTATTTCGTTTCATTTGCCATGATAAAAATAGGGAAAAATATTATAAATAAATAAAAAGTCCTAAACTTATTATATGATTGCCAAATTAGTTCTAAGCCTTTTCATAGTGTAAATTTAGTCCTTAGCAATTTAATGAATTTGTCAACATAGTTCTTCTAGCAAATTTTCATAGGAAATCCTTGACGTTAATGGCCAATCTACGTAGTACGATTAGCACTGAAATAAACAATTTTTAAATTTATTTTATTATTTTAATATTTTTTTTCCAACTTTAGGCTAGTGAGGTCGTTGGCTGGCCCCCGTTGTCACGAGTGAGGCTCAGTGACCTTCACCTGCTCTAGGGGAAAGCATCATAGCCCTTGTTAGCCACAAATGAGGGCATAGGGCCCTTGTTTAAATCCAAGTGAGAGTTGCGTCCCTTGCCTATGGTCTTGACCAAACCAAGTGAGGGCCATGACACCCTTGCCCATATTAGGTGAGGGTGGGCCAGTAAGGCTGCATTTGGTAATGTTTCTGTTAAAAAATTATTCCAGAGAACAAAAATAAAAATAAAAACTATTTTTGTTTCAGGGAATAATTTTTGAACAGAATAATGCCTTTGATAACTACATAAAAAAATTATACAAGTTTACCAAATGTATTTATGTTATTTTTCTATTTCAGGGACCAAATTTTTGCTTGGGAACAAAAGTATAAACAAACGCGTTTCTGTTCTTTTTTTGTTCCCGGAACAAAAGAACAAAAATTGTGTTTTGGGGAACATAAACAAAAACCAAACAAACAGCCCCTAACCTTATTGGTCCAAAGTTGGGAAAAAGAAGAAAAGAAAAGAAAAACAATAAAACAATAAAAATTAAGAAAAATTAAAATTAATTGCAAAAAATGCTCACATTAGTGTTGGCTGACATGGCTGTACCATGTAAGACAGCCGGTGTCCATGCAACTAATTCTAGTTAAAATTGACCGGAAGGACTAAATTGTTAAATTGTCAAAAGAATTAGAACTTAATTAACATAATGGAAAAATTTTAAACTAAATTGGCCATCATATAATATGTTTAGAACTTTTGTAATAATTTTCCTTTCACAAGTAGTCTTTGCATAGTCAACGACAAGTGCTTAACTCTCAACTAGCAACCTAGATTTATATTCGTCTCAAATGATGCCACCAAGTTCTATTAGAAAAATTGCAACACAAGTTCTAAACCTTTGATATAATTGAGTCAAAAACCTTTCAATTAGTTCAATCAAGTCTTAAACCTTTACAAAAAAGTGCAATCGAGTCTAAACCTTTTAATTGATTCAATTAAGTTTTCAACCCTTATAAAAAAAAAATACAATTAACTCCTAAACTTGTGTTGAAAAAGGCAATTTAAGTACCATATAAACACTTTTTGAGTGACAAGTGAGCAATTTTAGGTATTGTTCATTGAAAATTACTTGATTGTACATTTTGAAGAAGGTTGATAATCTAATTGAACCAACTAAAGGGTTCAGGACTTGATTGCACTCCATACACATGATTTAGGACTTTTAGTATAGTTTGCCCTAGTTTTAATTCTTGTAGATTTGCCCGAAGAAGCACAATACCATTAGTTGGAGAGGAAGATCGTCTAAAAAATTCTAAACCTATTGTATGGCAATCACTTCAGTTGTAAGCCTTCTAATTTTGCTAATTCAATCCTAAACCTTTTGACAACTTACAAATTGATCTTTAAACCTTTTAATTGTGCCAATTTAGTCTTAAACCTTTTAATGGTTTACCAAATTAGCCTCAAACCTTTTAACAGAATGTCAATTTAGTAATTTTGGCTAGACATCGTTAATGTGGCAGCCTAGTCAACACTAGTCGTTTCACATGGCATAATCGACACTCACGTGAATAAATTTTTAATTTGAAAAAATTTCCTAATTTTTTTTGTTAATCTTTATATTTTTTTTCCTTTCTTTTTCCCTTTTTTTGTTCATCGACCCTTAGGTGAGGTCTATAAGCCCTCATTGGCCACGAGCATACCCTCATTGTGGGGGTGACGACCTAAGCAAGGGCTCATGATGGCCTCACCACATCTAGCAAGGACAGTGACCCTCTCGCCTGCTCGCCAACTCTCGGCAAATGGCTGCAACCTCACTCACCCTTTGTAAAAAGAGGAAAGAAAGAAAAAAGAAATATCGATGAAAAATTAATAAAAAAATTTAATTGTTCTTTAAAAAAAATTTAAAAAAAATTGTTAACATTAATGGCAGTTGTGCCACGTAAGATGGTTGGTGTTGACTAAACTACCACATTGGTGATATCTGGCCAAAATTAGCCACAAAGACTAAATTAGCAATTCATTATAAAGTTTATGACTATTTTATCAGTTCAATTCTACATTTTTTTATTTGCTTCCATTGGATCCCTTTTAACTCCAAAATACACTTACTCTTGGTTTCCTTTTTAAGGTTTCCACTCTCTTATTTATATCACTGCCTTTATAGGCTATACTTTCTATTTTGAGATCTTTTAACTAAATTAAGTCCTTTTCTTTATAGAAAAATGTCAAAACCCATAAAAATTAGAGCCCTAGCTCAGCTTCTTTGGAAAAACATTCAAAATTATGTGAATCCACTTTTTACACAGTTTTGGGACAGAAAAAGAAAATGAAATCCACTTTATAAATATAATCTTATAATATGAAAGATACATTTGGTTTAGTTTTGCAAATGGGTTTTTGGTGTAATACAAATATTGAAAGTCAAAACCCTTTGAGGAAATATAAATTGCATTTGGTAAAAAATCTTTGTGAATGGACTTTGGATTCAATGAGCGTTTGGCAAAAAACAAGAATCTAAACCCCTCATTGGAGCCAAAGAAGGGCTACAGTCGCTGGTGAGCTAGATTTGGTGCCAGCAATTGTACCCCAAGGTCGCGCAACCTTGGGCAACCTTTGGTGATGCATGACCTAGACGAAAGTTGCCTAAGGTTGCACAACCTTAGATGACCCTTAGCGAGGGTCAGTGACCTATGCGTTGCGCAACCTGAGTGACTTCCACCTAGGTCACGAGGGTCGTGCAAGACCCAAGCGATGGTTGCTGAAGATCGCAGAAGGTCGCGCGACCCAAGGGACTACTACTTGGGTCTTGCGACTTTAGGCTGCCCTCACTTGGGTGTTGCGGTCTAAGGTCGCTGGAGGTTGTGAGACTCAAGGCGGTTGCTTGAGGTTGTATGACCTTTGGCAAAGATTTGGGGACTTTTGCCGGCCATTCATCGCCGGCCAATCTGGCTTCGTTGGCCGTCATTGCATGAAGAAGATAAATAGTTACACAGAGGGGTAAAACCAGAAAACTAACGAATTGGTGAGGGTAGTTTTAGAAGAAAAAATCTAATTTCAGCATTTGGCCATATCGAAAGCTCAATGCTAATAGGGATTAGCATTGGGCTTTCAGTTTTCTCAAGGCTAACATTTGGCCAAAAGTCCCTTGGGAAAGTTGAATCAAGCGCATCCAAAATTTCCAACCCCGTGAACCTCATGAGCAATAGATGAGGTGCAATCAAGCAACAAAGAAAGTTTTAAAAGACTTATCCTTGAGTAGGCTCGTCAAATGGGTGGATCAACGAGTTTTGATCGAGTCAAAGATGATTTAGCCAAATTAACCCATATAACTCATATTATTGGCCTGTATTTATACATACAATTTTATCGGCCAATATCTAACCTGATCCAGGTTTAAATTAGTACCAATATTTCTCCTTAGATTGTTACCTCTGAAAAATAGGTGGCTTTGTGGACCTGCTCGCCAAGTTTGAGGGAGTTTGGTTGAGTCTGATGACAAGCTAAGATTTCGCATGGCACATGAGCAACATGAAGATGTGAGTAAGTGCCATGCTGATAGACAAGAACACTTGTGTGGATAGATTCGAAGGTTTGGTTATGAATAAGGGCATGGAGGTAGTAGGTGAAAGGTATTTAATCTTGCCCAAGTAACAAGCAATGCTTCTGCTCTCATTAATAGGTTCACTTCCAAGCATAAGCTAGCCATGGTGATCGGTGTATAGTGCCATGCTGATAGACAAGAACACTTGTGTGGATAGATTCGAAGGTTTGGTTATGAATAAGGGCATGGAGGTAGTAGGTGAAAGGTATTTAATCTTGCCCAAGTAACAAGCAATGCTTCTGCTCTCATTAATAGGTTCACTTCCAAGCATAAGCTAGCCATGGTGATCGGTGTATAACTATTAGCTTTCCATTTGAAACCCCCCCTCTCTCTCTCTCTCTCTCTCTCTCTCTCTCTCTCTCTCTCTCTCTCTCTCTCTCTCTCTCTCTCTCTCTCTCTATATATATATATATATATATACACACGTGCTTTTCTCATATGCTTAGTGTAAATTTTACATGATCATTTATGTCCAACTTTGGATAACAAACCCTACGGGGTCATTTATGTCTAACTTTGAATAGCAAAACTCAAACAAGTGTTGCTTAGAGCAAAATTTTAATGTAGCAGCAAAGGATAAGACACCATTATAACACTTCAATATTCTTATGAAAGTTCTTTATTTGGCCATATTATATGATCCACTTTCATGTAGATGTGCAGTCTGCTGCTTATACAAAGAATGTTAAATCAATAGCGATACAAGAGCTATTTGCATTAAACTCAATTTGTATTTTCACGAAAACCCTGAACTGTTTAGTGGGGACTAACAGCAGTCTAGTTGAGTTGAAAAGTGGATCGAATATGAGTCTGCATGCAAACCTACATAGACCCACGTAGAGTTGGAGTTTCATGTTTTGAACTCATTTCAACCGGTATTTTTTGCGATCTACGCACAACCTGGACCATTAGAATTGAATTGAAAAACGGATTTCTAACTCACATTGCCACCTTTGCCCTTCAGCTCAACGGATTTTCAAAAGAGAACTTTAAAAATATAGGACAAACTGGCGAAATATATTTAAATCTATAAAAAAAAAAAAAAAAAAAAAAAGAAAAAGAGGATGGCTGGTGCTAATATAGTCAATTTAATTCAAGTACGATCCTGAGCAGGACTTTAAAAGGCTCTGACCACCGGGAAAGTTCGGGTAGAGGTGAGTTCAGGCCTCCAAAAAGATTCTAACCCCATTGCTCCTCCTATCCACAAACCCTCATACGGGAGTTGGGGGGCAGCCTGGATCCCCGCGACGCCTTCCCCCCTGAAACACGGGAGCATGGTACAGGGAAATGAAAGGTCCGGGGGGAAACCCCCATCCACCCGGTGCTAATATAGTCAATTTAATTCAAGCGCTCTTTCGAACTATAAGATGGATCATATCAACCCAAATTATACTTGTAAGAAAAGAAAATAATTATAGGTTAACTTATTAAGACATGTCACCGACTAGTTTGTCTTGTTAATTTGGATTGTGAAACACACATCCGAAAGTGAATCAATCAATCCTTATCGTATAAAAGCTCAATGAAGAAGTTTTGCTTCTTTGATTGTCTTAAAACATAAGTTTACAAATCAAATGAACATATTAGCAATAAAGCATGTCATGCGTCAAGATCATCGAGAAAGAGATTAAAAGGGCATTTTAGTAGTCCAAGGGAGCAGTTGGTTAAGAGTAAAGATGAAACGAGTTCAGAGGCAAGCAGGTTATAGGGTACATGTAAATTTAGCTCATGGACCAAAGTAGTTCTCAACCCATCTAGATCGAGTTGGCTTTGAAAAATAGATATTTAGAGAACTCACTAAACCTTAAGACTGCATTTGCTAATCTGAATTTGAGTTCATGTAGGACAACAAAATATCATATCAAATGTTTAGCGAGGTCTTTTGAACCGGAAAAAAATATTAGATAAGAGATCCGGGGTAGAGGGTAAGATAAATTCGGATTGGATAATTTTTTTTAAAGAATAATTACAATTCTTTATTGCAACGATGGAGTTAGGGAGCCCTAGTCTTGAGTAGGACCTTAAAAGGTTCTGACCACCAGGAAAGTCTGGGTAAAGGCCGGGTTGGGCCTTGAAAAATATTCCAACCCCATTGCTCCTCTCGTCCACAACCCCCTATGGGGGTAGGGGCAACCTAGATTCCCGCGACGCCTTCCCTCAGAAACACAGGGGCGTGGCACAGGGAAATGAAAGGTCCGGGGATTTTACAAAGGTCTTTACAGACTCGACACATTTCCCATCAAAAAGCTTAGCTTGTTCTCCTTCTGTAGAGTCAAACATGCTTTAGACATTCTGTTGTTAACACTATATGCATATTGGTCTTGAGTAGGACCTTAAAAGGCTCTGACCACCGGGAAAGTCCGGGTAGAGGCCGGGTTGGGCCTTGAAAAATGATTCCAACCCCATTGCTCCTCCCGTCCACAACCTCCTTTTGGGGGGGGGGGGGGGGTGGGGGGCAGCTGGATCCCCGGACTGTCCGTCCACCCGGGGGTTTCCTCTTGGACCCTTCATTTCCCTGTACCATGCCGACATGCCGACTTCACCAGGCACTATGCTAAGGACCACTGCCTCAACAGCCAATGATTTCTACTTCCGACCGTTGTGCAATCGTCATCTCTGGCCGACACTATCAATTAATTGTGCTTTGACTACCGTTGGACCAAATTGGCTGTCGTGGATGAATAACCCAAAATTGACCGGCCCAAATTGTCTTTTAAAAAGAAGACGAAAAATATACCAAAATGCACGAAGTTTTGGGTTTTTGTATGTTGGTCCTGAACAGTGGTCAACTTATTTTGCTATGATGCTTCTACGTCTTATCCTGTCCTTTACTCAAGTATGAGACTGTGTGCTAACAACTGGAAGATTTGAAAGGAGTTGGAGAAGCTCCATCGAAAACAGTAATTGCTTAAACAAGTGTTGGTCTTGGCTCTGCGAGATTACATCATGCTGCAGGATATATCTAGCAGGAAGGTTCTCGCCCTCGATCTCAAACCGTAAGCTCCTCTTTGACTCGATCATTTACACGGGAATATTCACAATTTCAACGCTCTGGTTCGCGCATGTTTCGCGCATTGTCTTTCGAATTGCCATTTGCTGTAGAATTACTTGATCCAGCAATTAGTAAAGGATAAGATGTTCATGGAATTTGTGTTTTGGTGTTGCGATGATCATTGTTTAGTGTTGCGTATTTAAAGTCAGAGCGTCTTGAGGAGGTATTCTTGGTGGAGATGGTGACTCTATTTCCACGCATCTCAAGACGATTTGCTCTCTCTGCTACATATTGAAGAACGTTCAGCACCTGCAGCGCGAGCTTGCCAGTTCTACATTCGGAGAGTATCACCCATGTGAGCAAATGAGTTTTTCAATGATTTTGAATCCTGAATTGCACTAAACATGAATGACATTGTTTACTTACAATCCGAACATATATGAAGGATTTCTAATCTCATTTTATCCTATTCCACACCAATCCAAATCCAAACGTCCAAATGCTGCATAGAAATTAAAACCTTAAATAAGAAGGGGGAGAATTACCAAAAAAGTTCTAAACCTATTGTAATTATGTCAATTCAGTCATAAACTTTTTTTTGTCAAATTTAGTCCAAAACATTTTTATAATTGTGCCAATTCAGTCCATCCAGGCCAAAATTGGCCGGGCGATGCTGACGTGGACACCGGCGAGGGACAGCTGGGCGGCGAGGTAATTTTTTAATATATTTTTATTTTTTTTCGAATTTTTAAATATTTTTTAAATTTAAAAAAAAAAAATTGGCCTTCTTCTCCCTCCTCTGGCTGGCCGGCGAGGTTAGCCTCACCTAGCGATGGCGAGGCGGCTGTCGCTAGATTTGGCGAGGCTCGACCTCACCATGGCTAGGCGAAGCCGAGCCTCACCGTCGCTGGGCGAGGCCGAGTCTCGCCAAATCTAGCGAGCTCGACCCTCGCCGGCCACTAGCGAGAACGAGGTCCCGCTGCACTGCATGGTGTAGTCGAGGACCCCGCGGAGGAGCTCAATCTTGTCCTCGTCAGTCCAAAGGCGCTAGAACAGGGTTTTGGCGATGGTCACGACCGGAGAGGGCTGCTTAAGCTCGGAGGGGGAGATCGTGCCGACAATCGAGGGGATAGGGGAGGCGGTGGAGGAGGCGGCGGGGGCGGCGATGGCGATGGCAGCCTCGCCGGCCATTGGGCGAGGTCGATCCTCGCCCTCGCCAGTGGCCGGCGAGGCGGCCGTCGCTAGATCTGGCGATGGCCGCCTCGTTATCGCTGGGCGAGGCTCGCCTCTACCAGTAGCCAGGCGAGACTGACCTCACCGGCTAGAGGAAGGAGAAGAAGGCGAAAAAAAAAAAAAGAATTAAAAATATTTAAAAAAATTTTAAAAATTCGAAAAAAAATATTAAAAATCTTAAAAATTACCTCGTCGGCCGGCTATCCCCCGCCAGCGTCCACGTCAGCGCCAGCCGGCCAATTTTAGCCAGATGGACTAAATTAGCACAATTATAAAAGATTTAAGACTGAATTAACATAATTGCAATAGATTTAGGACTCTTTTGGTAATTCTCCCAATAAGAAGGTGATGATGTCTTAAGCCAAGTGCTGATATACATCTCTAGCATAGCGTACATAGTAACATACTTGCAACACCTACTAATCCTGGTGTCAGTGACAGCTTCCAGAATACTCAGGTGTTTGAAGAAGGCTCCGATAATTGCAACAGCTTCATCCGAGAGAAAAAAATCCTTTACAACCAACATGGTCTGGAGCTGAGTAATGACTTAACCTTCTAGATAATCTTCATTCCTCTTAGATAGTACGGGTTTGTAATAGAGTTAACTTGATTTTCGAAAAAACACCTAGAATTGGAAGGCCACCGTCTTTGAGAAATCTTAGGATAAGTTTGATACTTACCTTGAGGGAGGCCACTCAGCAATGCCTATCGATTAGGAGGGAGTATGCCAAAGCCAACTCTCACCAGAAATATCTACTAGGAAATTCTATAGACTCTAGGATAGACGAATCAAGGAATATAGACAAGTCAATCTTCTTTATACACGAAGAGGAGGAAAATCCCGTTTCATGGGAAGAACACTTTTCTGGTGACAAATCAGCAAAGAAGAATATGATCAAGAAATTGTTACGGGATTGTGATTGAGCAAGTACGGCTATTGAGTAAAACACCTTGACTAAGCAACTACCATACTGTACAGGCAACGCAACCATCTCCCCATGTTCGCCACAATGCAAAAAAGAGCAGCCAGTTAAATAGATACTCATGAGACTCTCGAGTCAGCTATAAATGACTTTATCATGGCCAGAAAAAAAGAAAAAAAAAAAAAAAAAAAAAAAAAAAAAAAAAAAAAAAAGAGCTATAAATAACTTTCTCATGGCATTGACTCACTACTATGTTACAGAATACAAACCTCGTAAGCCAAGCTCAACATACTCCATCCCTCCATAACTTACAGAAAAAAAGAACAGAGTAAAGAAGAAAAAGAGAAAAACCTAAGACAGACAGAGAAGAGGTTGCCTGCCAATTAGTAGCATTAATATCACAAACTAATGTTGTTCTGCATCCAATCCCTTGGTCAGTTGAGCATTTGATTCATCATATGCGGCGTCAGCACAAGAAGTGTCCATATCATTCAGACCCAATTCCTCATTCTGCTCCCACGACCTCTGATACTCCTCAACTGCAAACAAGTCGAGCAAGAATTATCAGAAGGGAAAAAAACAGTTCATCCACACAAAGAGGAGGACTAGTCAGCATGCATCCATCTTTGGTCACATGAGAAAATCACTCTATGCTGGAGCACAACTATCAATGTAATTGTATAGCTCCCTGTTTAGGTCTCATTTAGGTTGAGACATTATATGCAAGTTATTGCATATCTCAGATAATGTCTCTTCCATTTGGGCTATATATAAACCCTCCCATGGTCAAAAGTGGTTAGATGGACCAGTATCTGCCACTGCCAGGTGACAAACCCTGTGGTTTCCTTGGTAGGTGACATTGGTGCAAGAAACTTGCCTGGATGAGAACATGTGCCTTTTGCCATCAAGACATTACCAGTTGGCATTACTAGCAGATCCAACATTACCTTTGTCAAAATTGCCTCTTTACCAAGCACCAGCAAATTCCCCTAAATGGACAACTATACTCTCCAACACTTCAGCTACTACAAGGGGACATATAGTTCTTAAGCAGCTTTTCGTGCGCTTTTTAAAAAATAAGCACAAATCACAAACACCCATGTAGCCTTTTAAGATGCCAATCTCACCTTCTGATAATACTAGGACAGGCAAGCTAGTAGGGTAAAACAAACTTACATGTTAACTGATGGTCATCCTTAATATCATCAGTAATTGGAGCAATGAAAGAATTCGCCAGTGCATCGTCGAGAACCAAAGTCCAGTGGTCTTCCAGACTTAAAAGCTGCAGCATATTCAAGCTTCCATAGTGACTAGACAAAAAATAAGCAACTACTTGAACTTAACAGAAAAAGTCACTAATGTCTGGAGCAGATGATGAGGTGCTTCTTTACTTCTCATAGGAAATTGTGAGGGAAAGACTAGCCATCTAATTCTTGAGGATTGAGCCTACTTCGTCTGTGCTGTTTGGATATGATTGCAGCTGGTTTATCCAAACCCGCATTGATTCGATTATATTGAGCTCTAATGACTTAGAAATTATACAAGACTACATGTTATTTTATGCAGGTGTCTAGAGACTTACAATTAAGTTATTGAATAAAGTCAACTTTTCTTTAGCAATGGGAAAAAGCTGGGGTACACCAATCAATGATCTTACAAACTAGTTTATATGCATTCTAAGCAACATATTTCTTGCTAAATTCTTACGTCATACCATCATCTGAAAAGATTTTCACACTAATGCAAGGTATAATTACCAACTGCAGTGAATATAAATTAAGTGCTGAAAGCCTCTAAAGAGTCCCATTTCAAGCTGTAAGTGGATAAGTTCTTTTGATATGTTTCTGCACCTTAGCTGCCAATTGACATTTAAAGAAAATGAAAGAGTAAACTAAAAAGGGATGAATTATAAAGGCCTGCAGTTGGTCCTGACCTCATTGCTAAACCGAAAAGCAACTCCAAGCAACAGGAGATACTTACAAACTATCTTATATGTTTACTACTCAAAGCCAAATCCTAGCAGTGAGAATAGAGTATTTACAAATCATAATTCGTGTCCTGATTTTTTTTTAGGGCCAGCAGCAATTGACTCTAGTTTTGAATTTTTCCCTTCATCTAAATCTCGTAACTGTCACACTAACATCTTGGTTTTTTGTGGTACCTAGGTAATAAGTTACATAAAAATTGAGGTTTCAATCTAATATAATGTTCAAGATAGGAACTTCGATTTCTCTATTCATTGAGTTTTCTTGATGAAATTGTTATTGCATATGTTAACTTGAAGAAGATTACTGATGATTATGGAAGTAAGATTTAAGAAAAAGTTCAGTTTCGTGAAAAGATAATCTATTTGTTTGTTGTGTTTACTGAAATTGCGCTTGCATGGTAGTATTAGAAATCAATTTACATTTTTAACTTGCTATTGGCGCAGTAAGGAAAGAAATAAGAAATACTTTCTCTAATATCTTCTGGATTTGAAGGTTTGGTAGTTTAAGGAAGCCAATCTAAGACAGGTAACTGTATTTCTTATAATGATGCGGTTGTTAGTGGATAGAATGATGTTATTGGATGACTATTGGTGTTTTAATTGCATAGATATAATTCGGTAAGTTGGAAATTATAGTGTTAAAATAGTTTGTTTGTCATTTATAACCATTAATGGATATTACTAGTAGGTACATAAGCATTTTGTAATCTACAAATAGAAAAATGTAGTCACTTGTAAGAATATAAGATTGTTCACAATTTGTACTCGTAAAATCGAAAGAATGTCACTAATCAATTAAAAATTTACATTAGTAAACTAGTTACTTTGTTCATAAGTTACCAACGGTAACTGAGACTCCTACTAAACTATATAACATACCCACTTTTTAAATCTGAAAAACAAGCAATAAGCCACTATTGGGTCTGTAGATGGTAGAATTGTCTTTTAATAGTTAGCTTACAAACAGTTATACACCCAATTGTTAAAAAAGAAAAAAAAAAAAGTAGTTAATCTATTGTTATGTTTGTAAAATTCAAAAACAAGCACTGATATACTATTGGGTTCATTGATGGTAAAATTGCCACATCATTGGTAGCTTATCAATATAGTATACTGGACTAACAAATTACCAGACACTTTTTGCTTGCTATCAATATTTCAAATTTATCACCCATTTTACATATTCACCATCCATGAAGAATATTCCATTCTTAGCAAACTGAATTTTTGGACTCATCATGGCACTTCCAACCCTCAATTAATCACACAGCCTATCAGTAAGTTAAATCAAAATAACACATAAAAAGGAGAACAAAGTAAAAAAGGAGAGATGCAACCTGGGATGACAAATCATTATGAAGGGAGGCATGTCTAAACAATCCTTCAACCTAATTTAAGTATTTTCTATGCAATCATACTTTACCTTCCGTAGTCTTTCTTGAAAGTCTTTCCACTTTGCTCTCTTGTGATCATCAAGACTATCTCCAAAAGTAAATCCATGCACCCTCTCAAGGCCTAGGGTCATAGGTATGTCTTCAGTTAAAAAGTTTCCTTATTGACGAACATACTGCTGACTAAAATACATACAAAACAAGAAATGCTCTGGGAGTAATCCGCTTAGCAATCTTATATACCTTAACACTTAGTGCAACCTACAAATAAACTATAGATGCACACAATACGATCAATTTGCACTACTCAAAGTTACCAGTTTTCTATGTATTCCCCCCAATTCTTCAAACAGACAAACACATTGAATTGAAAATGCAAAAAGGAATATTATTTACATAAGATGCATCTTCCACAAAGAATTTAAAGTCAGCTTGAGATCCCATGAAATTCCATGTCTGGAATCATATCATCCCTACTCTTAAAGGTTTTTTGATAATCCTATCTTTACATTTAAAAAAAAAAAAAACACATATTGCGACTACTATTCCAAATAATTAAACTCGCAGACTTGCATGTATTGATTAGGTGCACAGCGTAGATTAGATTGCACATAACACCGAGTGCAAGTAATTTCATGTTTGAGCTGCAAGTAATTTCATGTTTGGGCACCTAGCTAAGCTTTGGCTTGCGTCTTACTTGGAGCATGAGGTAAGAGGATAAGGGCAAGGTTTTCCTATCTGAGATGGGTTTCCTCATCGTTTTTTTTTTTTTTTTTTTTTTTTTTTCCTCTTTAAAGCCTACACTTTGGACTAATACGATTGATTCCATTTCCTTTACTCAAAAACTTACTTTAACTTCTAAAACATTTTGTAATGGAATATAAGAGTATGATTCTAACAAGATTATTACTTAATAAAAATAATTATCAAAATGCAGCCCAGTAAACGCATCTCCATTCTTAAAAGCAACTAAACATCTTTTCTGTCAACAAAAATATTTTAGAATAGTTTTCAAGAACTCTCCTGAAAAGCCAGTTAGTTCCCATCCCAGAACATAAAGATGTGCACCCAAAAGAAGCCATATGTTGGCAAAAGTAGCAAAGAATTATGAGATAAAAATGACAATTAGGTCCATTGACTTCAAGAAGACTATCACTCGAATAATTGCCTCAAAAATCCAACTCAAGAGACAGGAACTAGCCCAACAGTGCGGAGTAAATGATGAAATCATCTCAGTTTTAATACCACCAGTAATCATCACTTGACACTACTTTTTAACAGGGTAGGAAAGCACTGTCTGAGCAAACACAAACTGTACTATAAGGCAATTAAATGTTAACTCTGTTTCCTCATTACCAAATGGCCATTACAACTGATTTACATTAAGATTTCCAACCAAGCATAACCATCATTTATGTTCAATTTCACAGCATGCAACTCAAAACATAAAAAATACTTAATGTATTTCAGATCTATCTTTGGGCTCACTCAATTCTATTACAAAAGGTAAACCAAACAGGGGTGCACAGGACAATAAAGTTATTGAATGATAAAAGAGAATGGGATGAATACTCACTTTCACTTATCTTGGAGATCAATCCTTCAACAGTGGTAACAACTCCACCTAAAGTGCCACTTGCAAGCTCCAACTCAAGCTCCGGAATTCTCACACTAGCAGTATCAGACTACAGAAATTCATAAAGACACCAATCAGATGTGAGGTTGACTTTAAAAAACAAGAAACATCTTTCAGCTCTCATGTATAGGTTCTAGAAATATAAATTATGCTGTGCAACATGCTTCTCGATTATGTATACAGCAGTCACGCGACATCATAAAACATAGAATAACAACATTTACTTTCCTACAGAGTCGATCTACAATAAACAAGTTTTGTTGCCAATGGCTCATATGATTTTTTGAATTCGGGCTCTGTTCGTTTCACGGAAAATGCAGTGTTTCTAGAAAAATGTCATTATTTTCCCGTGTTTGTCTAAAACTTGAATAAAGTAGAAAGCATTTTTCGTTGTTCGGTAAGGAAAATATTTTTCTCTACGTATTTTTTTGAATAATTTTATTATTATTTTATTTTTAAATCAATTTTTAAAATATATTTTAAACAATCGTTTTTTTAATCATTTTTTTATTTTTATTTTATTTTACTTTTCTTTTTTTCATTTTCTTTTTCTTTCATTTTATCTTCTTCTTCTTTGGCCATTCGCTGGCCACGTGACAGCCGAGGCTAGCTTTCGCTGGCTCACCAATCTCATGAGTGGTGAGCGGATTGGTGAGAGGCGAGCCTGAGCTTGCCTGCCTCTGGCCTCACCAGAGGCTTGCACTCGCTGCTAGTTCACCGATCTAGCGAGCGGCGAGCTCACTCGCCAAAGATTGGCAAGCTAGGTGAGGCCCAAGGTCGGCGGGGACACCAGCGAGCCTTGACCTCGCCTGTGGCCAGTCACCGGCCGTAGCCATGCCGGCGACTAGCCAAAGGAGAAGGTGGAAAAGAAAAAGGAAAAAGAGAAAAAAGAAAAAGTAAAAGAATTTAAAATTCAAATTATTAAAAAAGAAAACAAGAAAGAAGGGGGCTAATAGGTTATGAGAGGAGAGAGTGAGTAAGGAAAATGTTTTCCCCAATTTGAAAAGTGGAAAACATTTTCCCCTCTTTTAGAAGACTTTTTTTCCTTGGTGGAAAATGATTTCCACAACTCATTTATTTTCTGTGAAATGAACACCGGAAAATCCGAAAAATATTTTCCGGAAATTATTTTCTGTGAAACGAACAGGCCCTTAGTCTTTCTTTTCCAAAAATTCCTTCTGTCTCTGATCCTGGGCACCAAACTGGCGCCTGCATTAGAATTTCCTTCCTTTAGTTATCCTGATGGCCAAAGAAAAGATAAGGAACTATATTCTGGCCATTCCCACTTTACTTACTACACAAATAAGGGATAAAAATAGAAACAACTATCCTCAAGAACCAGAAGTTCAAGCTCTATAATGGAAATTTCTCCTGCTCATAACAATCCTCATTTGCTGTAGAGACCTTACGGAAAAATTTGCTCCACATCATACTGTGATTGAGACATTAAGTGTATGAAGAAAATAATAATATGCTGTCAAAGAGTGTAAGGCAAGGAAAATGACTAAAATCGAGGGAGTAATGAAAGGTCAAGGTTAGAAAACCAGGAAGACAACCGATAACAGAAAATTTTAAAAAAATGTGAAACTCTGATGGGAGCAGAAATTAAAGATGGGCGTAAAAGCCACTGGGCACTCTAGTTGAATAGGAAGCAGGAGACAAAAGCAGAAACTATTTCATGTCAACTGCTGTCTGAGGCTGGAAAATGACAGATGTGAATGAAGGCCACAGGCACTAAAGAGGGCAAAAAGACTTCAACAAAGAAAGGATTGAGAAGATAAAAAAATTGTTACCCCAGAAACAACAATCCAGAAGGGAAAAAGACAAAACAAAGGGGTGACAGGTAGAAGATTCAATTGAATTATTTGATAAATATCTAAGGTAGAAACAGCAGGAGACACTAGATGCAATGAAAAGTGGAGTCCTGTCACCTGAAATTGAGAAACATTCTCTGTAACTTATCAGGACTGCTCTGAAACTAGGAGGAGACATCCAGGAACAATATACAGAACCTAATGTAGTGTGATATTACGCCATCCGAAAGCTGTTGAAGTTTATGGTGGGCAAAAATACTGTCCTTTCTCTTAGATATCTACGAGATTGGGGCAGATGCAGCAGAAGGTGACTGAGGAGAACTCACTATCAGTGAAGGGAAAAAGTGAGGGAGGACATAGAAGGGACTTATTTTACTTCATTGTGATAGATAAAGAACAAAAGGCAAGGAATCAGAGAGAAAGGAGCCATGATTTTGCTAGAAAGTGGTCGTCATTTTCAAAAACTGGTTATCCAGCTTTCAGCAATTGAGAAATAAAAGTTTGACTTTCATACAGCTAGCCACTTCCTTAAATCAGTTCTGACCACCATAACAAATTAGAGGTTCCACGCAATGCATTATTTGAAATAATGTAACTACTCTTGACACAATGGATAAGGTGATGGAATCTAGGAAACAACCTTTCAATGGGGTATGAGCTCATTTTATGTCAACATTGTAGTTCATTACTGAATTAAATCGGCAGAAGCAGGAGCAGTCAGGAATATATGGAACATGAATTAATAACGAGATAAGCTTAACATAAATTGCTTGAGACTATATCATCCAAACCTTTATAACATCACGGCTCAAATCTTCTGTATTCTTCACACAAAGAGATATTCGCTTTCCCTTCTCAGGAATTCGGCCACCAGGCTTCAACTGCAAGATAAAACATTCATGTTGACAAGCTGCTGTGGTAAATAAAGGATAAGGTACATGGACTATTAAGAAGCTACACAAAGAATAAATGCAAACCTCTGAATTACGATAACCACAAGCATCACACGTCGACGCCATCACAATTACTTCTTGAAAGTATGGGATATCTGCATGACTTAAGCTCAACAATTATGTATTCTGAAAACTGTATCTACAGCTCACAGATAAAAGCATTCACACCATTCAAAACAAACCCTGTTAACAGTAACATATAATCCTAAGGTGTCAATCTGTCCCTGACTCTTCTTAGGACTTTCCCAATGGATATTTGGTCTTACTGCCCAGAGAAATTCACCTCCTCCTCCTGCTTCTTTTACTTTCAAAAATATATTAGCATATCATCTAAAGAAGGAAAATTAATCCCTGTCCTGCTATCTTATATCGCACATAACAGATATAGCATTAATACATCAAGTAATTTCAAGCATCAAGGATGAGATTCATCAAGTCAATCACAGACTAACAATTACACTTGTATACTGTTACTCAATAAATATACTGAAAAATAGAAAAGAGCCAATACGCAATTGAAATTAAAAAAACTCTTGTTTACTTATACTTAGCTTATATTCTAAAAATAGGATGGTACCAATATGCAATTGAAATATCTACTAAAATCATAATGAAGTAAACCAGAAGAAATGCTTTCCCAAGCCAGAAATATGAATATCCTATACATTTACTCATTCAAAACAAAAACCACAGATGTACACTAGAATATATACTATCCAATTTTGCAAAACTATCACAAGTGTCATAGAATCAAAAAGGATACTGGTCACGAACATTCGAGTTTCACACCCAGCAGCACAAGTTCCACAAGTCGAAGGGAAAGTCATAACCTATAGAAAGGAGATCCATGAGCAATTATCTGGAGCAATAGCAAAAATTGCCAGCATGGCCACAAAGCTTCTTTTCCAAAATTGGCAAATCACTTACTTCTTCGGGTGCAGAGTAACGAAACATAACTTCAGCAATGTCTGCGCTATTACTCTGAGCAATCGCATGATGAGCGGCTGCTGCTCCAACTGCTCCATGTGGTTCTCTTCTTCCTGGTTCTGGAACAACACTCTGCATTTGCTCTGTCATCACTCCATCACCAACTTCTCTGCACTGTGCAGGGTCGACAAGGTACCCTAATAAAGCTTGTTGTTCTGGTGTCCGCTCATAGAACTTGATAGTAAGTGAGGGATCAGGGGATGGGGCAAAACTGTTACACGTTAATATGTTTGTTTAGAAAGCCTGAAGAATCTACAAGTACCAAATATATGATAATCAATGATGAGCTACCAGACAATTCCTTACAGGTTCTCAATGAAGCTGTTTCCAGCGGGATCATCCAAGATGAAGGTAAATGGAGAATCTCCTGAGGCACAAGCTTTCAGTTTTAATAAAAATTGATCAATCGCTTCAGCTGTCTTTGGGTCCACTTTCTGGAAAGAGGGTGTTTGATATGATGAGAGACAATTCACACAAGTGATACAGCAATAATTACTGGAACTAATTTTAACACGAACCTTGCGTTCTTCTTGGAGGGCTTGGAGTTCTTCTGCAGCTCGTACCAATATTCCTTCAACCTATGCCCATAAGATCAGAGGACATGTTATTAGAACAGCAGGGGTAATGAAAAGTAAGTAAGAATAGAGATGAAATTGCTGCATTTTCAGGACATCTGCATCAGAGACTGCCTATGCACCCTTAAAACTATTACACAAGCAAATCCAGAAAACCCAAGATTTTCAGGATATCAACAAACTTCATAAATTACTGCAGGAAAACCGAGAAAGTCATCCAACTATTGACCACCTAACAGATCTAAAAAATCCCAGCTTGAGAGAAAAAAATAATAAAGGAAGGTGTACTGCATCAGATATGAACAAAAGAAGAATGCCAAGTCACAAATTGCAAAAGAAAGGTTCAGGCGTTACCGTTGACAAGGATCCCCTTTGAGCCTCAGGAGGAATTTCGAAATCCAATTCAGGAATCTGCAGAAAACAGGGTAGCCAAATTAAACTCTCAACTGCACATGGTCATAAATTTATCCAATCAGTATATTTGAATCAAAAGAATTCAAACATATTTGTCAAGGAGTTCAAAAGAACAAAAAAGTCAAAATTGCTCAGAGTTAGATGAATACATTGTGAAGAACTAACTTCTGGAAGTTCAACTGAGCTAATATAAGACTCCTCATTCCAACAGCCATAAAGGTTCACACTAAGCAGCAGTTTCAAGAAAAAAATTCCAATTAAACGGACAAACTGCATCATAATAATATATAATGCAGATATAGCACGCTGACAACTTTGGCATGTCATTTTCCAAAAACATGGTCAAGTAGCACATGCCATTTGCCATTTGCCAAATGAGTGCTGCATCATCACCATAAAGCCACTTGAACCCAAAAATGTTTATATATCACTATCCTCAACTAGCCAGCATGCAACATAACCTGCAGTAACATCAAATTACTGAAGCAAGATTTGGCTGCTCTTTATTTTCTTTTTGTGTAGGGGAGAGCCAATAAAGTGGAAGACCAGGACATTTCCTAATAGCTTACACATTAAAATACCTTGATAGTGGCAGATTCAGATTTCACAACTTGCCGGTCAAGCATCTGCATTCATAAAGCGTCTATAATAAGTACATAAAAAAAATTAACAGGATGATCTTCACTTCAACTTCATCAAGAGAGATAATAAGCACTGGCATTCTCAATGTGAGGAATGGCAACCACAACTAAGATAATAATACCTCATTAAAAGCAACGCATTGCATGTGTAAAATGAGAAACAAAAAGGAATTCAACATAATCTCTTTTACACCATACAAAATTAGAAGTCGTGAACAAGTTAACAGCAAAAAAAGAAAAAAAGAAGATATACAATGACAAGAAGAATATATACAAATGATTAACTCCTAACAGGATATCGGCAGCTGCAGTTTCATACATTGAAGAAATTCAACACAAACTCTTTTTACACAAAGCAAAACTAGAAGTCACGAAGGTATAAATAGCAAAAGAAGATGATATCCAAATGACCAGAGAGGATATCAGCAGCAGCAGTTTCATCAACAAATTTAAGAAAACTTTTCTTCATCCTTGCAAGACAAACAAAGAAAAAAAAACTATAAAGAGGAAAAAAAATGATACACAGAGTATCTTAAAGGACTGCGAAAAGCAAGAAATCCCTTAGAAATGCGAGCTCAACTCTATGGAGACTTTCTCACAGCGAGAAGATTAATTAAAAACGAAAAGCATCAAACTCCAGTTAGCACAACCTTCCGGTCGCCTGTGGGAACCTCCAAACTGTAGCAACATCCCCGAGGTTGGATCTCGCCAGCAAACTGAACTTCATTGTTCCTGTGACATACAAGGGTTCAAAAAAAGAAAAAAGGCTGCACGCACTTGCACAACTACCGCAGTCACCAAAGAAGAAGAAGAAGAAGTTAATTTACCTCTCACCACAGTGTGGGCATTCGAAAGCCGACAGCAAGACCTGCAAAAGGGAAAACAATCCAGTCGGGAAAAACCAATGATCATTTGCAAACCTATAGAAACGAAGCATCGACGTACCTTTCTAAAGTGAGGAATCAACGTAAGCAGAAAGCTCGTCACCCCCTGTGGACCAAACGATGATCATTCAACGAAATTCCCGAAGACATGGAGCAAATCAAAGGCGGGCACAGCAATTCGACATCCAACGCGTGTTCGTGTTCATTCTCACGAGACAGAAGCAATCGCCAACGACACATTGCGTGAGAGAGAGTGAGAGAGAGAGAGGGTACGTTTTCGTGGCAGCGCATGCAGAGGCTCTCGACCTTGTAGAGAGGGGCGTCGGCGTCGGCGTCGTCGGTAGAGATGGCTTCCACGACCGACCTCACATCGATTTGTTCCTTCGCGTCGCTCGCGTCCATGTCGTCTCCTTCTTCTTCCGCTTTGGCAATGTTTGAGTTTCGCCCGGACGGAGGAGAAGGAGCAGAAGGAGGAGGCGGCTTAAACGGTCGTAGGGTTGGGCTTCATAGGTGGGTCGCTGCGGGGCCCACTATCGATCCCGCGAGGGAACTCCAGCCCTCTCTAGATTGCGCTATATCTCGCGCACAACTTCGAGCCGACGCGCCGAAAATGTGGAATAATATATTCTCTCTATGCTATTGGTAAAGGTGAGGAAAATTATCCAAAAAAATCATAAACTTATTATATTTTTATCAATTCAATTATAAACATCTTAATTTGATCGATTGATCTTTAATATTTTTGACGTTTTATCAATTGAGTTTATTGGCTTGATATTGATTAGAAATCGCTAACATGGCAAGGATAATGCTAACGTGGATAATTTTAAATTATATTTTAACACTTTTTTTTTAATTTTATTTTTTTGTTTTTTTTTTTTTTTCTTCCTTTCTCTAGCCAGTTGCGAGGGCCTTGGCTTCAACAAGTCTCTATCGCACTGGCGAGGGGCAAGCCTCACTAGTGTTTGGACAAGGCTTGCTCAAGGGTGGCAAGGTCAACCTCGGCAATCGTTAGCCATCGCCAAGACTTGTGACTAGATAGAAGAAACAAGAAAAAGGAAAAAAAAAAAGAAAAGAAAATTGATTAAAATTCAAAAAAATATTGAAATATTATTAAAAATCATCCATGTTAATACCAATCGTGTCATATAAGACACTAGCTTCCACTTCAACAATTTTTGGTTAAAATTGATTTAATGGACTCAATTGGTAAAATAAGAAAATATTTAAGTCTTACTTGACAAAATTGAAAGGTATAAGATTGAATTGACAAAAATGCAATACATTTACGAATTTTTTGAAATTTTCTCCTAGTAAATAAATGTGTATCTTGTGCAAGAATTGTAGAGTAAAAAGAAATAATTTTATTGATGAATATTTGAATTATTATATAATAAAAGAAGAAATTGCAGATAAAACAGAAGTACCTAGAGTATTTTATAAATGTTTATGGAAAGAGAAAAATATTTGAGATTTGGAATCTTTTTGGGAAGATTGTTGTGTGTTAGAAAATATCCAAATTTTAATATAGAAACGTGTGATTGGTGAAATGAAATTATGAAACTATGCATGTGCCCATGGACACAATGTATGTGAAATAAGTAATTAAAGAAATTTGAAGGAAGAAAATAAAGTGTTGACATTCCTTAGAATATTAGGAGGGTCTCCTTTTTTTCCTTTAATAGTAGTATGGATTTTTCCTTTAATACAAAAAACTTATATATATAGATGTGTGTGTGTGTGTGTGGTAATGTTATGAAAAGAAATTATTCATCAAGAAGAATAATACAAAGAACTTATATATATAGATGTGTGTGTTTGTGTGTGTGAAAAAAAAGTTGTTGTAGGATATAAAAAAAAAAAAAAACTGTTTTCCAATATTAAGAAACGGGAGAGATAAAACTGAACAATCAACTAATGTATTAATCACTGGGATTCGCCCCAGTGGCCACCCTTCCAATATGGAAGGGGGAGGTGAGGGGTTCAAATCCCCACCTTCTCAGGAGGGGATGGGGTGGGAACGCATAAATTTCCGGAGTGGGTTTCAACTCCCATGCCCTGCAAGAGGCAGGACAAAAGTTTGAAAGTGAGTGTAAAGTAGGAATAGAGTAGGACCGACAAAAAAAAAAAAAAAAAAAATAACGTATTTATTATTGGAGAAAATATTTGTGAAGTAATTAATTAAAGTTATTTGGAGAAGGGTTGGTTGAGATCTTTTAAATGTAAGATGATCTCTTTAACCTTACAATTTGTAGAAGGGATAATTAAAAAAAAGCACCAAACCTTGAAGGACAATTCTAATTTGAACTTTTTTTTTTTAATCTCAATAAAAATCATCAACTTTTACTTGATTTCCAAATATGGCCCCCATCAACCAAAGCTTGAGATCTTGTACATTATTACAAGCACTTTGGCAGGACACAACTTAGAATCTCCTTCATTATACTTCCCAACAAAATCTATTTATTAATGTCCATCACTAGAGTTCAATATATTGAATGAGATCAATTGATTAATGTTCAAAATAGGCTTCGAAGTTCGATATAGTGTTCTGGTTGTGAGCTTGGCAAATCTCATCCATGGCATCTCTCGATGGGTGATGGTCCACAACTTCTTATTATGATGAAATGGTGAAGGCTAGCTAGGGAGATTCAATGTGGAGATCTTGTTGACTTGTCGGTGAAGTGAAGGAGAGACTATAAACAACTAAACCATTATTCTTCGAGATGTGGCTGTAAAAAGAAGATAATGAATAATGTTTTCAATCCAGATAACAAGCAATATAGATTTATTGCTAAGATGGAAGAGTCATAGTTGGAGAAATTGAGGCCTATTTTGTGACCAAGAACTTAAGTATGTTTACTAAAGTCAACTAATTTTTCTATTCCCCATAACATTTTAGTGGCTGGGCATAAATTTGAAATAGAAACAAATGGTTAAAAAAACCTACTTTTTTGTTCTCGAGAATAAAAAGAGAAATAATAAAGAAACATGTTGAAAATATATCCAAAGATTACAATATCGATTATGTTTGGAGATTCTGATATCAATTATGAAAAAATTGATTTGATTAATCCGTGATTAGTCTAGAGAATAGGAAAATGTAATTCTTGTATATTTTTTCCTTTTTTCTCTTCTTTTCCTTTATAATAAAGGAACCTTGTACACAATACAATACATTACATTGAATACAATTTTTCTTGTTTTCCCTCTCAATTTCTGTCATGGTATCAGAGCAAATCTTTATATCCTAGCTTTTGCAACCTTAAAATTGCCATTGTTTTTTTCTTTGATTTGTTGTTGCAAATCTCTTCTTGCAAAACAAATGAGCAAAGTGATTAGTAATTCATTTTTTTCTTGATACCATGGCAAATGATAAGAATGTCGAAATTCCCATAGTAGAGGATTCCTCACCAAAAGACCAAAAGACCACACCATTTGACCAAATTGATTCGACTAGTCAAGGAGGGCAGGTTGAAGATTTCAACGTCACCTCTGCCTCTGCTCTAGTACAAATCCCAAGGCCAATTCAGTGGCCCTTGGTTCCGTGGTACCCAATCCAAGGACAATGGGCCACTGGGCTGAGACAAGCATGGTATAGACCACCGCTTTTTCAATACGACCCATTTAGAAAGGAGAATTCTATAGGCTTTCAACCCGGCAATGGTGAGTTAGCTTCTCAATCACAAGAGATCGACTCAAGAAACAGGTCGGCCAAGGCAATCCAAATCATGCATTCAAACCCGTGCCAAGTCAAAGGTTGAAACCCTACCTAACTCTCCAACTCGGGTACATGCCTTATGTTTTTTTGATCGCCGGCGGTGGCCGCCCCAAACCCAGCAATCCCCTTTATATTTTGATGAGCAACAAACCTAAACTAAAGCTCATCGGGATGAAACTTACCAAACCGGAGAACTATGCAGCTTGGGTGAGGGACCTCTGATGCGCCCTTGTCACCAAAGACAAGGACAGCTTCCTCGAAGAAGCTGTCCCTTTTTCAGCGAACAAACAACTCCAACAGTAGTGGCGAAAGTGCAACCAACTAGTTTGCACCTGGGTCAGGAACTGTCTCGCCCCCGATGTCGCGATTAGGCTACTGCTGACCAAAGACTTGAAGAAGCTTTAGGATAGTGTCTGAGAAATGTATGGATGGCTAGATCGAGCAAAAATGTTCACAATCACACTGGCAATCTTAGAACTATGACAAGAGAACCTCAGCGTCAACACTGTCTTCAATCGCCTCTCCGTTCTTTGGAACGAACTCAAGGTGGCGAAAGAGCAGTTGGAGAGTCCTGAAAACACACTAAAGCAATACAAAGAGATAAAGGAAATGGAGAAAGCCATGAGATTCTTACTGATCCTCAACAATTCTTACTCCTCATTCCATTCTCAAATCTTAGCCATGGATCCTCCCCCATTGCTTGGCCAGATCTATCAATTGGTTGCCCAAGAAGAAAGCCAATGAATAGACGTCGTTGACCACAGGTGAGTGGGTGATGGCATGTCTCTTGCAGTGTTTCTAGCGACGTCTCTAGCGATTTTACATCCTACCAAAACATCAAGAGAAATGGGGACAGGAATCCATCTTATTTCCGTAATAGCGACAATGAGGAAAGAGATGGATGCATCTTACCCTAGATTGGATAGCCAAGATTTGCAAGGGTGATCTGACAGTTGGAGCTCGCTGACAAGATCTGATGGCTAGGATTTATGCGGACGATCAGACAACTAGGATTCATGTGGGTGATCGGATCGCTGGGAGCTGCTCTATGGATCAGACGGCTACTAATCTCCAGGTAAATCAGACGCTCTTTATCAGGCCTTGTCAACCCCAGTATACAAAGGATCGACTCCAAAAATTCGACATCATCATGGAAGGTTAGTGGACAAAATTCAAAACTCAAAAATAAATATTGTGAGTATTGCAAACATCCACATCATACCGTAGAAACATGCTAGAAATTATATGGAAAGCCTAATGAAAATGGCAAAAATGAGAAGGAATCGAATGTTTATTAAGTCTCAGCACATAAAATTTATGGATCCCACTAAGCAATTGCTCAAGAGCAATATGACAATATTGTACAAATTCTAGGCCAATTGAAGACACAAGACAACAATGCTGGATTCTCAAGTACCTCTTCAAACAAAGAGAATTCACTTTCAGTTGATGCATGGATAATTGACACAAGGGGTAGTGACAACATAATATGCAACAAAGAACTCTTTTCTTATATTAACAAAGGAACACAATCTCCTATATCAGTTCAACTGCCAAATGGTAACATCACCTATGTTACCAAAATTGGCATTGTAAAACTTGGTCCAAATTTTATCCTTAGGAATGTCTTATATATCATCGATTGTGAATTTAACTTGCTCTCTATCTCTAGAGTTTGCCAAGATAATCCTTGTCGTGCCATATTTAGTTCCAAAATTGTCTATTTCAGGACCTTTCAACTACAAGTTGATGGGATTGGGTAAAGTTGCACAAGGATTATATTTTTGGATTAATTCCTTGGAAGATTTAGATTTTTTTAATAAGAGCATTTATTGTAATGCTATTAGCAAGAATAAAAATCCTCTTTTTCATCAACAATTGGGACACCATGCAAGCTTTCCTCATCCAAAATGTCCAATATGCCCCTTGGCTAAACAATCTCGAAAATCTTTTTCACCAAGCACATCTCTAGCTAATAGAATTTTTCCCTACTCCATATAGACATCTAGGGTCCTTATCATACTCCTCATCGTGATGGATCTCCATTTTTTTT